>JAAIXI010000222.1:2978764-3396652 GCA_013403645.1 Heliconius nattereri | reverse complement strand
CCCCCCCCCCCCCCACAGTCCTTTGGAATTCCTATTCAAATTGTTTATTATGCCAGTTAGGGAATGTGTAATCTACAGATTGTCAGAATGTAAGAAACCATAATTTACATATAGATACGTATCTGTAACCCAAATGAGGAAAATGTTCAGAAAGTATGTTCTCGACTCCGGCCCTGGCCGACGGTGGCGCCCCCCTCCCCACCCGCGAGTGACGTTGACGGATCGCG
This sequence comes from Heliconius nattereri, assembly GCA_013403645.1. Taxonomy (NCBI): domain Eukaryota; kingdom Metazoa; phylum Arthropoda; class Insecta; order Lepidoptera; family Nymphalidae; genus Heliconius; species Heliconius nattereri. The sequence goes on along the minus strand of JAAIXI010000222.1, from coordinate 3,396,425 downwards.
GCACATTAGTCATAGTCGAGACCTCACTCCCCGCAGACCCCCACCCCCCATACATACCCTGTTTATTTACTTTTTGTAACGGTATTGATGTTTAATTATAGAGAACGACCCCAATGCGAGACACTTTTGCCGCTGTGTTTTGATAGTCATTACTTACAAAAACATTCTTAAAACTAATTTTGGTTCGTCCTTCACGCTTGGTATAAAAATTTTATTAACACTTTTTTGTTTCAAGCCATTTGTCTACCTTTACATCATTAATCTTGCAAGTGTAGATAAACAAAGTTCTAAAAAGTGTACAATCAATTAACATAAACACATAATCGTGTTTGAAGGCCTTTCATTATTTAATGAATATCTAAATAATCAATCATTATTTTGGCATCATCGCTTCAATATCGTTACCTGGCGGAGGGCGTACTCCCCTTATCACGAAGCTAAGATAAACGACTTGACTGCTATCTGTTAATTAAGATTTTCGCGAGCTCTCACCTACGAGTGATGTTTGCAATTTAACTTAGATTATTTGGTGACATCAGGTATTTCATCGTGTTCTGATTTCATATTACGCCTTGATATGCCTATTTATGTATATTTACAAAAAAAATTTAGAATAATTCATTTATCATTTACTTATACCTATAGATATTTGTACAGTCGGTTTAAACTTAGCATTTAATTTCATATAAGATATTGTATAGACATAATATATTTATTTGTGACTTTGGCATGGTCCTCACTAAAAAGACAAAAAAGCTTTATAAAATAAATATCATTTAGGTATAGACATTGGTACTAGAAAGTAGTGTAAGAAATTCTTGATAGTTCACTGATCGGCGATAGAGGGCGGTTCCTCCTTCGATTTGTCAAGAGAGCCTCATTAAGGGTCGAGTCTGGGGAATCTCAGGGGATTAAGAGCTTTTAAATACGGCCCTGGACAGTCAGAAAGTTGGATTTTATCTGTGATTTTGATTCGTTTCGTAATTTAAAATAGAGAATTAAAGTTAAAAGTAATTTAAGATAGCATTTTACAATTACAATCAAAGTCAAATGATTTAATTTAAAAATATATATTTACAGTTCTTTAACAATATGTTTTAGATTATTATATAATATTAATTAATAAGCTCGGATTGACAATGGCTACCTATACGTAATATTTATGACCATTTATTTATTATTACAACTATAAAATTACACGTAAAATCACAAAACACAGAAAATACAGCGATTATAAAAACATTATCCGATGGAAAAGAACTTATCACGACCGCCAATCAGAAATGAGAACTCGAAATTAATCGATGTTACGTCCAATCATTATTCTACGTCAGGATTCAGTCAATTAAAATATCGTTAATGCATTACAAATATACAAAAGTGAACTTTAAAAACAATAATATAAGTTATGTTTTACAACGGTCGTATATTACCTTGTGACGGTCATTATGGTAAAATGTAGTATAGTATGAAACCACGAAATCGGTGCCGGAATCCAAATACACCCGGAAATACAATTGCTGCTACCAAAGCAGCAAAAATAACCTTAAACAAATAATATATTCATAGGAAAATTAACATTTAGAAAACATATTTTTATCAGGCGATTTTTGTATATAATTTACTTGTGAATATTTTGTATTATATTTCAGAATTTATTTAACATTAAGTCTGTATACAGTTTTCGTTGGCGGACGTACCGAATGTATCAAAACAAAAACTATTAATTTTAATTTTGTAGCTTTCATTATCAAGTCTTAACAAAAATAGAACATTTTATATTCTTTATGATGTGCAACTTGAGAACAAATTATATAAGTGCATAAATTAAAAATAAACAATCTATAATGTACCTAATATATCCTAAAAAGCTTTTCCGTACCAGGGCCGTAAGTCAAAAATAAAATGAGGCAATTTTTAAAATGAAAAATTTATTAGCTACGAATACATGGTACAAGCCAAAATAGATATTTAAATAAAAATATTAGACTTTATATTGGTAAATTTAAAAAATACATTTCAAAGTTTAATAATTACCTTAGTAGACTTTTAATTATTTTTACATAAAACAATACGAAACAGAAATTTTATACACAAACAAAAGGCTTTTGTAATACAGCCTTAAAAATTGCTCGAGGTCAAAAACAACACATTAATAGATAAAACAGCAAAGTATATCCTAGATATGTTAAACTGCGTTGTTCCATTAGTAATAATATTAATTAGGACAATGTTTAAAAAAAACTTAAATAACACATTAGAAGAAGTGTTGTTTCCCATTATAAAAAAAAAAACAAATGACCAATGCTCTTAAAACTTATAATATTTTAAACATTATCTTGACATTTTCTTGTTATATAGGATAAATTACAAGTAATTCCGCACTCAGATACCTGAGTTCAGTGAAAAAAACACGAGACATAGGCGTCTCGGTGCGTCGCAAATTACGGTCATCATCTTCTCATCAGAGGCGGGTAACGTTGATGTATAAGAGGCTGGAGGCTGGAGGGCCCGAGGACAAGGTATTATACAATGAATAAAAATATACACGAAATATTATATTGTGGGGTGTTTTTGTATGGACTATTCCATTAATTAATCGAGTCGTTTTTAGGATTATAAAAATATTACTCATATACTATATTTTTTTGTATAATGGTTTATTTGATCTTATAAGTATTTAAGTGGGAAAAGGTAGTGTCTTAACACTACGTTCCCTCTGCCTACCCTGCTGGGAGGGGATACAGCGTGAAGCTGAAAATAAAATTAATATACTTAGCAATATGATTTAAAATGTTTTTAAACAAGAATCTTATTGATATTAGTTTTGTATGGTATATTTGAACTCTATTCATATTAGATTTCTTTATAATTTAATTACATGATAGGTAATAAAGACCAAATATCTAAACCGTTTCATTTTATTAGACACTGTAGTTACTTAAATACCTCATAAAATATACTCTATGTTAAAATCCTACATAAATCGTGTTCAAGAGTTAACTAACAGAGTAAATGGATATTCCGTCTACGGTTTTAAACTTTAAAGTTCAAGCCACGAAAGAATTTAATAACAAGGAAATGAAATCTTTGTACTTTAATGGCATATTACATAATGTGTAATGAGGCTTAAAATAAAGAAAACCATCAAAGATTTTTTTTTTCATAGTTGATTCATTTAAGTTAATTGTTATATGATTACTGTAAAAATTCTAGTAAGAGTTGCATCGAATTCTACTAAAGATTTATATTATTACATTATAAAATATCGTAGAATTTAAAAATGTAAAGATAACGTTTGTTTAATTTTCACACATTTTTAAATGATATAGATACAAAACCACGTTTTGTCTAAATAAATCAAAAGAAATATAATAAATATTTTTTTAACAGAATATGAACTCACAACCATCATTTTCATTCAGAGCCATTATAAGTGCACCAAGACCTCATCGATTTATCATTAAAATATATGATAGATATTTGTTTTAAATATACAGTTTTCTTAGTATTCGCCATTAACTGACGGTTGATTTCACGGGTCGACATTAGAAAGGCAGTGGCTGAACGGGTGACGGTAAATAATCGGTGCGCACGCGCATCGAATCAGAATGACTTATAAGCAATTGCATCTGTTCATGGTTTTTAAAGGTAGCAATGGGTGTCTGCTTTAAAATGGAATATTTTATGGTATATAACTTTCTTAATATTTCATTAGATATGTTTGTATTGGTATGATTTTCTAGTATTCAAGTAACAATAGTAGGTAGAATAGATACTAGGTAGATTAGTTTGTTTTTTAATAAACGTAATGAAAAGGTATTTTAAAAATTGTAATACTGTCCAATGTAAAAAAATAATAAGATATGAATAATTTTATTTACTAACTTTAAACTATAACTAGAATTGAATTTCAAATATTTGTATAGGTATATAATACATATGCGGCAGTAGCATAGAAAAAGAAAATTACCAAAACGAATCGAAGGTAAAAAAGTGGGTTGGGCGCGCTCATCATTAGTATAAAGACGAGCCAATGGTCGGTACCTAAATGTCATTAGCGTCAACTTTTACCGTAATTTGGGGTAGTGTAGAATCACTAAAAACGTATATTCATATTCATAGAGAAACAAGATGGACTTTTTATTAGGGTAATTATGTAAAAATATCAATTTGATGTTATTAAAAACAATAATGGCTCTAAGGAAATTGTAAGGTTCACATCGTTAAGCAAGGTAGGTATATTTAAATAAGCAATTGCATATTATTTTACTTTATTGCTTATGCATAGCTAAATTTAAACTATAAGAAGAATATTAATGTGTTTATAAATAATGTGTCATAGTTATATTTATAATTTCATATTTATAAGTAGATATATGTAAATTTCAGTAGTTTCATTTGTATTTCTTACAATGTTTTCAAACAATTGGTGTATGTAATTAAATATTATAAGCATCTATTTTCTTTGGTTTAAACATATCCTCTCAATATCATTATCCATCTATCGATATCATTAGGGTCTAGTAATTCTCCTATCACTGACGTTACCAAATTTAAATATGAACATAAAGCTTGATTTTTAAAAAAAAAAGGATACTTGAGTTCCTTACATTTACTAAAAATAATATTTAAATCGTTTTTATCGATTTAGCAGTGTTTAATTTTGAAGGTGCTGCCTTCAAAATTAAACACTAGTCACACATAGTCTAGTACCTACGCAATAAGCCCATGTAGGCGAATTACTCCAGCCAATTATGTTATTCATTAATTCAATAGCGATACAAATATTATAGTAGTTTTTTGTTTAATTTTGCCTTATTGCAAATATTTCTGTAAGGAAAGAAAAATATTCAGAAACTTATAAACCGAATGTATCTTTTTCTCCTGTTACCACAGCGAGAAACAGAAAATACTAAATATTACCTCAGGTGAGAATCGAATTCATTATATATCAACATCTCTCCAGTTTTCTTATATAGTCACTTCTAATTAAATATAGTATAATCTTATTGGAAATATATAATTTTGCTACACTACGGTGCCTTTATGCAATATTCTCAACAAGATGTCTATTATCCACGCTAGCATTGTCGTACCAGTTTTTACGAGGTATGCAGTGGGCCGGTCTAATTACGTGTCATTATTATAATGCATTATAATGATAGCCAATTTGTAACAGCTAGCTGGATTTCAATGAGGTGTGGAAACACCGTTTTGCGGTGCCCACCTTGGGCATGCTTGGCTCGTCTAAGCTGTGAGAGATAGCGTTAGATATGAAAAAAGAAATATTATTAAAGATACTTAAAAGATACTTAAAGGTAATATTTACATGCTAATGCAAGAGATTGACGATAGAAATCTCATCTAATAACTTAATGAATATTGAAGGTAATGTGAACAACCATTTCACTTAAATGAAGATATATAAAGTTAGCATTATGAATGTTTTATAATTATAAATAAATATTTTGTTGTATTGTGCTAAACACTTAACTTCACGCTTTATCCCTAGCGGGGTAGTCAGTCGGGGTAGATAACGGAGCGCCAAACGCTACGGTCTCTATGTACCTCTTTCGCCTCGTCCACTGTCATCAACCTCTTCATACATGCCCTCTGGGGATTCCTCATTCTTTTGCAAAAGTCAACCGAGGTCTCTCTCTACCTCTCTTTTCACTCACTTTTCCTTTACAAACATGCTCTACAAAAAATGCCCCTTCAAATATCTAAAGTCTACGTATAAAACCACACTGGTCAACTATATTTATCTATTTAATTTTAAGCCACCGCACAAACGTTAAATTATTCATTCATAGCACTGGCGACCAGTAGTCAATATGTGGTTAAGAAATCCATACTAATAGATAGCATTTATGGCTGTAATTTATTTTTCATTATGACAATATGACTCGACTGGACCTAGATAATAGTACATGAAACACTACTTTAATGAAATCTTAAAGTACCTGAATCACCGACTAGAATATAGGATAATAAGAAAACGTATTATTAACTAATAGGCTTCGCAATTAAAATCTTTATAAGAAGAGTATCTTGTTTTTATAAATATAATATTATGAAATGTCATTTCTGATATATGGCCATCGAGGCGCAGTAGAACAGCGTATAAGCGTGAGATTTATGGGTTCTATTCTACTGGGTATGCATTATTATCGTTTTCCAGCTCTGATAGATAAAGTGCAGCATTGAAATCCACTACTCATCACACAAGAAGTAGAGAACGAAAAATTGATTGAATAATTTAATAAGCTGAAAATGTCTTCAATTTAAATATATAATAATTGGAAAAAGGGAATTAGGAAATTATCTTATCAGCATGGCAATTATATGAAATAATATTTTTTCTCCCATATATAGCATATCTACTAGAACTTCTTCCAATTAACAATTTTATCTAAATGATAAGAAAGATAAGGGTTGCTCCATAAATACTTATCAATTTCCTTATTTATATGTCAACCCCATGTTATACTGAATAAGGCGTTCTTACTAACGAGTTGACAGTGCAGTCATTAGCCAAAAAGGGGACGACCCGAAAATCCACTTAGCCGAGCACGAAAGAGTTAACAAGTCAAGCTACCCCGAGTTAGATACGTATATTAAATTAATACATTATTCGTTTATTTAGTTTTTATTATTATGTTTAGCACATATAAATCATACTTTTCTAAAAAAAAGTAGATAGATTAATTGTATTGTAACAATGTTAATAGTTTTTATATATTTGATTCCCTCTGCCTACCTTGCTATGTAAGGGATACAGTGTAAAGGTGAAAGCAACAAATTCGTATTACTACTTGTATAGAATCAGCTTAATTGTAGATGATTTTTGTATATCCAAATCTCAATTAGGGATTTTTTTATATTTAAATTACATATTATTTTCATTTTCCCATTGTGGTAGACATAGTTTGGTTTTTGGTCCAGTAAAAGAAAACATGCCGTCACGTCGACAATTATACTATTTTAGAATGAAAACAGAAATAACGAATAAAAAAAATTTTTTTTTGGTGCTCCATGGAACTAAGGAATTGGATATTTGATATTAATTTTAGCTTGAGGTTAGGAGGTGTCCTCCTCGCGTTGTTAAGAAATAGGATTTTGACAATCTGACAAACAGATTTCTAACAAAATGATAGGATCGTTACCAATTTTTTTTAGAACAGAGTCCTAAAAATACATATAGCAGAGAACTTCCCTATTAACAAACGCAAAGTAACCATAATTCCAATCAGAACACACCCAAAAATCTCTCAACACAAACCAAAACAGCTTGTGCTTTGCAAATTAACAAGATCAACGACTTCACAGCACCAGCTCAGCGATCCGATCACCAGGAGACATCAAAATGTAAATCGAGGTAACTTGAGCTGGAATAAACTACATTATGCTAGAACTGTTCAGTTTTACAGCTGGAATAACAACCCGCGTCTGGGGATCGAGCGTGCAAACTTTTAATTGGCGTGCCATTAGGACGGGCGGGAAGCACTAAGCGATTTGTGGTGTACCGGCCTGCTCTCCCGAGCTTTTAATTCCTCTCTCACCTCCTACCTATACAGAGTTATGTAGATTACGTATAACTCTAGCCTGATTTCCATTTTATTGATATTAATTTATACTGGTTTTCAAGTTGGAATTTGTTTCTATTGTTTTTTTAGTTTCATTTATTTTTAAAAGTATGCTTTACATTTGCTAATTTTGATTCATATTATAACTAGATTATAATTATTTTTTAATAATATTTTCAATTCTTCGCTCTAGTACCAAGGCACGAGTCGGACAGTGAGTTCCGCCACTCAACATGCAATGCCTCCAGAAATTCGGCGGAAATTGGAAGACGGAGTGTTTTAATATTCTGTGTCTTATGAGTGGGGGATACTGCATGAAGCTGATTATATTATAATTAAGTTAAATAGTGAATTTAACTTTAGGCGTCAAGTTTATTCTAATTGTGTATAAATTCTTTATTTATTTTTATATCTATTACAAAACTTAGTTGCAATAATTTCTAACTAGATTATATAAACGACTAGTTCGACCACAATATAATTACGCAAAATAATTGTCTTATATGCCATTATTGGAAAAAATGAAGCCTTCAAACTTACACGTGCTTTTAAAAAAACATAAACAAAAGATTCTATGTTACATACAAACAGCGATCTACCGATTCTACTTCTAAATAAGGCAATTATATTTAACGTTCGAATTGTAAGTTTTTCTGAAACAATCCGGCGAGGGCATGTCTCCTAATGACAACTCGTTACCGCCACAATTTTCCAACATTACTATGTATTAAAACTCTAAAACTTCACTCGTTTCGCCATTAAGTTAAAACAAAAAGTTTCTTATATCACAACCATTAAAATTCATGTCTCGAACTGCGGGAAGTCATGAAAATATTTGACGCAAGGACGTCTTGTCTTGAAGTTGTTGAAAACAAACACATATATGTGGCGAATATTATACGAAATATTTTTTTTTTTATAAAACTATACTAAAAATATTTTTAAAATTCTTTTGTGTTAAATTATTATTTTTATAAATAGTCAAGTTTTATGGTTGACAATAAAAAATATGTTTTTTGCCATTTTCCGTGTTAGATTTTCTCAAGTGGCGCTTTTTGCAGATTTTCCTCGACAACCCTTAGAGAATAGGGGTTGAATGCATTTCAGAGCGAGAGGTATAGATGGCGCAGAATTTTCTTCCGACTTTATTACTCTAGGCTAAAAATAGATGGCGCTAGTAGCTCAACACTTATTTGAAGACAAATATATACAAAAATATTTAGGTATTTGCAGAATATAATGATATAAATTTAATAAATATAAGAATAGTGATGTACTTAAATTAAATTATAAATTCCAAGTAATTTATGGATTAAAATATCGTATATTTTATAGGGGTAAAAACGACGGTAAAAAACGTAAATATATAAATATTATATGGGTTACGGCTTAATAAATTTAAATGCAAATGAGCATGTGATATTTTTAATTATAATTGAATTTTACAATATTAGTAAAGAAGATATTGATTCCTAATGCAGTAAAAAAGAAAAAGGTGGCCTAATGTCATTATTCTATGGCATACTGATTATATTTGCCAACAGCTTTGTGACTCATTCATTTATTTCTCAAATGTATTTTTATATTTGCATATTCTGTGTAACAAATATAACTGAGTACTGTATTTATATAAGTTCAATTTAATCAATTCAAATCTGCTTCACGCTGTATCCCTCACACAGCAGGATAAGCAGAGGAAATCTAGTGTCAAGACGCTCCGTTCCTTAGTTTCAGCCCAGTTCTGGCGGCGTTGCATGTTGAGTGGCAGAACTCAACGCCGCTCTTTGCCCCGACACCAGAGCGAAGAAATTAAAATCTAAATTTAAATAAATACTTATTTCATTTCCTCGAGCAGGCATTGAACCCACAACCAGCAGATTTTCGAGTCACACTTTGTACTTTTGCGCAACGACTGGCCTCAAAGTTAAATTTAGTACAGCTATTAATAATTACTATTTGATTGATAGTTAAAGTAAACATTCAAAGCAACATCGTTTACGCAAATTGCAAATTGAAAAGAATTTCATTTTTAAGCGTTTCACGACAAGTTCGCTTCAACAAGCGGACGCGTGAACACCGGCTGTAGGACATTAGACACGCTAGCCGGAACAATTTTTTAATATCCCCAAACAAGGAAGGCGAGACGCTCACGCTGGTGCCCTCGAGACTGGTTCGTATTATATGGATACTGCTGTAACGTTCTTCTTGTAATATACTTTATATTTATGGTTACTTAAAATACTTGTTTCTATTGCCGATGGATTCATATACAGAGTTTTGTACTGGTATGTAATTAAAAATAATATTTGATAATCATTAAATTTAAATGCTAAATATAAAAAAAATTGTAGTGTAAATCCAAATGAAAATAATTAACACGACTCTCTCGACATTGATAAATATTTTTTATCGGTTTTTGGAAAAAATCTTAAAGATACCATAGAACCAAATACATAAAGATGATGTACATGCTTCTCAAAGTTATATAATTTTTTTAATTATTTTTTTAAAGTTTTTTATCTCGTTATTTTTTTAAAGTTTTTTATTTTTTTAAAGTTTTTTATTAGTCATAGTATATCATTCAATTTTTATAATAGAAAAAAAATATATAGAAGCTTAAGAAAGTAGATCCATATAAAGTGAGCGCAAAGGACATTAACAGCGAGCGAGTTTGACAGGCACAATTCGTGTCGCGGCCGAATTACCATACACTTGACGCTTGCACTTGTCAGCCTTACTAATATCATGTATACTATACTTTTGTTTAGAAAATATAGTAAAGTTATAAAAATTGTTTAATAGAATTATTCTAAGTCTGAGACCTTCGTTTCAGTAGAAAGTGGTTAACGGGAATGGAGTGTCCCAACACTAAGTTCTCTCTACCTACCCTTCTATATGGAAGATAAAGCGTGTAGGTTAAAAATAAATTCAGAATAACAATTAATTAACAATTCAGTAACAATTTTTCTCGTTCGTTTCTTTCATCAGGTACACATAGAGTGATGTTAGTTTTCATCACCTACCACGCCACTTATCCAGTATAAGGAAAAGACAGAGAGAAAATGATATAACTCATATACACGTCAAGATCCACTAATAAACGTGTAATTGCTCCCGAGTATTTAATTGTTATACAAAGAAATAGTGCATACTATTAAAAAGTGCAATTATCTCAACTTGAATTCTTTATCTCGGTGACAGTTTACGTGGTTAAATATTATATGCAGTGTATAGATCTGAACAAGTAACAATCAATTTAGTACAGCGGGCCTTTGTTTTTACATATTACCCTCACACCTTTTTTGCGATAGCCGTTATTACTGCGCAAAAAAATAAATATTATTTTTTGATATCTTCAGAGCATTTATTACTGTATAAAATTTTTCAAAATCCCTTCTTAGTGGATGTCCAGATTACAAAAGTAAACATCTGTCCAAATTTCATTTGTGCGTGCGTCTTACCTCAGTCAGTGAGGACAAGTCTTTTCATATATATATATATATATATATATATAGATAATAATTTGTTAAACATTTTTTTGTGACATTTTTACTTAAAATTTAAAAATGTCTTCGCGATTAACTTGGGGACGTTGCATGAATAAAGATAGTACGAACGAGAAATTCATACGTTGCTCTGTGTGTAACATGGCGTATAATTGGAGTTGTTTGTATGGTAAAGAGCACCAAGAATATGACACTATTGTGGAACTAACTTCGGAATGGAAATGACCGCTATGCAAGTCCAAAAAGAAAAATATCTCTTCTGATAATACTCCTGATAGTGAGACCTGGATCCAAATATAAGGAAGATTCTAACATAACCAAGAGATCGAACAAGCGATTAGCAAGCTCTTCCCCTCGCAGTAAAGAACCTAGTTCGCGAGTTACTGCAGAAAATATGCAACATATTATCGAAGAAATTATGGATTTCGGAAATAACAAACTCAATGAAAAACCTATTCTCTGAAGAATTACAATCGGTACGTGAGGAGTTTATAGATATGAAGAATTCTATAATTTTTTTAAGCAATCAGTACGTAGATCTTCTCACGGAACATAAGTCAACCTTAAAAACGCTTAAAACATAACAAGAGGAAAATAGCACAATGCACTCGACTGTAATAAAATTAAGTTACCGAATTGACTTAATGGAACAGCATGCACGTTTAAATAATATTGAAGTACAATGTGTCCCAGAGAACCGACAAGAAAACATTATAGAGATAGTTACTAAATTAGGTAGTGCAGTGGGTTGTAATATTACGGAAGATACAATAACAGCATGTAGCCGGGTTGCAAAGTCTAATCGATCCAGCAATCGCCCCCATTCTATACTTGTTCAGTTAACATCTCAAAGAATTAGAGACAGCTTATTGGCAGCTTGTATAAAATAAAATAAATCCCATCCCGAGGATAAACTGAATACATCTCATATTGATATCAAAGGACATAAACAAGCTACATATGTAGTTGAACATCTGTCAGCCACAAATAAGGCATTACATGCTGCTGCAAGGGTAAAATCTAAGCAAATTAATTATAAATATGTATGGGTCAGAAGTGGAAAAACTTATATGAGAAAAGATGATAGCTCAGAGTTTAAAGTAATAAAAAGTTTTGATTATTTAGAAAAAATAAATTAGAATTAATTGTGTCAGTGTAATTTAAATAGGTAATTTCAATTTAATTCTTGTCTTGTAGTAAATTTTCGTCAATTACAATTAATTATCAAAATATATGTGGTTTACGAACAAAAACAAGAGATTTTTATTGTAATTTATTGTGTGTTAACGCTGATATAATTGTGCTTACGGAAACCTGGTTAAATGAAACTGTTTGTAGTAATATGTTGTTTGGGAATAATTATAATGTTTTTAGGAGAGATCAGATGATTGATGGTAATTCTAAAAAGAAAGACGGAAGTGGTGTCTTGATTGCTGTAAAAAAACATATTCTTCTAAAAATATGATTGAATGGCAAAGCAATTGCGAAGATTTGTGGGTTGTTATAAATACACCTATAAATAATAAACTTTGTCATATGGTTTTATGTGTAGTATATTTACCACCACCAGTAAATAAAGTGTTACTCGAGACTTTTTGGCTAATTATAATAGAGTATGTGAATTCAATCTTTAAACTTGCCTTGTTGGAGATTTTAATCTCAGTAACATAAAATGGAGTACATCTAACAATCACTACATTCAACCGATCTCTTCAATTTGCGAATCTTTAGTAGACTTCTGTGCAATGAATAACTTACGACAGTGTAACAATGTAATGAATTGCTCAAATAAAATTCTCGATCTTGTGTTAACAGATTTACCAAGCTGTAATGTGACAGAAAAAAATGACGTTTTATGTAAGAGTGATCCATTGCAACCAATTTAATTTAAAGTAAGCATAGAAACATCACATAGACTAACAATTAATACAGATCTCGAACGATTAAATTTTTATAAAGCTGACTATGGTTCTGTAAATAAATATTTAGCGTATGGTGTTAATATTTTGCAACATACTAAAAAATCTATTGACATGTTTGTCAATAAATTCCCGGTTTGGCTTCCTAAAAAAATTATTAGACGTCTAAATGAAAAAATAAAAATAAAAGAACGATAAAAAATATATAATAATCCTATAAATGAACTAACTCTGAGATTGCTTAGCAGACGTTGCCAGAAATTAGCTTCTTCGTACTTCAAAACACTGAACAAAGTATAAAAAAAATTCTAAATACTATTTAAATTTTGTAAAAGTTCTCAAAAACATCAGAGTATATATCCAGCTACTTTAAGTAATGGCAAAGTAACTGCTAGCAATGGGGAAGATTCTTGTAATCTCTTTGCTCAATATGTTGCATCTGTTTGTAATTCTCTTTCAGGTTCCAACGATATTAATGCAATTAGAAATGTTTATATAAGCTCAAAAAACTTGATATTTCTAAAGGGGCTGGATCAGATACTATTCCTTCTATATTTATTGTTGAGTGCGCGTAATCTTTCATTGCCACTTTATTACTTATATAATGAGTCGCTTAGATCTGGAGTATTTCCTGTGAAGTGGAAAGAAGCTAAAGTTGTTCCTGTGCATAATCAGGAAGATGAAACTATGGTCAAAAATTATCAACCGATATCAATATTGTCGCACTTTGCGAAGGTATCTGTCCTATTATCAATTCCCATTTTAAACCTTCCTTGATAGATCAACAACACGGATTTGTAAAAAGTAGATCAACTATCACAAATCTTGTCACTTTCACCGATTCTGTAATTAAAGATTGAATGAAGATTGATGATATGATATGAGCGATTATAAATAGATACAATTTATACTGATTTGAGCAAAGCATTCGATCGTGTGCCGCATGATATTTTATTAAAAAAACTGGCCGCCTATGGTTTTATAGGTCAGTTAATAAAGTGGTTTTCATTATACTTAAAACATCGTTCTTTTTATGTTGTATTAAACGGATATAAATCAAATATTCAAGTATGATTATCAGGAGTACCTTAAGGTTCCCATTTGGGTCCTACTCTTTTCAATATTTTCATAAACGAAAATATTGAAAAGAGTAGGACTAATACGGAGTTATCAATATACGGAGGAATCAATATACGGAGTTGAGTTCTGTGTTTTCAGAACTCAACTCCGTATATATTTGCTGATGATGTTAAATTTATAAGAGCCATAGGAATATTGGAGGACTCAATTTTCCTTCAAGAGGACATTGACCGCCTAGTTGAATGGTGCAATGATAATGGCATGAGCGTAAATGCAGCTAAATGTAGACACATAAAATTCACACGTAATGCACGATCTGTTCCTTCATTTTACTCCATTAAAGAAATTATAGTTGAAGAGGTCACGACATTAAAGGACTTAGGCGTAGCCTTAGATAGCATCCAAAAAGTTATGGTTTGTAATACGCATGTCACAAAATTTTCTCAAAGCAAACACTAAAATTATTTTATATAATAGTCTCATAAAAAGTATTTTAAAATACGAGTAGGTATAGCAGTGTAGTGTGGCGACCACATTACGTCACACATATTTTGAGACTGGAACGTCTTCAAAAGCTTCTTTTGTGGAATCTGTCATTTTCTACAGGAAACGTTAAAAAGTTAACTTCGTATAGCGAGAGGTTAAAATATTTTAAAATGATATCACTCGACAATCGTAGAACTTTGTTAGATATTCGCTTTATTTATAAAATATTAAATAATTATATCGACTGTCCTCAATTGTTAAGTAGCTTTAATTTCAAAGTCCCTCGTTGCTATCCTAGGTCTAAAATTGCACCAATATCTATCCCATTTCGTCGCACTGTACTCTGTTCAAATTTATCAATTCCTCGTTTGAGGAAACTTCTAAACGACTATAGTATGGTTACGGATGTTTTTTATGAAAAGTACTATTTATTCGATAAATAAATAGTACTTTTCATAACCAGATATTAAATGCAATATGTTTAAGAATATGCTTGTAAAATTACGTATTCTTTATTTCCAAAAATAAACAGTCCGTCTTTGAACTATTAAAGACCGATCATTACTCAAAACAAATGTTAACTTAAATTTTTCCGGACAAAAGCCTTAGACGAAGAGTGGTTTCACAAACACGGATTTCCAATTAAGCCAGCACCTGATTGGCAGGTCGTTAGTCAATGTTGCGCTGAATATGGGTGAGACTATACGTTGCTTTGAGTTTCCTATATCTTTATACTAAGATTCTAATGATGTAGAACTTTTGTATAAGATTTTGATTATAATATAGTTTTTAAATAATGTTTAAGCTTTAAGTTGAAAATAGTTCTAATATTTACATATACGTAGGAGAAATGACTTTGTAAAACATGAAATAAAACCACCACCATCACCTACACAGCGTAGCCAGAGGAAACTTGGTGTCAAGAAATTTCATTTCCCAAGCATTTCAAAGAAAACTTCTTCGAAGTAAGAACTCTGTTCATGATCTCGTTAATTACGTTATATTTTTTTAACCTCATGCATATACTTAATTTTCAAATTAATGAATAAATTTTAAAATATTAAATATATTTAAAATCTAGGTAGCCTAATAAATATTTTACTTTCTACATCGCTTATATTACAGAACATATTATAGTAAAATCCTAATCCCAAGAATTTCGAAAGTAAACTTCTTCGAACGACGAATTTGGCTTTTTCCTTAATTACGCTATACATATAACATAAAAAGAACTGTCTCCATATAAAACATGATTGATGAGTAGTTTCGCATCACAGTGAAGATATCGGCAGAAATAGATAGAAACATAAAGTGTATTCCTATGTTGCCTCTGATATCATTTTCATAGGCACCGTCAAGGTTTGCGCAACCCCCATGTACGATAGTGGATAGAGAAATAAATGGAGACGTCTACCTTACATTTTTTATTGTGTTTTTTAAAACGTTAAAATATGGGTTACATTAGTATATTTGGCTGTATTTTGCAGGTAATGAATATTGGTCATGTTTCGATAATGCTTTAGGTATACCTACGTGTTCCTTTATGAATTATCTAAATAACTTATCAACATACTAGTGGACCCGGACGCGGCTACGGCTGCTTGAACTAAAAGAATATTTATTAAATATATTTATGAAATTATTTTCAGTTATCAATAGAATTAGTAAGAAAATATAAACCTAAATAATTAAAAAGAATAATAAGTAGAGACATATTATTAGAAAAAATACCTGAGTTATTGAAATGAATCAACAAAAGAAGTAAAAATAACTAAAGTATATTCTTAATATTAGAAAAAGTACCTAAAGTTTTCCGTGCGTGCGTACATACTCGTAGATATCGACTCTATGAAATAACTAAACATTTTTCTATATTAAATAGGTTAATTTTGGCGAGCAATATCAAATAAAATAAGAAGAGAACCAAAGTGTAGTTTAAATAAATTATAAACAGCAAATAATTACATAAATATTAACAATAGTTCGAAAATGTATGAAAATTTACAAAACCGTCAACATCATATGCCCGTTCGCGTAGGTCATACTATATCGCCCGAAGGCAATCAATAATTCTATAAAAATTGTCGCCCTTAATTATTGATTAGAATGTTATACAGTAAACTATAATTTCAATCTAGATGAAATGCTAAAAGTGACTTTTATATTTATTTTTATAAGGATGAATATCAAAATATAAGTTCATTTTCGGTAACGTTTTCTTAAAACAACAAACAAACTTTGCAAACCGTTGCTTAGCAACGACGGTTGTTATTAACATGGCAGAATATATTGCATGTCAAATTAGAAAGTATTTAATTTATTAGTATATATGTGTAATGTAATGCTATATAGCCTATAGCACTTCTGAAGAATGCAGCTTTCATACAAAACAAAAACATAGTAAATCGGACCAGTAGATCCAGAGATCTTAGCGTTCAAACAAACAAACAAACAAACTCTTCTGCTTTATTAAATTAGTATAGATATAAGTCTGAAAATCGGTAAATGTATGGAGGAGATTGTTGTACTAAAGCTGCTTTCATAATAGTCTCTGCTTATAATTAATAAATAGAGTAAAAAGTAAGAAAATAAACTTTCGAGTCCATCGAACTCACTACCTGTCATGTTTACAGTCACACAATCGTGCAACTGCGTCAGGACGGCCTTAATTAAATATTTATATAATTACTCATTTAATATATTTATTTACATTTATATTTCAATTTCTTCGCTCTGGTGTCGAGGCAAAGCGCGGCGTTGAGTACTGTCACTTAACACGCAATGCCTCCAGAATTCGGCAGAAAGTGGAGAACGGAGTGTCTTAACACTAGATTCCCTCTACCTACCCTGCTGTTTGCGGGATACAGCGTGTAGCTGATTTGATTTTAATTGAAATTTACTTATTTAACTTCTACTCCACAGCTCTCCAGTTCAGCATATACGTAACAAGCATGATATGGATAGGAAAAAACAGGACGATTCAATCGCGTAAACGATCAGTCTTCGTCACTAGCCGCTTGCAGATTCCATATTTATTCAACTTCTTGGGCAGGTGCTCTATAACTACAAGTTAATAAATAATATGAATTATTCTATATATTATAGAGTGGCATACACAGTACAAGAAATATACATGCCTAAAGATTATTTATTGTACAACTGCTATACTATAATTTATATTTTGTTTTAAATTAGTATAACAAACATTTTTTTGTATAGAAATGTGATTTTTTTAACAAATAATTTTCTTAAGAGAAATTTGCTATAATAAATAATAATAATTTCTACAGCAAATGACATCTTGATATTCGTTTATTAGTTAAAAGACTTGTAGCGTACCACAAATAAGCATACGAGTATCTTTCACAATATCGAATGCAAATCTGTATAAATCTAATGTTTTCGTGACTAATTTTATTCTTGGCTACATTTCTTAAATAATATTATCTCGTAAATCAGTCGACCAGTGTTTTTCTTGGAGCGCTCGCGTCCGCCATGTTTTGTTTAGAATCACGCACACCCTGTCTGTGCTACTTCTGGGATTGTGATTTACTACTCTTGAATTGTTTCACCGCTGTTCTAGATATTTATTTTTGCACTAAAATAATATTAAATACATGAACATATTATAAAAACAATACACCTATATTAACTATATTATTATTTCTGATATCTTTAACTTTATAATTTTTAACACAAACGTACTGTGTGGAAGTTAATTTTAAAGCTTAAAGGTATTTCTTGGATTTCAGATATTTCTGTAGTACTTCATGAGGTTACCTCCTTTTTCTATCTGAATGGTGACTGATATATTTAATTATTAATGGCGATTTCCAAATCATATTCCGCTTTTTGCCCTAGCAAACTGGTCTAAATTGTATTGTATTTTAAATACGAATTCAGCAAAGATTTTAGCATAATGCATACCTAAAATTTTGTTAATATTAATTTAATTTAAAACTAGTAAGAATTATTATTTAAGTTAAGATATACAAGTAAAAAAAAGAAACAAGATTAAATTTTGTCAGAATAGTTTGAATGAGAGTCTATATTACCAAAATATTACCACGATATTGTTTTATTGTACTTATCGCAAATATTATTATAGTGTTATTATTTTTAAGTTAATCTTTCATTTAGTAGATCCTTTATGATGTTCCAAATGGAAGAGTAATTATTGTTATTCTAATGGATCGCACGCGGCATTCTGAACATTCCCCATTGTAAGGAGTCCAGAATCGAACCTCTGATTAATGATGGTGTAGTGAGGGGCTGCTAAGGAACAACGCATACTCGTACATCGTACGTCACATTCGTATATTGATATGTTTCCTAGTTGCTGTTATATATACTCGTTCTCCTTTATTTTAGTAACTTTTTATATAATAAACTTTAATGAATATGACATTAAAACTTATTACTTGATATATATTTTTTTTATATTCACGCCGTATCCCCCATATAGCAGAGTAAGTAGAATAGAAATGAATCTAATGTTAAGACATTCTGAATCACTCCACTTACCTCTGAATCATGAGTGAAAGCAATAAAATAGTGAATCCGTGTTTATGTGAATTTAATTGTGTAAATGTGGTTCTTGAACATTTCAAACGTTTTAAAATAATTCTCCAGTAATTAAAAAAAATCAACAAAAATATTTCAAAATCCTAATTTATTAGCAGAACAAAAGTTTCCCTAACCTCACTGAGCGTTTCCCTTAACGATGTTATCGCGGCATAATGCCGTATCGAGAGATTATAGTTGACCGGTGATGTTTGTTTGCTTGAACCAGCTTTGTGGGCTCCTGCGGGACGCGGACGACACGTAGGAAGTGGCTGCAGATATGGTACTGGGATAAAGGTTTTCAATTATGAAATAAGTGGAATAAGTAAAATTTTTTGTCATGGATTACTAAAGAATTTTTAAAAAATGGGTAAATGCATATCAATATTATATTTCGTTTGATTCGAATGAATGAACCACACAGGAAAGACTGGATTGATCTAAAAATAATATTAACTGTGTCTGCTTTGTTTCAAAAAAATACTGTTTAACTGTTCCCGTACATAGCTAGGTAGGAAGATGGAGCCTAGTGTTAACACACTCTGTTCCCATTAACACACTTCGGTTTCCCATTTTCCAAATTATCCCTTGTACCACGTTAGCTACGTAAATATACCTAAATGTTTAATTATAAAATGATTATCATTTAAAAATGGTTACTTTCTAGTATCGAGTAGGTATCTATACTTCGTGTATATACATTTTTCTCTCCTCTCTACCAGGCTCTAATATTGTCGCTACATTTTTTATCTTCAATCACTACACAAAAGTCACGTAAGTCAGTTGTCATATACTACCTTAAGCATTGTAACTTGTTTGCTATCTCAATAGCTCCAGTATATTTGTTCATGTAGAGAAAAACAATAGGAAACAATAAAATTGCTTATTATTGTTAAAATTGTTAAAAAGACCTC
The DNA here is from genome assembly GCA_013403645.1 of Heliconius nattereri. Lineage (NCBI taxonomy): Eukaryota > Metazoa > Arthropoda > Insecta > Lepidoptera > Nymphalidae > Heliconius > Heliconius nattereri. The sequence goes on along the minus strand of JAAIXI010000222.1, from coordinate 3,376,368 downwards.
CTTATCTTGTTTTGTGATTGTAAAAATTGTTTCTTTACATCTAACATCGCCGCTGGGCTGCCTCTGTTCTTTAACTTTATTGCTTCTAAACAATTTTTTGTCTTATGTCTTAAATTTTATGACATTGCCAAAATAAAACGGAAATTTGCCCGTTTTGAAGTTTTGCGAAATAACAATTGCGAATTGGTAGATAAATAGGAACGGGGTTTACGCTTTCACATTTTTTTTCAAAGGTACAACAGTCGACAATTGTTTTTGGTATTACTCTGAGAATAATTTAAATGCTAAATTTTGTATTTTAATAATTAGTTATATGAAAGTACATATATAAGTATAAGTAAAGTACATATATAAGTATAAGCGAATCTTAGCGTGATGGGAATGAAGTGTTTTACCGCCAGGCTCTCTGGTTCCCTCTGCTTACTCCGCTATGTACAGCGTGAGACTAAAAAATAAAACAGTTACACAACTACATATATCTATCTAATATTATATTCTTTGATTGTTACTTCATTTGTATATATATATAAGAAACTACCAATAAATTATACTGAAAGATTTTACCAATCATTTATCCTTTTCTCTCACGACGGATGTCTCTTGTTTTGGATTTAATTTATTGCCCCGAATGAACTTTATTATTAAATATGTTTAGATTGAAATATAAGCACTTGCGCGTGCGTATACTATTAATATTCTCAGGATGAAGTACTTGAATTGTTGGAATTATATTTTTTTATTTACGTAAAATCTAAAAGATCTCTACCATATCACAAAATATTGAATTTTACCTACTGTTGTGTTTTTTACTGTTTTGATATAAGAGGAATAGATGTCATAGAAGGATGTGGAATAACATCTAGGCGTGACTCAACGTAGTAATTCTTTATTCTTGAAAGTACTAATATAAAGAATATAAGACATACTACTAGCAGAATATTAAATCGTCAAATAGAGACGAGGAACCAGAAGTCTACTTATACTTATATTTATGTTAAAAAATATTAACTAGGTACGTGTTTCTTTTCACTTATCTACTATCACATAACATTTCTGACATACCTATGAGAGAAAACTAAAAGTTAAAAAATACACGTTATCATATATATTTTTTTAAATAAACATTTAATCTTATAAACGGAAAGTCTTTGCATCTAATATGCAGGCAACGTTCTCAAGAAATGCCGTTAGTAGGTACTTACGTATGCTTCATAAATCTTCGAATTTCCCACTCTAACTGTCAACGGACGTTTTGTTGACAAAATAATGGAGTTAAACAATACTGTTAGATAATTATTCAATTGTTAGAATATAACAATCGACATGAATTTTAAAACTCGCCAGCTTAATTTTTTAATTTGATTTAAAGTTCAAATAAATATTCATATAAAAATCTTTATGTAATATTGGAATTAGAGATTAAAGGATGTAATAAGAAATAATATTATAAAATATTACGTTTTTAATAACGACAATCATTAATAATAGTTAAAAGAAATCATAAAATACAGATAATTCTAGAAAAAAGATTTCAAACAGTCCCAATAAAAATTTTGCCAAAAACTAAATAATAATATTAAAAATCATAAAAAACTAAGCAGGTAGAGGAACCTGAATTACACGGGTTGCAGGGCGGCGTGTCAAAGCTGTGGGAGCTAACTAGATAGTATATTGTTTTAGAACCCCTCAATAAAAGGAACCGTCTGTTTGTGTTGTAAATATGCCGCCTTCTGTTCGTTGCTATCGGTGTTTTAAAAACTTAGCAAAGTCTACTCTGAGATTCATATACTTTTGAAGTACAGAACTGAGGTCTTCGTGGTGTAGGGGTTGGACTCTGACGTGACGGTTCTACGTTCGACCTTCACTCGGGGGAATAGATTATTATTTATTAATATTTTGTGAAAAAAAGTGAAAGTAATCTTAATACTACGATCTCTCTGCCCATCCTTCTGTATGAGGGATATAGCGTAAAGCTGATTGTTTTTGTAAACTTCTTGAAAACTCTGTGGTTATTAGCGACAATTATCAATGAAGAAAGGAGATTAAAACGTGATTTTTTAAATATAACCCAAATTACATGAATTGCTGGACGAATTGTACTATATATATATACCGTGACAGATGTCACCGTTTTTTTTATGTCATAACGACCATAAATTGAGAAAAAGGTCCAAAGTAAACACGAAGTAAAAGACCCGCGGCAAAACCAAATACAATATTCTGAATAAGCCATCGATTGATTTTGCAAGATTAATGGTAACACATTGTCAGCGACACAGTATGACGAAAATGTTACACAAATATGATCTAACTAAAATAACCTTTATATAAATATACATAAGAGTGAAAAATTTCATCGATGAAACCTTTTTGAGCTGACACAGCTATGAATGGTTTTCGCAGTTTTTATTCCTCAATTCAGAGAACATTATTCATTACTTGTCTGGTATAGAGTTTGAAATAGTATGAGAATTCACGTTGTATACGACTTTTTGCAAAAATGTAATTCTTGATTCAATAGATTTTAGGAATTTCGTGTGAAACTGATGTAAAATTTTACACAACATACACATAGCAGATTTTTAATATTCATTTTTAAATATTAAGAAAGAGAAAAAGATATTATAAAATTTTATTTTTACAATAAGTTTATAAAAGCATTGCTTGTTGCAAGGATAAACAAAAGAGAGATCTCATACTAAATATAAAGCAAAGAGTCTAATAGAGTGAGTTTTGTATGGAGTAAGTAAGCTTTTTTAAAGTATGATATTAAGCATAAACAATATTATAATCTATTTGTTGAAAAATTGGAATAAAATTATAAAAAACATTAATTTTAAAACCTTGCAAACATATTTATATTAATAAAAAAATAGCACTAGCACCCTCAATAAATGTCAAATAAAAATATAATTTATTTTTAATCAATACCTTCCAATCAATTTTTATTTATTTTTCTATACAAATAATAATTATAATACAATGTATAGAGACGTACAAATATATATGATTTATTTGATATAAAGTCAAACACAAAAGCCATATTGGTGGGTGTGCTCATGTCCAACAGATGCGGATCTGGGAGGTGTACCAGCTATCCATATGTCGTATTACTGCTACTCTACTATTGGACATAGAATAGTGCCAACTTAGCGTGACTTGCACGTACTCATATGAATTTAGGTATTAACATTAGTTACTTTTATATTTTTTATTTTCTTTTAATTTAGAATTGTAAATAATATATAAATTAGAAAATAAATATTTTCTAGATTGTTTTTATTTTATAAGTAAAATTTAGGTAAGTGGGTGCGACTTGACGTTTTCATATGAACTAACAAAACAAAGCAGCAGCAAAAACCCTACTGACGTATTTTTTGTAAACTTGATTTAAATTCAAAATTAATAATTTAATGTAGATAAATTACATTTTGGAAGAGGCACCTCTGCCTACACTGTGATGCGAAAAAAAGCTTAAAGCTACAAAATTTTACGAGGTTTTCAAGCTCTTTAGTCAATTGAGTTTTTAATTAATATTTACACATAAAAATTCACAGTTCACACGATTGTTAAACGATTGTTGTTTTATTGTAACTGCCTACATATGTTAATCGATTTAATCAGTCCTTTCTATTAAAATCTACTTTATAATCAAAGATTCATATTATGGCAAAAACAATTCATTTACACAATTATGAATTATACCGCAATATATAATCAAGTTAAAATATTTAACCTTAAATGATTATTATACTTACAGATTAAAAACAGGTCTATTGACTGACAACTTCGACAACTCAAAAGTCGATTAAAATTTCGCTACGCTCACTTTTTAAATATTTTTTATGGCATTTTAATATAATTGTAACTATGAGATTAAATTTATGGCCATAGAGATTTTAGTTGGGTAAGAACTATTAGTAGGTAGAACCGATCGTTGTAGCTTCAGTCCCAACTCAAAGGATTATATTTGAATTAATATCGTTCTTATAGTAAATCAAAGCTCTAACATGTTATATGTGGAAGCAAAGAACACTAAATAAACAAACATAACGCTAATATAATCAAAATTTAACAATTTTAATTAATTATTTCCAACGACATTTATATAAAAACGTCATTCGCATTTCGGGTCAGCCCGAGCGTCGCACGCGCACGCATACTGCGCTTTTGTCGCTCCCCCGTCACAACTGTTGCTGGATGAGTTATGTACGTTCATGGAAGTCGATTATACAGGGCGTTTCAGTTGGATATTTGGCTAATTCTTCATATTATATGTGGTTTTATTTTAATTATTTTAGAATATTATTGAAAATATTAAAAATGCAGCAAAACATTTAAGTGTTGATGGAAAATTGTACTTTTTTTTTTCAATAACATGTACTACAAAAACTATACATTAAAACAAGTAATGTCTGCAATCCTTGAAATATTGGATATAAATTAAATTTAAAAATATAAAGACTTTTAGGTAAAAAGTTGCATACCTACATAAGAATATAAATTAATAAAAGAAAGTACATTTATTTTATTTATATAAACATACAATACAGAACATTTGTGTTTCTCTTTTCAATATTTACAGACTATTTTATATAATGATATTTTAAATACACATAATATCATTGAACATTATTTAACTGCTTGAAAAGGAGATTTCTAATCAAATATAATATTTATATACATACATAAAAACACGCTTGAAAAATATTAGTTTATAAGATTTGTGCATATTATATATACAAATAAAAAAATAAACAAGAATATAAGGTATTTTTTAACAAATAATTTTAATAAAAAGATCACGCAATATAATATGCAATCACTAATTCAGCACAGTGACACACATACGTGGCTTTACACTAAACCAATAATAGAATAAAATCAATCTATTCCACCCTCTTACACGCACACTATCAACAATCAATCAATGATTTGCCTGTACAGACGCTCACGCACACAACTAAAGCATATTGGAAATATTGGTATTGTAAACATTCATAGAATTTTTGCAAAATATCCCCCTTCGTCCAATGTATATCTATCTCTGTCACCGACCCTACAATAAGCTAGATTATGTTAAAGAAAGAACGAGACAAAAAATCCAGTTTTACAACTCTGTAGAGGGACAATAGTAATGCTATTGTTGTAAGTACCCCAAATTTTTTTAGGTCACATAAAAGTATTACATTTGTTAGGGTCGTATTGCCTTTTGGCACTTACTGCATTCGATTCGCAGCCAACCCAAGTGACGGATCTCCGTCGCCCACGCATCCGAATTTCAGTTTGGTCTTACTTATTTCAGTGTAAATAGTTTAAGTTAAGTGTAGTATATACGTGATTATGACTTCTACGGCTTCGACTAACCGTGCAAGTGAAATGTGGAACAATAGTGCCCAAATCAACAGTCAAAGTGCGAAGCAGACTCATTATGGATATCAATATCCGGCAGTGCCAAATGCTTACGAATATCATAACAATTTATACGCTCAAAATTGTGAATACCCAAGTGACAGCTACAATAGAGTGGCTAATATTAACAATTCACTTAATAAGATTGTGAAAACAGAGCCTAATTGGCCAAATTATCCTATACACTATGCAAATAATAGCCACGACCAAGCCAACATAGACATGATAAACAGATGGCGCCAGATGAATACCTATCCTCAACAATATGAAAATTATGGATATCAACCAGGTATGCAAGCAATAACGAATAGGGCTGCTGTTGATATTAAAGGCGAAGACTCCCGTTCCGTAGATTCCCCTGGTCAATGCAGTTTACCTGAAACGAGCTATGGATCGCCACAAAATAGCTCAAACGCCGTTAAAAGTGCTTCGGGTGAAGAAGGGGAATCTCCAAATTTAAGAGCACTTTTGAGTAAGCCAAATATAAAAAGAATGCAAGAAAGTTATGGAAAGTATGACAAGTTTTACACACATGAAATGTTACAACAAATGAACTATTGTGCAAATGATATAGATAATTGGGGTAAAAATAATGAAACAAGGGCCCTGAATGATGGGAATGTACATCAATTTCACGGTGAATATAATACTAATTTGGATACACATACTAAGGTCAAAACTAAGCGATCAGTGGGTGGAGCTCCAGTTCAAAGCGAGAGCGCCAATTCTGCTGAGGAAAGTACAGAAAACTGTCAAGATTTGACGAGGGTCGATGCAGGCGGGGACAATGAGGATTACGCTGACAACAAGATGGCTATTGCATCCGAAGTGCAAGGCTTTTATCCGTGGATGAAAAGCGTCAATGGTAATTTTTTAAAGAAATCTTATAATTTTTATTCATAAATTTTTCATATTGTAATAATTTTTTGTATATATTTTTAATTTTTTAAATATATTTTTTATTTGCAGGAGAGGATAAAAAGGAAGGCTCCAAAAGAACACGTCAAACATATACCAGGTTTCAAACTCTTGAACTCGAAAAAGAGTTTCATTTCAACAAGTACTTATCAAGAAGACGTAGAATAGAAGTATCTCATGCCTTGGGTCTTACTGAAAGGCAAATCAAGATCTGGTTCCAAAACAGAAGAATGAAAGCGAAGAAAGACGGGAAACTATCCACATCTCCAGATCCATATGGTGTAGAAGATATGAGCGTAACGAAGATTCCAAATGTACCAGAATTTGTAAATTCCAGGCCTCCGATGAATGGGTTCCCGGAATATAGTGAGCCAAATTATCATCACCAAGCATATGAAGGCGCTATGGCAAATATAGTAAATTTGTCGGGAACCGTACACCCGAATATAGTGCCACCATATGGTAATATTATTCCTAAAATGTGACGATAAATTAACATATCTGAATAAATATCGCTAATAATTCAAATATTAAATTATAATTATTAATTAAGAGAAGTATATTTAATGTAAATAAATATAAAATTAGTAAAATATTTGCACAAATATAAATAACATAAATTGATTATATAGATGTAAGCTGATTGTGATAACAAAATTTAATTAAAAAGAATTTGAAATAAATATGATTTAATAATAAAATGTAAATATTCTACTTTTTAAGATGAACAGTTCCTACAAATGTACTAGATAAGTAATTAGGTGTAAGACGAATAAAACAAGGTTGATTATTTATTTCACTTCTCTAGTCAATTACAAGGGCGCTATTAATTTAGAGGAGTAATATTTTTTGTTCTAAGGTTTTATCTTAATAAAAATAATTCTTATTGCTATGTTTTTTTTTCATAAAATAATTAATATCCTAGAATTAATATTAATAATTAATATCCTTTAGATGTATATCCTAACGCCGCGCTTAGTCTTCTTACCAGAAGGAACCAATGAACATAATTCATACGCCCGTGTTTGACGGTCGCAATTGCTGATATTATTAATAAATAGTTAGCATATTTAAGTTATATAGAACTATACATATAATTTAAAATCTATGCATTAGTAGTGATTAAACTATGAATTTAACATAAAAGTATTTTTATATAATTTCTTATATTATTCACTAATAGTCTCACTCAAGTTATTAAATATTTATTTAATTATATATCCTTAGAATATCCACATCCAATATCCAACAAAAAATTCTAAAATACTATACGTTTTCAACAATTGCTTTTTAATTTTTGAACATAATATGCCACGCGGCATTCACAACCCTTTCTAAAGTTTTAAAAATAAGCTTAAAGTTAAACAAAGAGAACCAACACTAGGGATTAGTCTCCAGAGACCAATTGTAACTTGCAAATGTTGACTATGGTTTTGACATGTTTTGACTGACTATAGGATTTGCTTAGTAATGCCGTTAATGATCCCGCTACCTGTGTTGCACTGTAAACAAGATTACATGTGGTATTTAACACTTTCTTTACAAAAATTAAATTTCAAGCCAGGTATTTGGTCTGTGATCCTTTGTTTGTCAAAAAATATAGTCCTTTTATTTAATTTAGTAAGAAGCTGCTCGTAATAAGATTACTCACAGAATAAAATTATTAGTCATAGAACGCAATTCAGGTCATACGACATTGGCCCTGCCATACCTAATGCAGTAGGTTTTCCTATATTAAAAGATTTTTATAATATAAATACGACGATTATAGGTTTTCATTCAGAAACAGAGAAAATAATTGAGTTTTAAATTATTTTAATTTTTCGTTTTTCCGTTCATGGAATGTCTCGAAAATTGAGTGAAACGTGGGCAACGAAGTTTTTTAATATTGGGCTCCCTAACTTAAAAACCATGAAGGTGACATAAAATATTTTGATATCAATTTTAAGTGATTAATTTTACTTACTTATGTCAACTTTAAATTACTTTCTAGAGAAAATGGAGTGGGATTTATATTCTAATACAAAATTGTAAGTAAAATCGCAATGAGGATGACCCCTAGAATCATAGCGTGTCCTATAATGTCTACATGAATTACTTAAAACAAAGTGATCAGAAAAAAATATTTTAAACTCTCTCGTGGCAAAGGTGGGCCAAGGGTTTGCTTGTAAGGCGACGGTTGTAGTTTCGAGCCCCAGTCAAGGGAATGAATTGTTAATTCTTAATATTTTCAGTTCTTCGCTCTGGCATTAAGGCAAAAGCCCCGCGTTGAGTTCCGCGACTCAACACGCAATATCTTGAAAATATGTTTATGAGGTGATTTAATTTTTGTAGGCTGTTAAAAACTATATTACTCAAATTACAGCAATAATTAAAATTTTATAGGTTATGTTTTAACAACTTATAATATACTTACTTAGAAGTCATAATCAGTGTATTAAATATCTTCGCCGTTTAATATTGTCAAAAATTTCTTTTTACTTAACTTTCCGTACTTGTTTAAATACATACATATATGCAAATGCAAATTTCAGAAACTTAACGGCTCCATTCTCTAACGTTGCTAACTTCACTTTCGTCAAATCACAATACACTTACCCTCATATCGGAACAAAAGAAAGAAGAAAGGGAAAGCGCTATACTAACATTGGATGTTAGAAAGAGACAGATAACAAATTTTGACATTTGGGGTGCAGCGAAGCGCATGCGCTGCCATTTAACAAACATGGCCGCTAGTGTTAAACCAAAATTTGGCTTACGTTAAGACTTTTTAATTCTTTTTAGTGTTACTAATAATGGTAAGAAATATTTTAATATTATATAATTAAAACGTATTTTATTTTATATTTTCGTTGAACAGGAATTTTCTAAGATTCTGTGGATCATTTTGAAATGAATCATATTATTTATTTGAAAACAAGCCTCAATGTACTTTTTTGCTCTATTTTAAATGAACGCAGCATTTGGTAATGTAATATAGATTAAGGATTTTATATTCGAATTCTTACACTCGGTATACTTTTATTCGTTGAATGGTCGTTTGAATGGCAGCTCTAATTAATCCTTACGTCGAACGAGGTACGTTGAATCTGAAGTTGATCAAAAGAAATATTCTAATCGATATTTGAATACCACGGCTTACCTTTGGAATCTTGGTTTAGACCTTAGCAGTTAGCACTTATTCAAAGACATCGATAAATTATGCTTCTTATGTGTAATTATATAAGTATATTCTTGTATTAATTTACAGAAGAAATCAAGTTAAATATATATTTTTTTAAAAATTCAAAATCATAAGATCGAATAATAAGATAATTTCGTATATACGTTTAAAAGGTTAATAATGCTGGTACTAAACAAAGTGAGGTGCCTCGGGAACTGCTAGTCCAGAATTAAAAATTCAGTTTGTGTTGTAAAGTCCATTTATACAGTAAAACTACAAAATTATATTACCATTAGGTTATAGGATATGAAATCACTTTACCTGCGATCAGAATTACATCCCGCATGAGTGTATCACGTGTCATTAATAGTTCTTTACATCTGACCGTGCGGGCGAAGCCTCAGGTTAAAACTAGTATTTATATATTTATCCTTAAATTCATTTAAATCCAGTCATTTCTTTCAGCTGCCTATCAACTATGCTTAATCAGGTCCTTTATTAACAAAATAGGCAAAACTAACCAGTCATAGAACCTGCTACCACCACGTAGTAGTTATATAGGTACATATATACCAATAACCCCAATTATTTTTATTATACGATCAGTTTATGGTAATACTAAACGAACGCAGTCTAAATTATTTTAAGACGATACTAAATTATAATTATTCCTTTTTTGTATTATCTATATTATGAAAGCAACAGATGTTTGCTTACGCTTTGATCTCATATACGATCAAACGTAGGCTTATCGACGCCATAAATTACGTCATAATTATGATAAGTAACGAGGTATTTCATTTAAAAGCGCTACAATGGAACCTAATTGCATGAAATTATCTTAGTACCTACTAATTAAGTTGATTAAATTTGATTGATAGGTATATTAATATTATTTAAGTTACGTTTCATATATGGGTTTTGTCTATTTTTGCAAGAAATGTGTGTTTTTTTGTATTTCTAATTATTTCTGTCATAGAAATATGAACAAATTCATAAATGTCTAAAGCTGAAATAAATTCTATAGTAATTTTAGTCTACAAATTTTATTTTTCGTTTTAGTATTCGAAAAGCAAATGGATAAGTTGTATTGCTTAACACGCAACACAAGAATACTGATTCTTTAGATACACGACGACCACACACGTTAAAAACTCATACTATTTTTAATGAGCTTCTTACGGCAATTATAATTTACAAACTAAAAAAATTAAGTCGGCTTCACGCTGTACTCCGCATATAGCAGAGGGAAACTAGTATTAAGAGAGTATTCCCCAAATTAAAACTAAATACAAATATTTTTAAATGCTTCCAGCAAATGTATACATATAAAGAATTTATCCTTAAAAATCAATAAAGAAAGAAACACTAAGAAAACAATCACGCAGGTATACCGACCATATGCTACAAAATTTGCGCATAATGGTACCTTCATCCAGCGCCGTCCACGTCGCGTTCACGTCACAGAAACATCACTGTCCATACAAAAAGGTGGACAAAAGAATCTGCAGGACGCATTGTCCCGGGCTAACATCATTTATCAAGAACGCTCCACTGCCATCGTTCGAGAGCAGATAGCCAGATCAATGTAACAAACCGAGGGTGCCTATCGATTAAAATTTTTACATTAATTTCTTTAATAATATGTTTTAAGTCCTAGTGGTAGTACTTAGAAAAGTAATATTTTTTAAAATTTGACGCTATTATGATAATATAAAAACAATTGAAGCGTAAAGCCTGTTTATATCTTGACCACGAAGCTATCCATCTATATATTTTTTTTGTTATAAATAATAGAGACCTATTTTAAAACTACTTGTACTGTAATTACTATTAGTAGGACAAGTTCTACCAGTACTATGTTAGTCGGGGTTCAAACCTCACCAGGATCTTATATATGTTTCTTCATATTATTTCAACCTGTATTTATTCAGGTCTAACACTCGTTTAGTTTTGAATATTAGTTTTACAGCATTCGTAATAAGTCGGTTTGTTAGGATTTTAATGAATACATATTTATTATTATAGCAACGATATAGAAATTATACCCATATAAAACTTGCCTATATAAAGTTAAATTTTATGAAGAGTTGATTACAAATCCTCTAGAGAATTTGCTGGCAAAATTCTCTAGGTAATACTGAAAAATTAGATAAACTTTGTCATTTGATTTCCAATAAACATTATATTCGACGAAACAGCTTAATGCTGACAAAAGTCTCGAGTCTTTTTCGGATAATCATAATTCTAATCATCTTTTTTAAATAAAGCCTTCCTACTTTCTATGTATAAATACATATTAAATAATTCTACTGGCAATAAATTTACATATTTTTACTTCCTTTTTATTTTAATACAGGAGCTCATATATCCATTGCTGATTATTATTTAAGCCCTCAAGCAAATGCTATTAATAATCATTTACTTTGAATATAAAAATATATATTTTTTAAAATAGAAATTTAAATGCTACTATAAACGCTATTCCTGAGTTCGCTATTTACCAATGCAAAGCCATAAGAATTAGTTGGAAATTGGAAGTGTCTTAATGGGAAGCGGAGTGACTTAGCACCATGTTCCTAGGTCTTCCCTGCCTCCTCTGCTGTATACAGGAGATATTGTAATGCTAAAGAGAGAACTGAGAGAGAATTTAAAGATAAAACGTAACATGGAAGCTAATTGTGGTTATTGTCGGTATAACGTGATTTTTAATTGTAATTGTAATAGCGAGAATTGTAATTTACTTGACTTCATAATTAAAATACAATAGACACTACCTGAATCAGTTTCCTAATTGTTATTATTTACCATTTATGGCTACTTTCTACTAACTACTGTAATTTCACATAATTTAATAATATATAAGCAATACAATTATTTAAGCTACAATTTTATTTATACTTTTAACCGACATTCGCTGTCATTTTTTTCTATATATTAATGGAATACGTTCTAAAATACTTCCTCTAGAGCGAGGTTCATATCAAATATTCTACAATGTCAGTTACATTACAAATCATACGTAACTTGGCACAACATGGCACAGGTAGCGAGTTTGTGGTGAACCAATTTAATTTGATCTCTTTAGAAGATACAATAGTTATTGCTGAATTTAGCAGAAATACCTTCTACCCTCAATTACTCTTATTAAAATAATAAAAAAATAGGTATTTTTATATTAATAAAACAGATACTAAATAACAAATCATTTGTATTGTACTAAGTTTAAGAATACATAATAAAATTATTAAATTTAATAAAGTTATATCAAAATATAGTATTGCATTTATATTTAAGCTTCACGCTGTATCCCGCAGTAGCAGTGGACACCTAGGAACCTAATGTTAAGATCTTTCGTAACCATTAAGACCGTTTGAATTCTATTGATATACGTTGATTTATTACTTCGCGAGTATTATTTTATGAAATATTATATAATCTAATAAATTTTTAATTATTTTAATTTCTTTTTCAGAGCTGTCAGCCGCAAAAACCATCTAAAAACAGTAGTAGCGCCCAAGAAAATTTAGCAGAGTTCAACCAATATTGGCGAGGTAGAGCGTCAATGTCACTTATGTGTTTAACCCGGCGAGTCGATGGAGGAAATGATGGATGGACCGGCACCCGGGCCGCTGCTGAAACGCGGTCGATCTTAAACTAACTTACAAGAGCTGTAGTTTGTTTGGGAAATAATTGAAATATTCGTCTTTTCTTTTTGTTTTGTATGGCAAAATTAATATTATAATACATTTTACGATAAAAATATTTATTTAATCTTTTAAATCTTTATACCAGTTCTTTTTTGTTGAACAAACGTTGGAAAACCAATCAATCTTTTAAAAATGTGGAATATGGATAAAGTTTAGGCCAGTTGTGGCCCGGAGTCATAATCGTGCGACTGTAAGTACAACAGGTCGTGGGATCGATTTCCAATTGAGGAAAACAGCCAATAAATAACATTTAATGTAAGAATATAGAGCAAGTTCAAGTGAAATACAACAGCTCTATGTCTATCACGTCTAAGAGCCGACCCTCCGCGCGCAAGAAATTCCAAATTGTTTTTGACTGACAGCTAAATGTAAGTTAGCATTGACGCACCGCTCTTTCTATAATTATTTTCAACTTCCACTTGTATTACTAACCTAATATGAGTTTTGAGATAAAAATATAAACTTGATGTTTTTATTTTTATGTGAACTTGAAGCTTTTGTAGGTCAATAAAGGATTAATAAGTTTATATAAAAATATGAAGTGTATAAAATACAAAAAAAACGTATATTTGGAGATGTAATTAAAATTATTTAACGATTTGTGAAAAACAGTAAATTATTATATTTTTACTTTTATCTATGTTCTTTTTCTTTGTCTATCTACAGTGATAAAATCATCAGTGTGTCAAATATACAATTTTTGATATTGTAAATGTTTTATTTACTTATATTTTTTATATAATATTTCATATATATTTTTATATATATTTTGTAATTTCGTAGGTATTTAAGAGCAAAGGCAGATAGAATTTTGTAGGCACGTTCACTTCTATTCCCATCTGAATTCAGGACACCGTTTATTGAAAAGCGGAATCTAACGCCGCGCTTACGTTAAACACAAAAGGAAATGAAAAAACGTATACCAACGACCATTCTGCAGTCAACACATTTACAGAGAAATACTGTTCCATATGATATCTACAACTTAATACGATTATCTCTATTTATTATTATTTTTCTATATATTTAGGTATTTCATTCACGTAAACATTCTAATGCTCGGACAAGAGGCTATGTAATAACATCACACGCTGTCTGTATGTTCTATTGGACGGGTGTCGAAAGGGCGAGTTCGGCGTTTGACAAGGGGTGACAGCTTGACTAATAGCGGAACGCTACTTCCAATGCAATGTTTCGAATTAGGTGTCTTTAACATGAAAAATAAAAATATTTGTACTGTTAAATTTGTTGTTTCTAATCTCTGTGATGGGTTTTTAAGTAATTTAATATTTATTTGAGGCCGTCGTGGGTCAGGGGCACTGGGGAGTGACTGTAACGCGATGGTTGTCGGTTCAATCCCCACTCGCACGGGAATGAATTTTTATTTATTCATATTTTAATTTCTTGGCTCTTGGCAAGATAAAAGCCCGGCGTTGAGTGCCGCCACTCAAAACTAAAAAAATCGGCAGAAAGTGTGGAATAGAGTGTCATATCACGTGTTTCATACAATCAATCGAGATACAGCGTGAGGCTGATTTATTTTTTTTAGTTAAATAGATTTATTGATATCAATAACAATAATGATAGACTAGCAACCCGCTTGCGGCTTCGCCCGCTTTCTAGCGAATTGCCGATTTGATAAATAATAGTGTAGTGAACTACACTATTATTTCTTAATATATCAAAATTACTTTTCGAACAACAATTCGAATAACACTATATTTAAATCTATTAAGCCGTTTCTGAGATTAGTATGCACAAAGAAATAGACAAAAATGCCCTAAATCCATGTACACTAAATATGTACTATAATGGAAATAAATATAACATAAGAAATATTTTGACTTTAAAGGTCATTTAATTTGACTCTATTTGGCCATATAACGTCTATTTATGATATTTGAAGTAATGCAATCCATAACTTATCTTAGTATATTTAAAGTTCATTTTTCTCAAACAGGTTAATGTAGAGTCAAATAATATACAGTACTAACAATACATTACTTGAAATTGTAATATCAATTACATCCTTTTAAAATAATCACTATTTTAAAATCGCTTAATAAGAAATTGTAATTTTGACATCCATATACATATTTAAAACCAAAATGTGACTTAGTTCACGAATAGCGCCATCTATTGAACATACTAATATTGGAAGGTTTTGTTGCTTATATTTGAATGATGTATCGTTAGCCACCAGGAGGCGCTAGAGTCGGCCTTAATTAGATTTATAATATAAAGTGAAATAATTTTGAATCAGTTATATACGGATCCCATGTATAAGGATTTCTTTATGTAAGTATTTATTTGTAATCATATATAAATAAAAAATTATAAAAGGTTAATATCATTACAATTAAGTAGTAAAGGCGATATTGGGACTTAAAGTTAAGTTTTTCATGTTATATTGGGGTATACATTTAAAGTTTATATAGGTTTGTGAATAAGGTATATATTTAATAGTATTTAGATAGAGGCAGTCTATAATTCAATGTTAAGATATCAAATATAGTAGGAAAAATTTAAATCACGTATAAAATAGTTAACTACAAGTACTATAATAATTTTATTATATTACGTAGAAATAGATTTTCTTATGCTAATATTTAGTAAGTACCTAATAGTAATACTTAAGTCTAATTTAATTTTAAAGACAGTTATATAGAAATACATTCAAAATGACAAATACAAATGAATTATGAATAAATGATGTTAACGTTAACTACTAGAATTTATGCATATATATATTATATTTATCCATTTAGGCAAACTCATGGGAGAGCTTATAGTAGAGTTTATAGTTATTTGTAGAGATATACCTATTATACACAAAAAAATCATACCTTTAGATATTATTATTTTAATAATGAATTTAATTTTTTCTGTCTTTCATGTACGTACGTATAAAATAAACGACATAATTACTTTAAATCTTAGAGTGCACCTTAGAGCTATGTCTCACATATTTAAAAAAAAACTACAAAAATTAATATAACATATACACAAACATCTCTATCTAAGTATATAATAAAAGCATATATTTCATAAAAAAAATATAAAGGAAAATTTTGACTTACCATAAAGTTTTCCTTTGCCAAAGTCACAAAAGTCCATACACACTCGCACCCCACTTTCACAACTAATTTCGACCAATCAACGGCGGTTACTTCACGCAAAGGGCCGCGCCCCACGCCGCTGCAATACGCATGCTTCTGTTGCAGCGCAATGACAGTGGACAGTCCGTCCCTTTCTTACCTATGACAAATGTCACCGTGCGAAAGAGACAGCGTGTGTGTATCCTATGCAAATTTTTATTCCATTGCAAAATAAATGAAACAAGTAATTATGTATTATTACGTGAATCATGAATATATTGTGATACGGTGAAAAGGGAATTGATGTAAATTTGTATAAAAATATTATAGAGCTTTCGCTGAAAATTATTTAAGTGTACTTTAATTATTTTTATTATTTTATATATATTGTATATGTGTAATTATAAGTTATTTCTGGTATATTCTAACTTTTTCTTGTTTTAATTTTGTGTCACAATAATGTTCATTTAATCGTTCTATCTTACTATTATTTTAAAATTACTAATATTGATCATAACATTGTATATGAAATAAATATATCCTTTACGTTCTTGCCGGGCTATAAATTCTTAAATAATATTATAATCTACTTATATAATCTTATAATCAGAAATATCAATTCTTATTATGGCTAAATCTAAGTTTAACAAATAATAGGTAAATGTGTTGTCTATACAGTATTAATATTCCTCTGCTTTTTTAATGGCATTAACTTTTTACATAAGAATAGTTTAAATTTTTGTGTTAAATAAAGAATGAAATAAATAATTTTCATACTTAGTGTAATAATTTATCGTGTTAGTTTTAAAAGTAACAGTCAAATGTTTGTACAGCCACAAATTTTCTATTAAGAAAGGATCTCAAATTAAACCTTATAAGTTAGTAAAATCTATTAAAAATATACTTATATACAAAAATATTGTAGGCAAGTATAATCTAATTTGATAACCAATACTTATCAGAACGATCTTACACGAACTATCTTTCACACGATCAACAAAAACCCATAAGAAAAAACACTATAGCCTAACATAATTAAATACCAATAAACGTTTTTAAAATAAACATTCTTACATCTCTTTTCTATTTCAGGTAAAAGATAGAGATGGCTATATAACTGTAAGTCGTAAATTTTACAAGTCTCCGTTTGAGTAATGTGTAGAAACATGTGCATGTTTTTTTGGGGTTTATTAAGTTGTAATAAATCTATTTATGCCCGCGGGACGAGGTGACTGGGGACAACGAGGTACCTAGTGTAAGTCGTTATATTGGAAACGTATGGGGGTTTTAGCTCATATTTTACTTTAATCTTTTCATTTGTTGAAATGTATTCCCTTTAGATAGATACAGAAAATATGAAAAATATACCTATTAAAAAAAATTAAGAAGGGAGATATTCATATCAAGTTGTCAAATTTATAAGTAATCTGAATTATAAATATCTATATTTTATACAGCGCAGTTTTGAGTTTCGCCATTCAACACACAATGCCTAGAAGAATCTTACTTGGGCGGTAAATAGACCCCTCCATTTACCGCCCAAGTAAGATTCTTAACATTAGGTTCCCATGTTCCCATTTCCTACTCTTCCATGTGCGGGATACAGCGGAAAGCTAAAAGAACTACGAGTCAAGTTTAGCAATACCTAGTCATAATAAACATACCTATACTATAGAGCTTTTAAGCAAGATTGAAATCATATGCCTATTTTCTTATATACCTATTAGAAGGCAACGAGATGTACTTATGTTAAATATTTTTGATATCTTTTTTTAGAATGATTTTTAGTGTAGGTATATTTATTAATCAGAAACATGACAAAACATGTTAAAATATTTAGACAGTGTAAAACTCTACTTATTTTCATATTTTCAATATTCATCTTGAATCAAATGGACCTTTTTTCGCACCAAAATTTACGAAAAAAGTAGTTTACAAAATATATATACTTATCACATATTTATTATTTCTTTCCCTTTATTAAAGGAGCTGTCTGATGCCTTCACTACATTAAAATACGTTCATGTCGAGCAACCGTGTTAAGCTTAACGGATATTACAAAATATTACTTAAGTTAATTGGAATATATATAAGTAAATAATATAGAGCTTTTAATGTAATATTAATAAAAACTTTAATAATATTAATGGGGACAAAGACGATTAGGTTCCCTCTGCCTACTTTGCTATGTGTAATACAATGTAAGCTAAAAGAAATAACACTTTAATCTTACACGCGACGTGAGGAGAGCTTGTGAATGTAGGTACTGTAATTGCAAAATTTATTTGCAATATAGCCTATATATAACTCAATTTCTTAAACTAAAATATAAAAAGATAAAACAGATCCATTTCAACAAAACATAAGCAAAAAAATATATAACAATAAAACATCACAATGCGGCAAACAGTTAATTATAGGATTCGAATCTAACACCGTTTAATTAACACTAGGCTATCCCTCACATTGACTTAGGGTGCATAAAACTACTCATGTACATGTCATTTATTCTCATAGAAACAGCAATTTTTATGCCTCAGTCCTGTCGCGACCGTCACTGATGAATGGAGTGTCCGTCTGTCTGTCGTCTTGACTTAGATTGAAAACTTATACTAATTTTTAAATCGTTTTTCATTAAAAATCCATATTTAAATTTAAAAAATTCTGTTCAATATTTTGGTTTTCGTGATAACATTGCTAACTAATACTGTAATATTTAATAATAATCTAAGCTTAAAAAATAATAAAATAGAGACATCTTACCTGTTTAAACCGTCAGTGACAATAATTCCAATATCCCAAAACCGCTGTGAAATCCGCTCCGCCACAAGCGGTAGCGGGCACCAGGTGCGCCCCGCCCCACCCCGCCCCGCTTCGCTCAGCTCACCTAGCCGCGCTGCACTCGAGGCCCGAACGTCGGGAAAACACCTACGGTTTTCCACCGCGAGAGCACGTAACTTTAGACACTATACGTAACAACGTATTTTGATACGATTTACAGAGTTAATTTACGTAAAATTAACGTATTTTATTTTATTATAAAAACGTATTTTAGTTTAGTATTGTATTTGTATAGATGTGAAGTGAACTATTGTGATTTTTGAAATTTGTGCTTGTGTTTTTGTTGAACTTTAAAAATTGTTGGAGTAAGTATTTTTATTGATAATTAATTATTTTTATATTCTAATTTTTATGTGGTATTTATGATTTGTTTTATAATTATCTAATAGATCGTTTTCGAATCGGAGTATCTAATCTCTTAGGATGGCCTGGATTTTAAATGTCACTGTGAGCTCAAGATGAGCTTATAAGTTTATTATAATTGGAAAGCTACATATAAATAGAAGTCCGATTGTATAAAGTATTTTTTTGTGTAAATATTAAGTGTTAAATTTAAACTATATTTACGGTTTCAGAATTCATTTATTTCTTATACAGAACATTAAAAAATTATAACTATTACCAAGAAACAATTAAATTATAAAGTTATCTTTTACTGTGATTCCATTGTCTTTCCATTGGAAAATAATATATTTTAATATAATCAAGATAAATTTGGATTAGATAAGTGGGCCGTATAATTGAAAATGCAACATTTATTAATTTTAATATATATTTAATGAGTTTTACCAGAAATTATTACTTTAGTACTTTAAATGAATTAAAGTTTAATAAGATAGACTAATTTAATTACTATTTGAAATTCAAATTCTATTTATAACACACAATAATTTGAAAAATATACTTATTTTTAACAAAAAACCCTCAATTATTATAAGAATAATCAAACGACGACTTCGACAAACGTTATAATTCCAACATCACTTCATCAAAGGACATCGAGGTTAAGCCACTAAAAAAAACACAAAAGCTTTGAATTCGTCCGGCCCATTTAATGTGGACCGGACGGGAGTGACAAAAATCTACACTGAAATAAATTAACACATGTTCTCTAAGCGTCAAACTAAAATAAGGAGTTACTAGATAGTAATTATATTGGAAATGCAACATTTAACTTTGAAAGCAACCTATATAATAATAACTTTAAATAAAAGTAATATAAAATAAATATATTTATATCAATTCATAACAAACGGTTGTGATAAAATTCAAAGTGAAATCAACACCTCCCATATGTCGCATGGATGTTATGAGAATAAGGAAGTCACTGGATATTTTAAATCATATGCAGTAGTTATTTCTTTTTGTATTACTATAAGAACTTTACAAGGCTTGAAATTTATTGCTAAGCCAATAAAAGATACGTTTAATATTTTTTAAAATACAAATATATCATCAATATAGAATTTTTTGTTACATGTATGTTTTTGTGATTAATTCAAGACGTAGAGGTTTTACCTATTTTATAACTTATATAAATTTTACATTTACCTATCTATTTTCGTATATTTATTTGCTTATATTGCTTTTTTATGGTTCAATAACGAAAATTGATAAAATTGAAGGGAATTGAACCTCAATTAATCCAATATAAAATATGCAAAAACATAAACTTCTCTTTATTTCATTATCTAACATTGTAAGTAAAAACAATAACATAAATAAAACAGATTAAAATACAAAATAAACAAATTACAAACAATTATTCATTGCAATATGTCATCGAGCAAACAATAAATCTTGAGAAGTCAAGAAAAAATTCAAAACATGTTATTCACATACAAGATGCAGCATGAAAAATCGGCCAAAATGCACAAAAATTACGATTCATTCGAATCAAATTCGCACATTTGTCATTCCTTGCATATAAACACGACAAATAAATTGAATCACAATGAGTGCTAATTTGCTCGTAAAGATGCATGCACCGGCCGGAGTTCATAAATCGGCAAAAGTCACTTTCGGCCTACCGCTTACACCCATAAACCTCTGCGGACACTTTTATAGCTCTACCACGTGGCGGAACCGACGTTTTTTCCTCACGTCACTTGACATGTGCTCTACAGTTTGAGATATCTTATATCAATTTATTGTTTAATAATAGACCCCCGGTTTTCATATTTTTAAACTATTATTAGTAATTACGTAAAATTTTAATAATTGTAATAGGTTGCAGATTCGATTCCCTCTTTGGGAAATGAAATATTTAATATTTTTATTTCTACGCCCTGGTATCGAGGCAAAAGTGGCGTAAAGCTCCGCCGCGATTAAAGGTGGAAAATAGGGCACAAAGTATCTTAATACTAGATTAATACTATATGCGGGATTAAGCGTGTAGCTTTATAGTGAAGTTGAACAGTTGAAGTTTGAAATAGTTTTTTTTTTTATTATTACAAGCGACACGCTAAGTTTTATTGTATTTATTTAAATGTATAATTTAATATACTGTGTAAATAGTTTTATTACTTAAACGTTGTTACATGATACGCACGAAACGCATTCATCACCAGTAAACAAGGCGACGTACTTGACCAACTAATGTGTTTCATTCTATCACAGGTCCATCAATCAAGTTCCACTCTACGAGGACAATTGAGGCAGACCGCGAGCATCTGTAGCACTTAACATGTCCAACTAGACTATTCTGTGTCCATCTAAGGATGACAATCTTTGAGTAAACTTCAGAGAAAAGGAGAAAATTCATCGGTTACCAATGAACGACCTAAATTACAACGCAGGAATGAGTTCCTACCAATTTGTGAATTCCCTAGCATCATGCTATGGGAATCAAGCTCCAGGGCGTACAGGCACACCTGTCGAACAGGCAGGCCACCCAGGTCTGCCCACACCAGGCGCTGACTACTATAATCCAAATGCAACAGCGTCGTACCCAAACACGTGTTATTCACCACCACAAGTTGGACATCACTACCCGCAGCATCCTTACGCGACGCCAGCTGCGGGTGCTCATATGCAACCACAGACTATGATAGACTACACGCAATTACATCCTCAAAGATTAGGAACTACTGCTAGTCACATGCACACCCATTCAAACTCCAGTCCTGGTGCTCTGTCGCCCAATTTAATGTCAACGCCGCCGAGCCAAGCGACCAGTGGCAGCTGTAAATTTGCTGACTCCACCTCTACAACTGGAGTAGCGTCACCACAAGACCTGTCTACCTCGTCAGGTCCAGGTAGAACCTCTCCTGGATTTGGAGTTGGACAGAATTCTGGAACAAGCACAAAGCTCGGTCTAACTACACCTATTGCTTCTCCGGTGGAACATAAAGCGAATATAAATCAAAATATCTCAAGCCCAGCTTCAAGTACGTCTAGCAACGAAAGCAACGACGCAAACAACTCCAGTTCAAGTAATACTAAGAATTCAAAGGCCGCAGCCAACGCCCAGGCGAACCCTCCACAAATCTACCCATGGATGAAAAGAGTTCACCTAGGCCAAAGTAAGTCTTAATTCCTTTATGCTTTATATAATTTAACATTAATTGTACAACAAAAAATTTTCTTTAAAAAACTTAAAATCATACGGGTTATGAAATGTTTAAAAATGGTTGACTAATGATTAAACTCAAAATTGACGGCCTATTGACTTCAGGAGTGAATAATGTAAAAAACGAGATTCACACTTTTTTATTTAAGGTGTGATGAATCATAAATGGCCTTACTTCCTCTTTGGGTGTTACCACGCCTCCGTTATAGACAAAGCTTGATTCTAACAAGAAGCTATTCATCAATTAGTAGTCGAAGTGGAATCCAAATAATTAT
Organism: Heliconius nattereri; assembly: GCA_013403645.1. Taxonomy (NCBI): domain Eukaryota; kingdom Metazoa; phylum Arthropoda; class Insecta; order Lepidoptera; family Nymphalidae; genus Heliconius; species Heliconius nattereri. The sequence continues at coordinate 3,353,380 of JAAIXI010000222.1, read as the reverse complement.
ATATCTGTTTATAAAACATTAGCATGTATTAACGTTAGAATCGGTATGGCGGGCTGATGGATGGAGTCCATAATAAGGCATAATGGCTTTGTTGGCGGGCGCTTACAAGAGAGCCCAGATTTTTTCTCCTTAATGATAGGAAAACGCGTCGTCACTATGAGATGTGGTTTGACGGATCCTTAACTTCTGGTATTAAGCGTGAACTGCGTTATTTGAATTTCATCTATTTTAAATTGAAACTTGCCCATTTTTTTCTCTTTGATAATTATTTAATAGCTAGATACGTTATAATAAATTTAAAAACAAATACTATTAGTTAAACGCTATAGGATACAGTAAGTCGCGCGACAGTCACGCGAGTTATTTAATAAATGGTGAAAATAAGTAAGTTACAAATAAATAATAAAAGCGTCAAGTGTAACTTTAACCTCAATAAATATTTCCTATAAACTTTTCAGTAATTAAAGTTACTATTACTTTAAATGTCAATGTACATACATAGATGTCTATGGCATACAGGATATTGCCATGCAGTAATACCATAATGTATGTAATACCTTACAAGCATGAGAGTGGAACGCGACGGCTATGGGTTCGATCCCCACTCGGGGGAATTAATTTTTTTTTTAATGTTTTCATTTCTTTGCTTTCGTAAGCATTAGGCGCTCGATTGAGATCGATCACCCAACATGCAATACCTCGAAAATTCGGTGAAAGGTGTGGCACTATGGCTTAACACTGGGTTCCCTTTGCCTGCCTTGCTATTTGTATATAGCTTGAAACGGAAAAAAGAGATATACAAACATTTATGTTTGATATAAATAAGCCAGGATAAAAGAAAATAACATACTTCTTTGACCTGAATACAATATAACGTCCCATCAAATTAGGCATTTCAAATTGACTTGTCACATGTACGGCTCGGTAAATGTTTTAAGAGTTAGGTACTCGTACATGTCCAGAGATAAAGACAATCGCAGATGTTTCTTATTTTATGAAAGAAAAAAGTTTTATTTTTCTTTAATACGCCAAGGTTAACGCTAATTAACTTTTAATTGGCATTACAAATTGTGCAGAACCCACGCATATACATATTTCTAAATTATACCGAAAGTTGAAGGAGAAAACTGACATAAAATAATCAATCAAGTTTATTCTACGATTGGTATTAATGCGCCAAGATATTATTTTCCTACCGACTAAAGCTAGAAAAAGTCGTATATTTTTTAGAAACGTATAAAAAAGTAGTATCTTTGCATTTTTTGATAGTTTTTTTTAATACAAGACATGATTAGAATTATCTAATTCTTTGTGTGTTTTCCATTCAACGTGACATTGGCGAAGTGGTTAGTGCTGAATTATCAGCAGCTGCAGCAGCAGCAGAATTATCTAATCAAGTTTGCGAAAAGCAAGCAGGCACATCTGCTGCACTTTGCGGAATAGGCACTCGAAACACAGTGACGCGATAGTGGTGGATTTACTAGCCCTTTATAAAATAATAAAAAAACAGCTTCACGCTGTATCCTGCACACAGCAGGGGTGGCAGAGGGAACCTAGTGTTAAGACACTCCGTTCCTCACTACCCGTTAATTCTGGAAGCAATACTTAAATCTCTGGAGTGGGGATCGAACCCACAAACAGTAGCGTTTACAGTCACACACTTATGCCCCTCGCCACCACTGGCCCTACTATCACATTTTTTATGGATTTTTTCACGCAGAAATAAGTAGGAATCAAATTCGTTCCTCAACTTTACTATAATGTATGCTTATAATGACGCTTGCGTGTCAATTGATATTTTCTTTAATTGGAGATGTCTTAGATTTCTAAAAACGAATATTAAGACTTTTTTATACATCGATATTGTAAGCCAACTAAAAAATCACCAAGCAATTAAACATAAATGAAAACGATACAATTGATTCCTTACATATCGGTAAAATATTAAGATTATCAAAAATGTGAAAAAGATTAAAAATTAAAGACACTTATTGTAGTCTTTTTGTAATTTAAACAGTAGATTTATATTTTTTATCTGTTGCTTAGTGACATTTTAAAAGCATTAGCTTAAATAGTATATGCAAATAAAGGTAGAGGTCGTACTGTCATGTCTGTGGGTAATAACTCAAATGGTAGCGGTAACAGTATGCGTGTCGGCTGGTTACTTTAAGTTCCAAGACTTAAGCCCTTCTAGGTAGTTTGAAAATCTAAAATAACTTCATTATCCTGCTACATATATAAATAACCAGCAGGCGGATTTTCCTTTTGTAGAAACACAATTTATTTTCACGACAACTATGATTTCGAATAATAATGCCGATATCATTTGTTTTAAAGAATATTTGTTTATATGAAATAAGTTATTTATATATTTATCATATATCAATATGACAAATATATCTATATGCAAATACCGTAACTTGTAAAGGCGTAGGTTCATTTATTACTAGAATTTGATTAGTCCTATAGGCCATATATTGTAAATTAATCTATTTTTTGTGTAATTTTTGATTTTTGATCGTCTCTCGTGATTTTTGTTGTCTGTCTGTGCCTTTGCCTGTTATTATTAATGTTTTAAAATTTACATGCAAAGTGCTCACGCTGAGCCCTCCATAGGAGTTTGTTTTAGTTTCAGTTTCTACATTATACTACTACATTCTACATCAGTCTTCATCAAAACTTCATTGTATTATTATACATAATATTTTTTAAAATAATAATCAATTAAACCTAGAAGATAAAAATATTTGGTTCACATTAATATATTTCGATATTCAACAGATATTTCACCATAGATTCCCATAGGACAATTTACAAAATATAACTTTTTCAATAGATGGTCTCAATTGCTAGATCAATCGCGTTTATGATACGCGCAACTTTTTTTGAGACCTCTTGAGGTTAGAATAAAAAAATATACTTATTATATTATTTTACCAAAATCAAAAACTTTACTGTTTTGTTTATTACTGATCTTAATACAATTTGTAAGTGTGTATATTAATAAGGCCCCTATTAAAAATATTTAATTATGTACATTTATAAGTATAGCCGTATCACGGGGTAAGTAGAAGGAACCTATTATTAAGACACTCCGTTCCTCATTTCCCGTCCTATTTTCGAGACATAGTTTACAATCAGACGCTGCGCTGCTAACCTTCTAATCCGAATTTTGCGGATTACTGACTATCTATAGCTATAGCTTACTGACTATAGCTTATGTATTTAGTTTACAAAATATTTATATATTTTTTTTTATTTGCGAGTGTAATTTTTATTTGTCACAATTATCATTTCAAAATTAGATTATAAAATATATTGCTCAGTTATGGTTGTCAAATATCTTTATTTTGAGAAAACTTTTTTAAAATTTAACTTTATAATTAAAGTCATTTATGCATAAAAAAATGTTTTAGTAAAATAAAATAAAAATATATGTACTTATATAGTACAATTGTATAATAATTAATATTATTTAATGTGCGCCAAAGCAACATTCTATTATTATCGTAAATCTGACTCATTATTCAAGAAACCTAGTATTGCACCAAAGGTAAGGTAAATCGTACTTTTCTGATATCAATTTGACGCAAATAACTACCTAACCTATGTTTCCCCTCTAGGTATACTTCTAACGCTCTAATCTTTAGCAATCATAGATTTACTTAAAGGCTTTAGGTATAATACCATAGAAGTTACTTATCTGCAGTTTTACAGAGAAAGCAAAGCAAAATGAAAGCAAATGTTTCTATTCTTATTGATTTTCGTATTTTTACGTTTTATTTTTTTCTAAAGACACGCTTCTTCCAGATGTGGTTGGAGATATTGTAGGTTTTAGTAATACTTTACCCAACATTTGGAGGTAGTTCGTATTTGATAGTGGATCCAGTATCTACACCAATTTGTTTAAATACAATTTGAATATTGTCGAATATCTCCAGAATTCGGTAGAAAGTGGGCAACGGAGTGTCTTAACACTAGGTTTCCTCTGCCTACCCTGCTGTGTGCGGGATACAGCGTGAAGCTGATTGAATATTGTTTACTTATAGTTGGAATCACGTTAAAAAATATATTTTCCAAACAAATTCAAATGACTATTTTTAAATTGTTCCATACTGAAATACATGAAAAAGCTTAGTCTTATAATATGCCCTATTTCTAAATATAACGAGAAATAGCACTTTAGGGCTAAAGTAAATGGCAGTTTTTGATTTCCATTTAATGATACAATTTGCAATACTGTTACGCCTTTATCTCTATAGATTATGGACAAATTAGGACTAATATACCATAAACTATTATTTACTATAATGCAAGTGCCGCTTAAGTCAGTTTGTATTTTATTATCCTAATAGTGCTTTAATTATGAAATATATTCAGCTATAAGTTTGCTTAGATAACAATTACATACATAAAATTGAACCAAATTGGATATACACCGAAGTCGTCCTCAGATGTGTAGAAAAGTATTTTATTTCGCTATAAAAAACTGTTTTTTTTCATTGACAAAAGTTGAAAAACACATTTTTAAAACTTACTAGTTATTCTGAAGTCCACTTAAAACGAAGCTGCAATAAACGAAAAAAAAATAACTAGAGCACTATTACTTCCATTTTATTTACAGAACAACCCAATTATAATAACAACGAGGGCTGTGTGATATTAAACTTCGAAAAAATATATATAATACGAGGTAGAGTAAGACTCTACATTGTATATAATGTGACATCCACATCTAACAATATGTGTGTATTCTTTTTAGCTGTCGTTATGCAGTGGAAGCACAATTGGGGGTTCGATGTCCACTTGTGGGAATTATTGTGAAAATTAGAATAGAATAGAATAGAATAGAATATACTTTATTGCACAAATAAAAGAAATATATAGAAAGAACAACACAAATAAAACTGAAAGAAAAACACGTATGTAAAGGCGGTCTTATTGCTCTAAGCAATCACCACCAGACTACCTTTGAAACATTACGGATAAATTGTAATGAGGAGAAAGGGGACAACGTCTCAGTGCAAATATTATGAAATATAATTAAATATTATATAATATATAATAAACTAAGTCAATAATGTAAAATGAACTTACATAAAATGTGTTTATTGTGTATATACTTTACACATACATACATATATACATACATACATACACATACATACATACATTTGAAATTGCCCGCTATGGCTGACAAAGCGTGATGTTTAGGTCTGCTACTCAACACGCAATGATTCAAAAAATTGCCATAAAATGGGGAACGGAGTGTCTTATCATTAGGTTCTCACTGCCTATCTTGATATGTTTCACGACAATGCAGGAATGAGTGAATTTGAAAACCCAAGGTAACCCTAACCGCAGGTACAATGAATTTTATCGAAATGGCTAACGCAGTCTTTCTAGTTAAATAAACTCTAAAATACAAGAAAATTTTCAATTAAGTAGTAGTTTCTGAGATGAGCGCGTTCAACCAAACAAACTCTTTAAGTTTAACAAGGCAAGAAATCAATTCTCTACACTATAGAATTGAATTAAATTACTTATATTTATGTGACATTTTTTAAAACTTAAACATACAAAAAAACATACGCCACTAAAATATCACAATGCCAGCCATATCTATTTTAATCAGAAAATTCTATACAGTGCATTTACTTAGCACAGCTGTTTACTACACCGTAGAGATTATATGTATGGGCATAATAATATACAAGAGGCCTATAATAAAAGATGTAAAATAATATCAGGCTAGCTGTATAACATTATTATAATTGTATAAAAATATGTTATGCTTTTTTAAAAATATATAAAAGTCCTATCTGCATAATGGATATAAGCATTACTTATTTAAAAACCATTTTTTGCCAACGATCTTGTCTCTAGTGAAAACCTGAGTAAAATAACATAAATTAAGATTCATTGATATTATGTTGAAAGTGGATAAAAAATCTAAGCAATTATCCACATAGTAACATAGTATTTTTGTAAAACACGTGTAAAACCTCTGGATTCAATGTATGAACAGATTGATGACGGTGGAAGAGACTTAAGAGCTAGGAAAAATTTAAGTTCCCTACATTTGGAAATCCAGATTTTTTAAAGTATATAATATTTTTAATTTGAAACAAATTCGTAACTAAAATGTTTATAATATTGAAGCCGTTGTAGCGCAGTGGAACAAGCGTAAGATTATAAACGCGACGGTTGTGAGGTCGACTCGCACTTGGGGTAATGAATTATTTAAAAAAAAATGAATTATTATTTTCATTTCTTCGCTCTGTCAATTAGATAAAAATCGCAGCGTTGAACACTGGGACTCCATACGCAATGCCTAGTAATTCGGCGAAAAGTGGGGAACGAAGTGTCTTAACACTGAGCTTCATCTGCCTACCCGGCTATATGCGGGATACAGCGTGAAACTGAAAACAAAATATAATAGCGGAAGGCTTAGATGGAATTTAGTATACGGTTTTTTTATTAACTTTACTCTAATTATGAAAATTAACCATACATGTAAAACGCTCCAATTTAGAAAACCGCAGAACGATACGATTTGAAAAACACAACATCGTGCCAAATTTAACAGCACACGTCACGAATTTTTATTTATAGCTTCATATTATAAACGATAAAAAAACGCTGTTTATTTAAAAAAAAAAAGCACAACCGCTTATCGTAGAATATCAATAACCGCTTAAATTATACAAATTATAGCGCTTGTTATATATAAAATATAACTTGATTTTAATCGATGCAAATTGCTGGCAGTATTTTAAAACGATCGGGTAATTGCCGCTTGACTCAGAATTAGTATTCTATGTTAAACACTACCTAATGTTCATAATTTGATTGGCTACGGACATAATGGGTAAAATAATATAGAAATAAATTTTATTTATTAATTGTTAATGTTTATTCATAGATTTAATTGTATACCTACTACCGAATATTAGTTTGTATAAGTAACTCGTTTTTATTAATAGCCGTATCAGATTGTGAAATAATAATTCATTAGTTGTTAAATATTTAAAAATCTAGTAGATATTCTGTATTCCTTTCGTTGATACAAAAAATTTTTTTTCTTTCTCTTTTAATCTATATATTTTCATGGTGGATAAATAAATAAAATTTATCAAAAAAAAATTGTAAATAACGCTTTTATTTTTGTTTTAATTAAATGTGTTTTATTTAAGTTATTATTTAACATAAGTTTTTGTATATATATTAAGTAAATTGTCTAAAATACAACTTTACAATTAAACGAACAACTTTTGAAGCCAATTTTAAATTACTTATCTCAACTTTAAGAATCGCAAAATGTCGCATTTATCTAGTTTAAAATACGAGCACTGCATTAGATAAAAGATTGTTATCATATATATTCATTTTATATATAAAATACGCAGTGTAGGTACAAGAAAGGTCTGAGATGGCCTGAAGATAAAACGCCCGAAGCGTTCTAGACCTCAGACCAACCGGTTACTACCGCGGCGTGTGCAAAGCGGCAAAAAGACTTAAAAATAAAATGAATATACCCATGTATATTCATAAATAAAATTCTAAAAGCTGAATGGTTAGGAATAAATAAAAGTAAAGGGGATTAGTAAAACGAAGCGCGGTTGGTCGGCGTAGCAATGGCGGCGATGACGTTGCGAAAGTTTTGCGAAACTTTTGGCCGTGACATGCAAGAATTGTATACGAAATATGCATGAAAATGTATATACATATCTTTTAGGCATAATATATAATAAATTATTAGAAATTATTATAACAATGTTTTTTATAAAATAACTATTGTGCGTGATTAGCGTAGCGCGGCGTTGAGTTCCGCTACTCAATGCTTCCAGAATTAAGTGGAAAGTGGGGAACGGAAGTGTCTTAATGGGAGAAATGGATGGTATTAACAGTAGGTTCCCATATTCCCTCTGCCTTCCCAGCAACGTTCGGGTTGCAGCGGGAAGCTAAAAAAATATAGCCTATTAAAAAAAATTGAACAATATTATTTTAAAGCTAGTAATAAAAGTAAGAACAAAATATATACTTTGTAATTACACAGGGTAGTTATTTACATATATCCCTTAGGGAATAAATTGATAAATAATAAATATGTATATTTTAGTAGAACTTATCATATAAAATAATTGCGGTTTTCAATTTTCAATATTAAAAGTAGTATTCAAGTAATTGCTTTAAAATACATTAGCTCGTTTAGTATTCAAAGTGAATTACCGTTAATGTTTATTAATAACAGTTCTATACTAAATTACATATTTCATAAATTTGATATTTATTTGATTATAATAAAGTCTATACTCCAATACTATACACCTACCTATAGTCATCAGGATTCAAGTAAGCCCTCCAACTCCCCCAGGACTTCCCAACTTCAATTATTGATGGCAACTTTAGCCGCTATAAAGTATGGGGGAACCCGTTATTTTTCAAGCCGTTTACTTTTAAATAACACATCACTTCAGGTGTTTCACTGAAAACATGTTATTTATTACTCATTTTTATAAATCGTTCTACAGTAATGCATTTTGTATGCAGAATTTATAATGAATTTTGAAAAAGGTATTATTATAACCACATATTTTACAGCTGCCTTCTCGTTTATTATATACACGTACATTTATAACCAATCTTTTACATACCTAATGAATACTTGTAGGTTCTCACCTTTTGCCAGCAAATTTTTACATAATATTTTTTACATAATACTAGTGGATCCGAACGCGGCTACGCTCGCTTGAGTTATTCGAATATTTATTCAATATGTTTATGAAATATTTTCAGTTTTTAAAAGAGAGATGTATTAAGCAAGCTGATTTGGGGTGACGTTTTCTAACAACAAATTTCGCAAATCGTTGCTTAGCAACGGTCGCATAGCGACGGGTGTTATTAACATGGCGGAATAAATTTCACGTCAAATTAATAAGTATTTTAATATATTGGTATATATCGAAAATATTACAAATATGAGAAAAAAAAGTATTCTATGTTCAGCCCGAGACCAAGTATCAAGTATCTCTATATGAGTATTTTATCAGAATTGAATTAGCGGTTTGGCCCTGATTGCGTAAAAGACAGACAGACAGACACACAAAGTAACTTTCGAATTTATAATATAGATATGGATAATGACCACGCTACGTCATTAGCTTCAATCTTCATCCCGCACATAGCGGGATAGGTAAAGGGAACCTAATGTTAAGGCACTCCGTCTCTTACTTATTGAGTAACGGAACTCAACGCTGCAACGTCATTTAAACCATAGGCATTTCAGATCGTCTTAGTTTTCCTTAATTGTACATACATATCTGACAACAAATCAAAATTAATATAAATAGAAATTATTTAATAGTATATTATAATTATTAATGACTGCCTTCTTGGACACAGATTTGTGCCAGATAAGGCATAGTTCAGATGAATATCTCTAAAAGGCATCCTATCGTCTACCTACCCGAGCCTTGAACAATTACTATAATATCAATCATTTGAGTTAATAGGCGTTTAATTTTGTTTAAGAGAGTATTAGGTACTAATAATATTATACTTTCAATTATTATGTCAAAAACAATTAAAGTATTATTTACCGAAATAGGTTTTTAGTGTATGTTTCAAAAATATTAATAGAAGAACGTATTTTCAGCTTCTTACAAGTGAAAATCTTAGTAGCAAAGTAAAACCTTTTTTATTTTAAAGTTCGGGCAATGTAAGGTAACACAAACTAAATAGTACTTTCTATAAATAATGCGAATAAAAGAGTCATAAATGAAATAATCGCCAAATAGCTATCATAAGACAAATCCAATTTTCATATACCCCCATAATTCATAAACTGCTATTATCTATATCTATATATTCAATAAATTATTTTCTAGGTATATATTATTTAAATGTGATAAATTATTGAGAGCAAAATAAATTAATTACCCTATGCCAGCATTTCAATTAAAATATATAAGAGGTACAATGAACACCATGTTCCCGTTTTAATTTCGCTTCAATAACCCATGTCGACGCGCGGACTTTGATTAAGATTCCTATAAGGATTCGCTTATACTCATACATATTATATTACTTTAGACGCCAGTAGTGGCGCAGGGGCAAAAAGTGTGACTGGAAATGCGACTGGTCGTGGGTTCAATTCCCATTCGAGAAAATTAAATATTTATTTAACTCTGGAGTCGAGGCAAGGCGTGGTATTGGGTTTCGCCACTCAGCACGCAATGCCTCCAGAATTCAGTGGAAAATGGGGAACGGAGTGTCTTAACCCTAGGTTCCCCCTGTCTACCCTGCTGTGTGCGGAATACAGAGTGAAGCTGATTTAATTTAATTTGATTTAAATTCGTACTCAGAAATTAGCATAGGCATCTTACGTCATTATTCACATAACCGGTTTTAATATTCTTTATAATTGTCTCTCACTTGCTTTAGGAATGTTTTATGTACTATATTTTATCATCTTCATGATGATATGATGAATCTAATTTTAAAGCTTGATTTATTTATAGATATTGCATTTAGAATAGCGAAATTCAACGCCGCGTTTTGTCTCGTCATATAAAAAAAATTATGACTTAGTACCTAGATATATATATATTTTCTAATTCGTTATTAGAAAAATACAATGGAATTCTCGATAACAACATCGTTTTTATATAGAGTAACAGAAGTTTAGTTTAAAATTTTATGTCTTAAACGATAATTAAGTGTCCCATACTGGGCCCTCAATGTCGATAACTGAATTTTCTCTATTTTTGGGTAATACACATTTAAAGCGTTTTGAACATATTTTTAGGTTATTTTTCCAGATATTGTGCGTTGAGTCATCGATAAGCTTCTACTTTGGTACAAGAACGAAGAAAAGATAATATTAATATATAATAATTAATCTCCTTGCGTGGGGATAGAGCCCACAACTGTTGCGTTGAAGTCACACCCTTGTGCCCCTACGCTACGACGGCCTTAGCAATCAACAATTAAACAAGTTGTTAAAGTAAAAGTTCACTATAAAACTTATTGCAGTAAATACTAAGTATATTATTTATTACGGACGTAAAATTATGAAATGAGTAGAAAGATAGAACCTTTACTTCATAATAAATTACACTACAATATTATTAAAAAATATGCGAACAAATTATTTTTCCAATGAAAAATATAAGAATATTCTTGTTTTAGAACGACAACGGCGAACGGTTTAATATAATAACAGCTATGATAAAATATTTGCTTTCTTTTATAAAGGTCAGTGAGTATATTAAGGCGTTAATTTACAATGAAAAAATATAATATATGGAAATCAAAATGTACCTACTGTAAAGAAAATCGGCCAATACAACAGCTATAGGTTATGACCAAAAAAATTAAAAAAAAATCATTAAGCATATTATAATAAAACTTTAAAAAGAGCTTTAAAACAAAAAAAAGCGTAATTTCATGAACACATGGGAAAACGTTAACGTCGCCCATACATTAAGATGCGGAACGTTGATAACGTAAATTATCCGTAACACCGCAATGGTAGAATCCGAAACGGCAGTACGTACTCTCGCAAAGGTCACTATAGTATATTTTAAACTACTGTAAATGAAGTGCAGCTTTGACTGGAATGTGGAGAGATATATTCTATATTAAAATATGGAATTCATAACCTTGGATGCTTTTGAGATTTCTAGGGAACTAGTTATGTATTTAGTTAGATATGTTTATACGAAAGAAACAATTGTAGAGACTAGAGCTAGAGAATATTATTGAAACTCGTTTCAGAACATTTGAAACTAAAAGTAAACATGCCATATTCTAACAAGTAGGTAAGTAGAGACACTACAGTCCCCACTTCTGCCTAAAACTAAGAAACAATCTTATTCATTTGATTTGTCGACGCAGTACTAACTTAATTATAAAATATATAAAAGAAGTAACATATTAAATTTCACAGATCGAATAAGTCAAGGTTCCCTACAAAGCTACTTCCACACGCTTCTATTGATATTAAATTGAGTTAACATCCTCATTTTACGACAAAAAATGATACAGTTATTGCTGTCATATTTGATATAATAGTAACAGTGCAATTGTTTTCGACATCATAAATATCCCACAACAAAAGATTCGCGGTATAGTCAAGCACAGAACTGTCTGTCTGTCTTTTTTTCTTCATCTCGAGAACGCCTTTCCTGGAGCGTTTCGATGTCTATAAATATTAATACAATCAAATGTTTTGACGTGGACCTTTTTTAAGCTTTTATTTTCTTTCGCTTATTTTTTTTTATGAGGTTGAAATTTCATTTTTAGTCCGTGTTAATTTGGGCATCGAAGTCAGACTTTTAACAGATCGTAAAGTAGAGTGAGGGGCGCGGCGCCAGGTGCGGCGATTTTGGCAAATTGTTTAAGATATTTATATTGCTTATAATGCAAAAAAACATATAATGCTTTGAGGTAAAATAGAATTTTTAAAACGTACGTTGTTAATATTACAAACTTTGCAAGAATATTTGCAATTTATTTTAAAGTAAATTTTATCGATAAATCAATATTTAATGTTCAGATAAAAAAACATAAACTTTTTATCTATACAGAATTCATGATTTTATGCGCTTCACGCTATATTCCGCACTGAACAGGATAGGCAGAGAGAATCAGGAAATTTAGATTTAAGACACTCTCTTCTCTACGTTCTGCTGATATCTGGAAGCATTGTGTGTTGAATAGCGGAAGTCGACCTCTCGCATTGTTTCTTTAGCGTAGCGAGAATCCAACCCACATCTTATCATTTTTACAGTCACACGCTTCTGCCCAGCGCCACAACTGACATATCGCCAAAAAAAATATCAATAGATATTAACAAAATAAACTAAGTACCATTCTACAACCGATTCCACCTTATTTATATTTACGAGCTTAGATTATTTGAAATTAGCATAACGGCTATTACTCACACTATATCATTAATTCTTAAATAAAAACATAAATCTCTACGGTGACTCTAAACACTGTAGAACAAACACCCACAATTTAAAATTCGTCCAAGCAAAATTAGACCTTAACGCAATAGAAATAGATAATAGATATCATAATTTTTATCACCACAGTTTTGGTCTCGACGAGATCGGATCAAAGTATCTAAAATGGTCACAGTTAGTGGGTTAACCACTTTAAATTGTCATCTGCGTGATTTATTTCTTTTAGTTTTGCGGTCAACATATTTCTGTGTGCGTCCTGCCTTTAATTTCGAATTTCTTTTACGCATAGTTTTCTTTTGTTTTTGCTAGTATGCTATTTTAAACGTTCATTTCTAAGCATCACCTAATGTCTTGTTCTTATGTCTTATATTATGAGACATTTTGGCATATTACCGTGATACGAGACATTTTGGCCATAGCCTGTTCATTTGGTATTTCGCCAGAGGCGTTTTCAGTAAAACGATCGTAAACTATAATCATTTGCTGACCATAAATAATTTGAGCCGAACCAGCTTTTTGTCGATGCGCCGGCGCAGGTAATATAGTCATAAATTTCCATAACCGCCACTCGATCTTATAAAACACGATTTTAATTTGATTTTGGAACCACACGTGTTGAGGTCGTTTCTTTAAGAGTTACGACTGTAGGTATAAGTTGTTATGAGCGTTGGCTGCAACGGTAGGTATATAATAAATTTGTGATAATATCACATAAAACATCGTTATGGCCGTTATATACTAATTTTATTGTTTTTAAAATATCATTAACATCTATTCAGTTCATCAATGTTAATGAATTACAATTTTATGATTTGGCAGTCGATTTATTCTTTGACTACTGTATAAATATATCCTAAAATTAATAAATATACTTAGTTATATAACTAATAGTAATATAATATACACACAAAGAAAAACATACATACACTTTACACCAAACTAAATTTAATAATAAATAATAATAAAATCACAAGTGAAGACATGTAATAAAGTTTATACAACCATTAGCCCAGTTCACACGATATGAACGGTCCACAGCGATTTATCGTCATACGTAATCAATAAAATAATAGCGAGAATAGAATCACTACCTAATGAAGTGTCGTAATAAAATACATCGCGCCTTATAAACTATAATGTACTAGACACTCTATATATCATTTGAAAATGTGATATCTGCTCGCACTCGCAGACAAAATAAAATTGATTTAAAGCTTTCGACTGTTTGACATTTACTTTGTCCATTGCTGTGTTTTTAGAAGATACTGTCTTCTCGTGTAAATTAATTATGTTAAAAGTATCTAAAGTTTATTTTATTTTTATTTTTAGTATAAAATAATTGTGCAATATGGATCATCTATTAAAATTGGTGTCATGACATCCTCTTATAAATGAAAAATGTAATATTTGTCACTATTTCGATACGACTCGGTCATTAGCCCAAAATAAGTACTGACCGCTTACGAAACGATTTACAACCCACAGTACCTATTATCTATATATCAGGCTTTAATCCATTTATCACCGCTTTTGTTTACGATCCTCACGTATCATCGACTATTAATTATAATCTTCACTTTCGAACTTTGATGTGCTCGCTGTGTGACAGACCGCAGATAAGAATGTTAATGTTATTTGATACTGACTGTACCTTACACAATGCCATTGCAATGGAAATTCTATTTTAAACAATTGATATAAGATTCAATTTGAGTTCCGAGCGTACAACAATTGAATATGAATTGTAGTGAGACGAGACAGAGTTGACTGTTGAATTGAAAAGTGTAAGTTGGAAACACCTTCAGATTTGAACGTTTTGATGGATGCGGTTATAATTGTTTCTGTATCGATTATGCCATTGATAAATATTCCTACTATTGCCGCTTTTATTAATGACAGAGAAACGGAAGAGCCGGGTGATGCCCTAACGACATGAACGACACAATTAATATCCGAGCTGTCAAAACAGCTGTCAGCGGTCGTGTACGTCTTGATGTAATTAAATTCATCAAATTAATTTAGTTTTGTATTTTTCATTATTCTCTTCTCTACGCTTCAAATACGTATGGTCCGCCAGTGCCGGATGGGAGATATCATCTTAATAAAAACGGATATGATTTTAAGCGCCTTAAAGCATATCTTATATTATTTAAAATTGATTTCATTGCTAAATTCATACAGATAGAGGATTAAAGAAAAAGGTAGATGCCTCTTTTATCATAGTACCTAGCCACCAACTAGCTTCTGAGTATATCCGCCTGAAGTCAGTAGAAGGTATACATTTAATCCGCCTAAGATTAAATGTATACCTACTATTGATGTCACTAAGATGTAAAACAATGGACTTTAGTAGAAGATTTTTAGTGTCGATTCCCACTCGAAGGAATAATTTATTTTATATTCATATTATAATTTCATTGCTTTAGTGCCTATGTTTTAACTTCTACCCCTTCCACCTACCCTGTTATATGCGGGATAATACGTAAAGCTGAAAAAAAAATGTTGTATAAGTTTATACTATTACAAAATACACATTTGTATTTTGCAATTCATACACTTTATATAAGAACAATGAACAAATATTGCTGCATTTAAAATAAAATTCTTTATCGGGATTATATTTAGAATCAGTGAATATTTAGTATTATTAATTTTTGGTTAATATTTTATTTAAATTAGCATGCAGTGCCATTTTGATGGGAACTACTTGGAAGAAACATTACATCCATCAAAATAAACAAAAATATAACATTGACTAGTCACCACGTCAAATATAATTGTGCTCATGTAGAAAAATTATTTGCAAAGCAATTGTAATAAAATAAATAAATAATAATAGACATTTACACTAAATTTCCTTTTCATCTGGAAAATAACTTAATTTTCAAAAAGTCCATAATTAAAGAACTAACAAAGAAAAATCAATAGCATCCCTAGTTCAATTTCTCTAAAATTAACGGCACCGTATAAACCAGCGACGCAACGAACCGCACTGGAATTTAAATAGTCTGAAGACGACTTTAGCGAAGCTGTGTCGATCAACCAGAAACCCTCGATAGTCAGGATTCGCACAGTGGATATTAAAACTTATACTTGTGGACTAAAGTAACGTTTGCGTGGGCTTCGTGAGAAAATATAACAGACGCTGGCACAATGCAGTGCTAAGAAACAGAAATAATTTCTCTCTGTCCATTACACGAACACAAAATCTGACAGTTTGAAAAACAATATTCATATTCTTATTTTCGATATAAAATATGAAATATATTTTATGAAATAATATATGTAAATGTATAGTCTTGTTAAATAATATATGTAAATGTATAGGAACTATATGTTAAATAATATATGTATATGTATAGGTAGTCTTGTTAAATAATATATGTAAATGTATAGATAGTCTCGTTAAATAATATATGTAAATGTATAGATAGATTCTAAGGTGAGCAGATTCAATAAAGATCACGAAGACACTTGCCGTACATTGTGTTCTATAGTCACATGCAATTTGGGTGTACCTTTATTACATAAAACTCTCGTTGCCGGTTTTTTATATCGACCTTCGGTTGTGGGGTCCCATTTGCTAAGGTCTTACTTAGAAAAAAAATCTAGATAGGTATATTAAAAAAATATTATCTCTTAAAGCTTTTATAATTAGATTTGTAAAATTTTAATAAGGAAACTTCACATGTTTTCCAAAGTTGCTGCCTTGAAACTGTTTTCGGAAAATAGAAGACAATATTTTTTGTTTAAGTACACACACAGCACACTTAGTTTGTTTTTCAAATAAATTCAATAATAACATGTAAGTAATAATATGAACATTTTGTAACAACTAAATATGTAATATAGTATGTAGGCGCAGAACATACAGACTATTAGGGAAGCCTACACGTTTCGCAGACATTCCTGTGAAAGGTCATGAAGCCAGGCCAGGGCTCGACAGCATGTGACGGGGGTCGACATGGCCACTTCATTAATTCCTGAACGTCTGATCAATACTGTATTATTTGAACATTTTTGCAGAAAAATTAAGTTCCTTTAAATTTTGCTGAATTTAAACTTGAACTTTAACTATCGCCAAAAACTAGTTGTTTATGTTAATATCAGGGTATTCTCTATCCTATTTTATTATGGTCTTTTAGAAAGTGACGACTAATTTCAAGTAATCTGAAAAAAACACCAAATAATAGATTTAACTAGAGTAAAATGAGTAAACTGAGCCCGTAGTGGCGCGACAGTTGTGGGCTCGATCCCCACTCGAGGAAGTGAAATATTTATTTACGTTTATATTTCCATTTCTTCGCTCTGGTGTCGAGGCAAAGCGTGGCGTTGAGTTCTGCCACTCAACATCCAATGCCTCCAGAATTCGGCAGAAAGTAGAACGAAATGTCTTGAACACTAGGTTCGCTCTGCCTACCCCGCTGTGTGCGGGATACAGCGTGAAGCTGATGATGAACAAAATAAAATTGGTTAAAAATGGCTAAGTTGATTAACATGATCTATACTTTAAGGCTTAGCGTAGCCTTAGATTATGTACAATTTATATATCTATTACATAAGTACAACAATTGGTCTACACGAGATGCTTCCATATAACTTACAACCTAATACTAATCCCAACCATGTTAACATTATTCAGTAAAAGCAATATCCTGTCGCTAATAGTAATAGATGTTAATTCAAAACTTGTAAACAAAGGCATCGACAGCGCAATTGTGAACTTCCCGCATACTTCCCCGCGGTGGGGCGAGCCGCCTTCAACGTAACAAACCGACAGTTATTAATGATTATATGGAAAAAAATATCTTTGCGTTTGCTTTCCCCGCTTTTAAAGCGTAATACACAATGTGCAATTAAAACGCCGATATCAGATTGATTGTTTGATTAATAGTAGTTCTGTGGGTCTGGATACGTGATAAGGAACGTTGGTTTGGTATATTTTGTTAATATTTTATGATGAAAAATATTTTTTTATTTTTTTGTTTGATTTTCTAAATAGACTTATAGTATTTTAACGTTTCACGCCGTATCCCGCATCGTATAACGCGAATCTAGTGAACAAGAAGGCTCTCCATTATATATTTTTTTTAGATAAAATTGTCTCAATGATATATTGATAGATAGATAAGTTATTTGTAGATACTTTAAAATAGAATTGAATTTGTGCAGTCAATTATGGTACCCACTCGCAAATTCGGCTTATAATTTTGTATTAGTTGTATAATATTAACGTAATTTATTAATTAAATCCAATAAATCACTTATACATTTCATAAAAGGTTCAATGAATAGTTTTATATAACAAATAACCAACTATATAACACCAAAAGCTATAAACCTCAATTATATCACAAAGTATATTAGAAACAAAGTTTATCCACCTATCCAGACAGTCAAAACATGTTCAAACAGGCAATCCGCGAGAAACACGTCCAAATACTGACTGCCGAAGATCAGTTTGTTTTGAAATGTCTTACGCGACGATTGCAAGCCGTTCGTTTCACGTCAGAATGGAACGCCCCCGATTTACGAAATTACTGAGATACAACGTAATATGGGACTAATATTAGGGGATAACCCGGTTATAAATAATATTTGAAGAGTTTAATCTGTTATACTGTGTAAAATTTAATTTATATTCAATTGGAACTTTCTTTCTACTTTATTGTTTTTCATGGTAGGTTTAATGGAGAGCACTTTTAACATGGCTTTTGCTTATACTTGCATATTTTTATATTATATGGGCTGCTGTAGCAAGACAAAGCGTGGCGTTAAGTTCCGCCACTTAATATCCAAGACTCGAAGATTGGGCGGGAAGCGAGAACGGAGTGTCTTGACACTAGCTCATCTGTGCCTACGCTGGTATAAGCTCGTATAATTTAAATGCCCTTTCCTTGAGTGTAGTCAACCTCGAGCTATTTAATCAGACAGGTAAAACACTCATTTTATAAATATAAATATTTCCCTAGAAACTGTTTATTAAAATCAATTTTCAATATATCATAGCAAATTAAATGTAAATAATCCTATTACATTTAAATGCAATTATTCTAAGAACCGCACTTACAGTGTTTACCGACTTGTTTTTGTCGTGTTGGCAGTATCCCATGTTTCTGTCTCCGTGAGAAGAGGCGCGGGTGCGACCCGTCAGTCGGTGCGTTCGCGCAAAGCACCTTAGATTAATTTAATCCATAGATGAAAAATCCTATAGAATAGATATGATACTCTGTAATCGGTTTATAAATCACTAGTGATTCAATTTCTCGCTATTTAACTGTTAGAATCGGTTTATCTTCAAAGGAAACGTTCTTGAGTGTGATTGTTTCTATGTTATACGGATCGTATTTGAAATGTTATATTTATTAGATATGATCTGTGCTAAAGTTAATTTTTAGAAAAAAAAAATCTATAGATAATTTATCTAAGGCCGTCGTGGCTTATCGGAACAAGGGTGTGACTGTAATGGGACGTTAGTGGTTTCGATCCCCACTTGAGAAAATAAATTATTCCGCCACTCAAGCCTTGAAAAATTCGGCGGAGAGTGGAGAAACGAAGTGTTTTTGTCTATCCAGCTGTATGCGGGATACAGCGTGAAGCTGATTTATTTTTTTTTTACTTAGGTATAATCTATACTAAAGCCAATCTTACCCAATTTTTCCACTAAACTTATCCAACCGATGTTCAAACATAAACCATCTCTTTCCCCACTTTTGGCTCATCAGTCGGCCAACAAATTAGTCGGTGTCACTATAATAATATACAGAGAGTGTATACACCGCACTCCGCAGGCCACGTCGCATAAATCCCTCAACACTGACGACTAATGTTTTGTATGGAGATTTCTTTCGGCGGTACCGCGGCTGCCGTGTAGTGGCCTTTATCTAGTCGTAAATTAACCCATGATATTGATAAACGCGAGTTTCTTTATTTTCTTAGCGCTGGTATATCCGTATCAACTATGCGGATTTTAATATTTTATTATTTAGTCTACATTTGTGCCTACATATCAGTTCAGATTACTCCTTGCGGAAGATAGTTTTTTAATGTGTATTTATATGAAATTTGAGAGAGTGGATGTTTGTTCCACTTTCACGCAAAAACTACTGAACGAATTTAGATGAAACTTTATAACGGAGGAGTATGCTGTAGTTTATATAACAGAATATAAGGAGTACAATTTATATAAAGAAATTGTATAATTTAATTTGGATTTTGTATCAGTTTAGGCAGGCGAAGCCGCGTTTAGGTGGCTAGTAGAAAAATAACAATTAAGAGCAAACGCAAAATTTACCTATAATTTTAATAGAGGACATTTATAACATTAATCATAAACAGACTACGACAATACATATACAAATATTTCTTTTGTCAACTGAACCTTTAAAGCATACATTAATTAATCTAAATTTGCAATGTGAAGTCTCTATATGTTAGTTAAGCTATTCAACGTGTAACTATTATGATATCACGATCTATTCCTGGCCCATTATAGCGCACATTAACATTCGTGAACTTCGAGGCCTTTACATTCGATATTTATACTTAGGATATAACATTTACAAAACGACAGATGTTATTTATAGAGAAAACAGAATTTAACGTCATTTAAATTAATTTAAATCCTATGTTAGAAGGAACCTAGTGGAAGTGGTAAAACACTCCGTTCTTCACACTTCCTCATATTGTGTGCTGAATGGTGCGTGCGGAACTCAACGCCTCGCTGGGCCTCCAGAGGAAAGAAATGCAAATATAAATTTAAATAAATATTTCATTTCCTCGAATGGGGATGGAACCTACACGCATTCGCACTTACAGTTTATACTCTATTTCCCTTATTAGAGTTCGTGGAATTACTTAAAATTTGTATAAACTCTGTTACAAATTCACCGCAAGTGGTATTTTGAAACAATTAAGCTTAAAATTCTAACAACAATGATCTCTTTACGAACGATAAATCACTTTAGAGGAAACTACCTACATGGTAACAAGGTCGCCATGTATTGAATTTGCAATATTTTTTTGTTGGACTGAAAGACTTTCTTAGTCATTGTTAAAATAATCGATCTACTAATGGCACATAGGCTGGTCTATTATACTTTTACTTTCTTTCAAAAGGAGTAATAATGAGTTTGGAAAAAATTAAAAGATTCGCATGGGCCAGACCCACCAGGCAGGTACTGTAATCGGTCGATTTGTCTTCTTGTCTCAAATGTCGTTTGTTTGTATTCAGTGACCGCGACTGTGCTCTAGATAAAAGTAATAAATTACAAGGAACGGAAGGTGTTTGTAATGCTCGCCGCCAATGGCTGTAGCTCAGAGGGAACCCGATGCACTTTTACTTAAAAATTGGATTGGATCAGATTCAAACCTGTTGAACACTTTACTAGATTTCTTAAAACGATATGCCGGTCGCCGGTCATGATACTCGAGCCATTATATTCGTTTGATTAATGTTTTTATCTTAGTTATGTTTAATTTATTTTTGTTAATGTATAGTGTTTTTCTTTGGTTTCGCTTTACATTTGTTTTTTTTTAAGTATTTGTAGAAATTAACTACAAATCTGCTTTAAAATTTATTTAACAGAATCATAACGTCAGAGATAACTTACCTACGTATGTAAATACCAACTTTGAAAACACCTATCTATAATTTCTTAAAAATCTGCAAAATTATATTCTTCAGTTAAATATAGTGTTTATATAAAAAATACATCGATAATCGAACCCTTCCTATACGCCACAGATAAGTTATAAATAAAAGACTACAGACTATAGGTACGAGGTATCACACGGAGACTGGTCCGACCAGATATTTATTATAAAATTAATATTCAATTAGCTTTCCGCACATGAGTCGGTCTGGGCGTGCGTACTATTAACTTTTATTTATGGCATCATTTACCAGCTATATTTTTTAAATTATAACCGGTTTTACATCGATGGTAATTGTGGATACGGCCGCTTTGCGGTGCGTTCAAAATCTTTAGTTTTAATTAAACTTAACATTTTTTATGGATTGTGTGTCTTTTATTATATAAAACAAATATAAGTACTGCTTTTAAATGTGATGGAAATTGTGTTCAGTTGCTTATTGATATTTAGTAAAATTTAATTTTTATATAATATTTTTGCAGGAACTTGAATTTAAAGAATGCAGAAGTATTAAGCCAAGAATTGTAATTTTCTTTACTATTAAAAAGACTCTTAAGAATTAATCGTATAAAATTAATTGTAAAAAATTTACTCTCTTCTAAAGGTTAGGTACATTTTAGGTACTTTTACGTACATTCTAAAGGTAATACAACAACGTAACTGTATTTTTTAATAAAAAAATGTTTCTTTTATATAATATCTTAATTATATAAATGGCATTACGTCATCACGTGACATACATGCGTGTCTTCTGTGTGTCTTACATTGCCAGTTCAAATAAACAGATAGATAATACTAAACAAAATTATTCATACACCTATCGTATAGGTAAAATTATCTCCTACAATAAATATAGAGAATCACTATTTTCAATTATTCCTAATTTAATTTTTTTGTCATTTTCATTTCAATAATTTTTTTGTCCACTAACACAATTCTCTGTCGAAATCGGAGAATTAACACATACTAAATATGCAGATGTACTTAAACTAAAAATTATACAACTATGTTCTATACAAATATAGATACCTACTCAAAACTTACGCAGAAAAATATGGAGCTACTACTATTATACAATTGTTTTTTACTAACCTATAGATCTGTCCTACAAGCGTGTGCTTTTACAAATATAGTAATTTAAGATAATAAAGTAGCATTGAACTTTTAATAATTACGTATAATTCAGTACAGCCGACAATAGATATAAAAATACATCTTAAAGAAACTGTACTCATAGGAATATATTTATTGCAAGTCATTCTTACATTTAATAAAAAAAAATTATACAAACTATAATTTCTAATCTAAAATAGATATAAAAAACATATGGCAGCCAAAACCTAACATTCTAACAACAATTATAAGCAGATGAGAAACAAATCAAAATCGCCACTTCAAATTAGACTATCGAAGTGCACCAATAGGAATTTATCAACGGCGCCGTCTGCGCCCGCGCAGATTTATTGCGCCTTATGTAAATCTGTACAAGATATTAGCGTCCTTAATAATTCTACTTCGTGATTAATATTACACGAACAAATTCACTCTTAATGCCATGTTTTGTTTGGATTTTAATCAGATATAAGCGGACTCCCTTTTAAGTAACTACCAGTACTTGATCATTCGCTTAATCAACCGGTTGAAGAAAGTAAATGCTGACCGTACTTAATGTCAGTCTATACTTATATTAAAATGGTAACGGATCGGTGTCTGTGGAAGACATGGAAGATATATAAGAAAAAATGTCGTTGGTAGCATTTAATAATGTAATAGAAACTAAAATAATGATTTTAAAAAGAATGTATGTATCTATATATTTATCTGTTTGTCTGTGCATTTATTAACGCTAATCTCAAATCGGCTTAAAATAAGTAATTGCGTGATAATAGTTTTTATATATTTAATAAAAAATTTAAAAAAACAATTGACAACACAAAAATAATTTAAAAAACTAAGTAAGGCTAAACACCGACTTATAGCCACTGCAGCTACCATAACAAAAAAATAAAAAGAACTTAATAGTAACGATAATAAATATCATTTTACAATAGTTTTTAACGGGAAGGTTCTATATCTTAGCGGTTATTTGCAGGCGGGATTAGTTTGGCGGTACGACCTTTTGGAATTACCGAGCTTGAATAATTACCCTAAACGGCCCAAAGTCACCACACCTTTTCTCCATATATCTTATTAGTTAAAGTGAAACAAAATACTTACTTTTATTAATATTAAATGTTGCATAACGGTAATTATATAGACACCTACAAAAGATGTATTTTATAAAGGTTTTATACGCGACGTAAAGGATGGTAATGTATTTACCAGTGTATGTTCGTTTGTTCATGTATCATTGTAGAGACCAAAAAGCTTAACCAAGTTTCCCAAGAGCAATCTTCCTAAGGAGCTCTGCAAAATCAAAATGGGGCCCGACTGTTAATCTCAATAAATTATTGGGTTTATTTTTTTCTTTTTAGTCTTTATGGAGTCAGGGGTTTTTGTTTCTCAATTTTTTCAAAGAATCGCCAATTTGTATTTAAGCATTCACTTTGCATTTCGTTTAAAACTAAACAAAAAAACAACTGTATTTATTATATTTATGTGTTATATAATCAATTTTACTCTTTTCTATTGTAGGTTAATAATTTCAAAACGGCATGTAAATTTACATCGCTACAAACGAACAATTTGACGCACGCCAACGCCAGTGCTGTCTTGACTTAAAAGTGGGCGGGCTTTATCTGGCTGTGAAGTATGAACTCCTATCGGAATTGTTTCACCACTTTAATAAATTGATATAATACATATTTATGACACTTAAGCGTATATATATATAGATTTATTTTTAAATAAAATATGTCAAAATTTTTTTACAAGTTCTTCTCCTACAGAGAAGTAGAATATAAATGCAAACGCAGTGAGTTCGATTTCCTATTGTGAGAGTGACTATATTAACTTTATTTTAATTAAATAAAGTAAATAAATTTCGCTATTCAAAATGAAAAGGCTCAAATGAGCAGGAAAAAGTAGAACAGGATGTCTCAACTCTATTCTTTTTTGTATCTATGCTAATAAATGTGTGAACTAGTAAAACCGTCATATGTACTGCTTGGTAGAACCATTTCAATAGATAGGTACATGTTTATTTATTTAATAACGATATTTACGTATCGATATATAAAATCAAAACGTTTTATGGATTGTATAGTAGTTACAACAAATCATATTTTATTATCAAAAAACATAAAATATTTAATAATTTAAAAGTTATTACTCTATATCTTCGAACAACAAAGTAAAAATACCAGCCTAGCTCTTAATATTCCAGTTCAAAATTCAAAACGACTAGACTGTATCTGAATTTAAAAATTCACCCGCTATTCCTGATAAATGTATGTGTTTGTACGGGATGACCTGTTTGACGATGCACCGACTGATGCTAATGGGCAGATGCTATAGGTAAATATGTTTACTCCTTGGCAACATATATTTTTCGTTTCAATGATATTCTTTTTTTCAGGTGTTATTGTAATACTTGTTGGAATTTTATATTTCATTTAAATAAATTTTAAAGAAATGACGTAGGGACGGAAGAAGCGAAATAGATTTAAAGGAGTTAACGGCGTTTTAGCTGCGCTCATGTGACGGTGAAACGTCAGCACAGCTGCACGTTCGTCCATATATAACCAAATTTTAAGGAAAATATAATTTTAATCAATAAAAGTGTAAACAAACTGAGTTCCCCTTTTTCTATCCAAATTTAGCAATAATTTAATACCAGTAGATTATTTATTGAAACATTTTAAATAACAATACTTCACAGCAATAGATCGTTAATTGATTTAAATAGGTCTATGTATTTATTGTTATCATTGACAATGAACAAAAGCAATAATAATTTTAGTAAAAGAAACGACACTGAAATTTTACAAAGACCAACAAAAACCGAAACAAAATATATTTTACTCTAAATAAACATCAAAATATTTAAAACCTTTCACTAATTCTTCTTTCTTTAAAGATAAATAAGCATGCATAATTAAAAATTAAGAAGACAATCTCCACCAGCCTCATCTTATCCGTCTCTGATCATAGAAGACCACAGCCATAAAAGCATAAGTGGCACTTTTATTACATATATTCTGTTTTCATCTAGATGTCATTAATAATGTCTTCTTTGATGTTTTATCACTAAACATTTTTATGTTGGCATTACTGAGGCCTCGTTATTAAGCACCAACTATCCATGTTGATGGAAAGATATACGTTCGATAGAAAAACATTTGGAATGACTTCAGCATTCATTTTTCATGTTACAATTTAGTTTGTCGTGTATAGGCGATTTACGTTTATATTTTTGTGTAGTAGTTTTAATTTTATGTTTGTAATTATACAAACATAAAATTAAAACCACCTAACCTAATGGTTAACCTAACCTAATGGTAACATAATGGTAATGGTACCTAATGGTAACTAATCTAATGGTTAAGTGTATAAAAATTTGACAATGTGATATAATATTTGTCTATTTGATAGAAAATAAGAAGAAGAATGAGAAATAATTAATAGGGTAGATTAATGCGCTAGGTATAGGTATATATATATTTTTAAATATTATTTTAAACAAATATCATAGAAGCAAACCAGCGCAGGGTGTTGGCTCAGTGAGACGTCTGTAGGTCAAGTTACGGGTTCGATTCCCACGGTAAGACACAGCACGGCGTTGAGTTCCGTTGAATTTGTGAAGAAATCGGAGAGCAATATACCTAACATTTATTTATAAAGCTTACCTGCAAATAGTTTACGTAGTGTACAATTCTTACTTTCTTGAACCTGTAATTTCGCAAGTAATTTGGCTGAAAAAATCATATATTAGACCGAAATCGTCTCCAGACAAACTATTTTAGTTTTCAAATTTTAAGACTCATCCATAGGTAATACGATGTCATTCATTTAAAATTCGACCATGCAATATGTCTAGACGGAATATAAAATGCTTTGTGACCTAGAATTACCGACACAACATAAAAGAGGATTCTGCTTTTATATGTCATATAATTTATTTTAATAAAATATTTTTGTAATATAAAATAAATTTTAGC
Organism: Heliconius nattereri; assembly: GCA_013403645.1. NCBI lineage: Eukaryota > Metazoa > Arthropoda > Insecta > Lepidoptera > Nymphalidae > Heliconius > Heliconius nattereri. Next base: position 3,326,649 of record JAAIXI010000222.1, on the reverse strand, counting down.
ATAAATTAGGTGAAACAAATTGAAGATTTTTTAGTTGTGTTATAAAATATATTAAAAGATATTAAATAAAGAGCATTATTTTTAACTAATTGATATTATGTTTGAATTGAGGATATGATTAAGATCAATGCGCATGCGCATTTAAATAGACCTCTTAAGCCTACACTTAAGTCGCAAGTCCCAGGTTATATTCCTCCTCATACTGTTAACCTCCTGGCACTCGCACTATGAATCCATGGAATACTAAGTGATTTCTTCTATTATATTATAATATACACTATATAAGTATACGATTTATTTTGGGAATATCATGAAAATATTGATTGACAGTTAAGTATTTTTTTACCTGAAAACATTATAATATGAATAACATAGAGTCAAAAAATTTTTTTACAAAATGACCATATACAGTATAAATGGAGCTTTAGCGTCACATTACGATGCTTGATATATTGCAAAATAATGTAACAGGCAGTTCTCCTGTCACTGAGATATATCGCTTATACCTGTTCAGGAGTGTTTTAAGCCATCTATAGTCATCTGCACTTCCTAATCATATCTAATTCAAATAAGTTCCTTAATATAAGCATTTCATCAAAATCACCATATTTGTGGATTCTTATTGAAATTCATATGCCCTCGTATTGTGTCCATTCGTTTCGAGTCTGTACAAGGATTATGGTAAAATAATACTGTCAGTCAGTTGTTTGTGCATCGAACTGTCAGTAACATTTCAATCACGTAGGGTCTCTGCAGCATCACTTATAGTACTTCGGGGGCATCGAATATTTATGGTTTTGAAACATCTTTATTGACGCGGGTTTGACGTTTAGACGGTATCAGGGAGATGTTTGAGCGCTTGTCCCGTATTTATTATCATCGCCTTTCTTTTATCTATTGATGTTATGATTATATTAATAGTACGCAAATATTCATGTATTCTTTTATGCGGGGTCGTTTAAGCAAAAAATATATGTAATGTAAGATACGTTAAAAGAAAGGGATAACAATAGTTATATATAAAACCCTAAATCCAACCGTCAGATATTCCTTGTTGTGAGGTCGATTAATGATTAATATTTCTAAAGTTGTCAATAGAATTGATAAACATCGCGGTTAATAGTTACTTATTTTAAAAGCGATTCATTAGTGGTCGAGGCTACTTAAAGAAATGTAACAAATGACACAGTTTAATTTGGAAGACAGAGTCAGACAGGCCGCGTATCGATCAAGAGTGGACTGGCGGCCATCCAAGACCCAAGTGGTGGGCTGTACCGGCGACGTGCCGTGACAGGTGTGCCGCGCGGCGTGCACTAGGAGTATCCCAAAACTGTTCACACCATCACCGAGCCCTTCTGACTCTTATTAATCACTCAAAACATTATACTAATAATAAAACTATGTCTCAATCTCGTTCTTAATCCTTAGCTTACGTCTGTATCATTTCATAATCCATTTTAATTTTGCTAGCGAAAATATTAATATGGCACTCTAATAAAATATCTTCACGTGAATCATAATAAATTATAGCAGTATATCAAAATGAATATTTTATATAAATTCTTAACAGAATCTCGCTTTGAATCGTGCGCATTGCCGCAAGCTGTACATCACAATCGGGCAAGCGTGGCAAGGCACGAAATCGATCGAGCCAACAATTCATTGGCGCTCAAACGCGCACTCAGTTCTATATTAGTGGTCCTTATTTTAATCTAAAAACTTATTATATTGTAAGCAAAAGAAACTAATAAATTTTCTTATTTATTTCAGGCACAGTCAACGCAAACGGAGAAACAAAACGTCAAAGGACATCTTATACCCGATACCAGACATTGGAACTCGAAAAGGAATTCCACTTCAACCGGTACTTAACAAGAAGGAGACGGATCGAGATAGCCCACGCACTCTGTCTCACTGAGCGTCAGATCAAGATCTGGTTCCAGAACCGGCGCATGAAGTGGAAGAAGGAACATAAGATGGCATCCATGAACATAGTGCCATACCATATGAATCCGTATGGCCATCCCTACCAATTCGACCTTCACCCGAGCCAATTTGCCCATCTGTCAGCATAGGATCAGTGGAATTTTTCGAATAGTGGATAACTGATTTATTAAGCTAAATAGTCGACCGTTTGTCCAACGGAGTTGTGTGTAACACCATCGAGAAGTAATGGAATGTTACAGCGACTAGACTAGATCAGTTATTCGCTGTTCGAAAAATTTATTAAAATCTAGACAATTTTTATTGAACTTGTTATGTGTGACATTCAGTGGCGTTTTAAGTAAAAAAAGTGTTTGTGCATGAAACGTACCTTCAAATGAAAAACTGAAGATAAAATCAAGACCAAGTGAACTAAACGAGTGAACTTTCTATATATATTAAACTAATAAATTTGAAAATTTCTCATTTCAAGTGAGAACATAACGTAACTATTTCTCTTAAAACTATCAGCGTATTGTGTTAAGTTGTTGATTTAGAAAGAATTTTGCCTAGTCATAAGCTATAATTTGATCTGCATTATATTCCTAAAATTGTAAGATAACAAATAATAATTAATAATAGTGTGATGGCTAGTTAGATTTAAGCTTAGGCATGTTTGTTAGACTGGACGTCTTAAACAATCAAAGATCTATTAAAATCACAAAAATGACTTTAAGTGTATAGAATAGCCGTCTCCCAATATAACAAATTCGGAAATGTACAGGGATATGGTAAAATTCGGCGAATTCAAAAACGAAAATTGAATATTAATAATTTTACTTTAAACATTTCATTGCTATTAATAATAGTAACAGATTAGCGAGGGCTTTTAAAAACGCTGTGAACTTGACACGATACAAGCTCAGTTAATATAGAAATCTGTGAATAAGTAGTTATTTGTTCTTAATGTAAATATTAAAACAATTGTCTTTAGTAGATATCGGAAAAAGTTTAATATATTCGTATAGTGTCAACTTTTTCGATGAACTGTTTTATGTTCCTGTTCTTAGTTGTAAATAACAAATATTAATTATAGAAACATAAAAAAAATATTATTTAGAATATGTTTAAATAGTTTTAAATCCACCAACGATACCAATTAAATAATTCGTATGACTATTAAGTACTTTGGAATCCTTAATGTTGTATTTGTAACATGTACTTAATATGTAGTTAGTGTGTAAAGTTTTAATTTCTTCCTTGTAATGTTATAATGTTACTTGTGTTTCTTTATTTTCTTCTGTTATACATATATTCATCTCATTTTTGCTTGAATTGTTGTAACAACTTTATATAAATGTCGTGGCCTGCTGTGATATTTTGTTAAAATTATTCTTTAGTAAAAAAAACCAATTGCGTTACATATTTTGAAATTTATAAATTGTCACGCTTCTTCTTCATTTGATTTTTAATCTGTTTAGTTTGTTGCTTTATTTATTTGTTTGTAAATAGTAGTTTATCACATTGTGGAATTCGATGATGTGAATTAATTTGTTTAAATTAGTAACATTGCTTCTTGAGCATCTAAATATCTCCAAAATGTAAATTATATCGTGCAATAGGACGTGGCCTATTATTTAAAATGTCTCCATTCTCCTATTTTTGTATAATAATGTTTATTTACTTGTGTTATTTCTTTCTAATTAATAAATATAAATAAATATCTTTATCGTTCATTCCAGTTAAAATGAGAGCTCTAGGGAAGTATGCTACATGATCATTTAAATTATTGTATTGTATGAATAAATTGTATTAAATTTGAAAAATTGGTGAAGATGATAAAATAAATTATCAAGATAGATATGAGTTTCATTGTTGACCAGTAGTAAATATTATATCAAATTATTAAATTACGACCTACGACCTCAATAATTTACTTATTGAAAATTCATATATCATATATGTAGGAATTTAAATTTTATAAAAAGGAATTTATTAATTTTTAATTATCTGTAACGATTCTAAACGTCAAAATAATTAAAACGTTTTAGACGATAAAGGAAATTTTGGGCAACAGAATTTCACATTTCATTTACGACTGTTATATTATAAAAAAAAATACTAAACGAGTCCTAAGCAGTAAAATAAGTTAAGTATGACGAAAAGAAGGAAAATATCTGAGTTCATTTGAAACATTCGCTGCAACCGCCAGCTCGACGCCTTCGTATTGAGTGATGATAAATGATAGTACCAATGACACCCAACGAGGGGGCGCCAGTACCACGTGGCAACAAAGAGTCGAAAAATGTGAAGGTTGCTTTAGTTTGTAGGTCGCGGGCATATCGGAGCCTGGACCTATAAATCATTCTGTCGGAATATTTTGCTTCATACGCTGTGACGGCTATCCTTTAAGCTGAGGAAACTACCAATAAATGGAAAGACTTTTTAGATTCTCTATTGTTTGACAGAATAGCAAAATTGCAAATAAATTAATATTCTTAAGAATTAATAAGCTTTTCTTAAGCCATGCTGGCATGCTCCAAGCATACTGTAATCAAATTTAAAAAATCGAATATTACCACTTACAATAATTTTATTATTATAAATCTTGGCAGTTATAACGTGCAGTTTAGGTAACCATTCAATAATATGGTATCATCGAGCTAGTCTTACGATGGAGTCAGGACCAATTAAATTGGAACTCTCCAGACTTCGGAAGAGAGTGAAGCACAGAAGTGTCTCAATGAAAATAGAATGTCTTACCACGAGGTGCCCAGGTTCTTTCTATCTGCCAAAAAGAAACAAAACTTACTCAATACATTACTTATTTAAATGAATACCTACATTATGTGTCGTATTTATTAAACACTAAAACATAAAACAATATACTCGTACTTGATTTTATATAAAAACATTAGAAAACAGTAGAAGCTTTTTGCCTTGGTGCCAGAGTGAAAAAATTAAGATATTATAATAACTAATGCCGTTGACTGAGAATCGAACTCACAACGTCGCGTTACAGTCACACGCATAAGCACACATGTGTGATATCCTCACATTAGAATAACAGTATCATTATAGAAATATTCCATTATCCAATACGATACGTATCTAAAGTCTGTGTTCCACCGCGACTACCAGTAAGACGACGTAAGACGTTATTAATGTTGCGTCCGCCCGCGAGATGTGAGATACCTTGCATTAAAGAACACTGTCGCGAATCATTTCTCATATTGTAATGCCCACTACGTCTTGTGTGACATTGTTTTTGACCGATAAAAGCGTTTAAGGTAAGCACAAATCATATTTGGTGGAACATTCCATTGATTTATTTTTCTGTATTCTGGTTGAGTGGCGGAGGTAAACGCTGCGTTTTGCCTCACCAGAGCGACAAAATGAAAATACTAAACAATTATATATTCTAGTAACAGTGGTTGTGGGTTCCAAATGTAAAAATATTACTGGGTACTCCTCCTATTTTAATAAAACGTAAAGCTGAAATTTAATTAAAAAAGAAAGTCTGAAAATATAATATGATATGAATGCTATATTACGAGCAGTGATTTGTTACATTAATTAATTTTTTTTTTTCGGTTTTGAGGTTAATGCTGTTAGCCCTATTGGCCTTTACAGCGACACCGGGTGGGTAGGGAAGAGGGTACTCTGTCCCTAAAAATATGCAGGCACTGTGTGACTGCTTGTGGGAGTGCCAACGACGCAAGGGCGCCCCCTGCGGGGCTCGAACCTCGGATTGCGCCGTCGAACGGACTGGGAATTGAATATCAAACCATCTACCATTATTACCAATGAGCAACAGTATACAAAACTTCTCATGAAACCATTAAATATTAATTGAATTTTTTTTTAGTTTAAAATATGAAAATTAATTTCATTAAATTGAATGATGTTACTGAATAAAAACAAATTTGAATTATTTGTTGAATTTAAATAATTATTTTATAAAGTTATATAAAAAACGCGACATCTATAAATTTCTGCCAAAACTTATATCAAACCAGACGGACCTGTTGTGTGTGCTATGTTTGAAAAGTAAGAAAACCACAAACAACACAAACAGCACATAATCTCATAACCTTTTAACAGATGGCGCTTCTGTCTTGCTTAGATTCTAATTAGAAATTCTAATTAGAAATTTTGACTCTATTCCATCAGAACTGATAAGTAAATATTTAAAAAAAAATGAATTAATTTTCAAAGAAAGTAGTCTTGACACTTACTAAGATAAAATATTAATAAATATAAAAAGTTTCCCTCTACAGAGTAACTTAAAAATTTCTATGGTTCTAATAGAAGTATGAAGCTTCTAAGCATTGTATCTATTCATTTACAGATGGCGCTAGGTGAGCATGGTAAAGCAGTCTAGGGAGAATTTTCGTTGACATCGACTGAACTTTGAGAAAGCTCGACGGCAGCTTTGTAGAAAGACGCGTTTCATAAGTGTTTACAATTTATTTCATATTTTCCTCGTTCTAAAATCAGCAAGACGCTGGCGGCTGTTTCAAAAAGGTAAGTTTACATTAATATATCATGTTTTTAGTAAATTTTTAAGATTTTATAGACATTTGAGAGAAAATCGTTATTTTCGTGTGACGTGATTGCATTATGACTGCCACAGATATAAGATGCACCAAATATTACGTGATATGAAGTTTGTTTTCATTGTTATGATTATCAGCGATGTTTTATACGTGAAAATCGTGAATTATAGTGTTAATAATGTGTATATTTTAGTTATTTATTGCAAATTTGAAAAAAAACATGTGTAAATATTACAAAAGTAATAATTTATATAGCTATGTTTGTTAACTCACTTTTAAAAAATAAAGCATTCGTAGCATTAATTTTTAAAAAATATTATAATGTTTTAAGATTAAATTACAATTTACAAAATCATATTCTTTGGAAAAATTAAATAGTTAATGCTCCTAATTTTGGTTTTTTTATATGTAATCCTTATTTACGTAAACAAAAACATAGCTGCCTTAGAAAAATACATTAACAAGATTATATATAATCTGTGGAAAAAAAACTAAAAGGCCTAAACAGAAATTCCGTCAAACTAATCGTAGTAGCGGCCCCTTGTTAAAAGGCAGGCATAAAAACCTTTGACGTGAAATTTATACCTGACTTCCATGAATGGCGATATTTTTGTTTAAAGGTTTATCTAAAAAAAGCAATAAAGTATGGCCGCCACAAAGGCACCTCTGGCGCGCCTGCGCCGACTTGGGACTTGCGCATTTCGGTCGAAAATTGGGGTGGTTACCATGGATTCTAGATTGAAACTTTCGAGTTCCGATCGTAGGGTGATGAATATTCTTTGTGAGTTCCGATCGCAGGGTGATGAATATTCTTAATAATCTTAATGCATAGAATTTAATTATATTGTTCATTTTGTACTAAGCTTTAAAATTCTAATAGATTTTTAGATCATTATTATGACATTACTATTATAACTTTAGTTTGAAAAAAACTCAAATTTGATTATCATCATCCTAACCGTTTGAACATCCACTTCTGGACGTAATAATATAAATTCGTTAAAGAAACCATATATCAGTAATTTTTTCGATTCTGTTTGCGGGATACAGCGTGGAGCTGATTTTTTTTTTCACTTTTTAACAGATTTCAAAAAAACTATTTAATATATTAAAGTATCGTTTGGCGCTTCGTTCTCTGTGGCTACCTCGTAAGGCATAAAGCGTGAAACTTAAAATATTTATGAAATATTTTAAATATATAGATTTTTTTTATTATAGAAAAAGCATATGAATCAGCACTCAAATACGTAATTTTATATTTAATCGACATTATTTCTATATGGATATACATATGTTACATACATTTATCATTATACTGATTTAATATCAGTCAAATGCAAATCAACATTACTGAGAACAATTGTTAGCCAATTATTCATGATCTCATACAAAATAAAATAATAGAGTCATCTTTACAATAATAATATATAGTTATATTTTCTATACATTTATTAGTATGTAACATTTTCTAGGCCTATTTGAATATGCATATGGAAATGGTAACATGTGGTCTGTATCTATATAAATATGTACTGTATGACTCATGGTAGCTTAACATAAATGTAAGCTTATAGCTTGTGTAATAACTGACAGTATAAAGAGATATCTAGTACCCATTCGTTCAATATTTGATTGATTATATTCTGTTGAATTAGCTTTAAATAATTACATATATACTTTAAAAAAAATTGCGGAGTGTCTTAGCACTACGTTCCCTCTGCTATCCTACTATGGGCAAGATACAGCAGGAAGTTGCTTTTACTAAAATATTGAAAGATGGTTGGTTGTCTTGGTGGTAAATTCAAAGAAATTCTTTAAAATCAATCAATCCACCAACGTTAACATAAAAAAATAATAATTTCAAATCCTAATTACTTAAGAAGTCCTCCTCTTAAAAAATGTAGAGTCAGACTACCTACCGTACTGAAAATATTATTTACCCCTAAAAAATTATATGATATCAATTAGAATTTCCTATTTTATAATATTAAGTTTTAACAATTGCCGCCGTCGTGTCGAAGCGGCACAAGGGTGTGGCTGTAACGTGACAGTAGTGAGTTCGATCCCCACTCGAGGAAGTGAAATATTTATTTACGTTTATATTTCCATTTCTTTGCTCTGGTGTCGAGGCAAAGCGCGGCGTTGAGCTCTGCCACTCAACACGCAATGCCTCCAAAATTCAGCAGAAAGTGGGGAACGGAGTGTTTTAACACTAAGTTCCCGCTGCCTAACCTGCTTTGTGCGGGATACAGCGTGAAGCTAAAAAAAAAAGTTCAAACAAAAGAATTTATAAATCACATATTGCAATAACCGTATAATTTACGACCTCAATCTTATTAATAAAATATTACTATTGCCATAACATAAAAGAACATAAAAGATTATGGCAATACTTTTAAAATACGAAAAAAAAAACAATCGATCGTTCGGTAACACGATTCAGTTAGAGCCAGCTTATAGTAGGGGAGAGGATTAAATTGAATTTCTTTTTAAATTCACCAATAGGGTGAAGGTTCCCGGGGATTGGTGCTGCGCGTCGAAGCGAAGTAATCTTTAGTTAAACAGATTAAACATTGAAGAGCCCTTTACGTTTACAAAGATATTTTACAAATTATAATGCAATTACTAGCATTGTATTTAAAATTACTTTAGATTATGCTCTTTCTTAAAAAAAATATATTCTCAATTTCATAAATAGTTTCGAAACATATTTATTTATATGTTTTCTTAACATTTTAGAAGCAATTTTAAATTTAAAATTAACCTTCAATAAGTATATTTATTACGAAAACGAAATAAAAAAATATACTTACACGTTTAAGTAACAAGCAATCAATATCGATGTCTATAAATTTCAATGCTATAATCAATTATATCTCGGGCTGCAATGGGTGCATAATATGCTGCTTATATCATAAAAAATATTTTAAATTTTCGGTTAAGGCTTTAAAGATAAAGAGAACTTACTATTTCTATTATTCTTTGGCGTGTAGCCCCCGAGTAATATCTGAATTAATGATATTAGAGTTTTAATATATTATATTATTTATTTATATTTTATGTTTATATAAGTTAAAATATTATATTCTAAGGTCTACAACTTACGTAATTTTAAAGTTTGTCTCAAGTTTATTTATTATTCAGTATTAAGTAAGCTTACAAAGTAACTGGGCTTTTAAAAGATCACAGATACGCAATACTCACATGGCATGCCGTAACTATAAAAACACGGTTTGTATAACATCGATCGTATTTACGACCAATATTATATTCACACGAATTACACTTTTATATCTAATACATAGAGATTATATTTCTGTGTAATGTTTTATAGAAAAAAGCGGTCTGGATTCGTTGTAGGTACCATATGGCATCTAGTTAGCTGGCCGTAGGCACCGGACGGACGTGTCGGTGACATAAGGCTTTGTGCATATTTGAATTTTATTTTCTTACTTCAAATATGACTTATTTATGAATATTATTCCACAGTTCATTCATAATTCATATATAAGTTCGTTAGTAACATTATTAACATTCTAAAATAAGATTAATGGAAATACAAGAATTGAAGGGTGTTTTAATACAATTGTATAATTTATTGGAAGTTAAAGAAAATAAACAAAATGTATTATTTTATACTTTTCATGCAAGGTAAAATTCGTGTATGTTGCCTCAATTTTATTTTTTCATTATTAATGGACAATCTTTCTATAATTTCTTTATTAAAATTTAAAATGTATACTACAACTAGATATGATGATTTATTATCAATGACCAACTTGTAGGTACACTAGCATTTACATAAAGTTACGCCACACGGACATAACGGTTTCAATGTCAATTTCCACTTTTGTTTAATAATTAGAACCAAGAGTGTATAACAATTGATACGTCAAATATTTTTTTGTGTAAAATAACATCCTGTTCCCACATCTGGTCAGAAAATTATTAAATTCTAAAAATCTAAAATGTCCATATTATTCATTTCATAGTAAAGTCTGCAAGGCATAAGCTGAACTTTGAATTTATGTGAGTGACCATCAAAAGAAGAAACAGATATAAATCTTTTAAATAACTATTAGTTCTCAACTAAAAAAAAATATACAAAATCTTCTAGACTGGACTTGCATTTTCTTTATTTTCGCTCCCTTTTGTTGTATTGGTTATGTTAACAATCCATTGTTTCATTATAACTTGAAGAACAGCGTGACTACGATTTTTTCTTCTTTTAATGTTTGGTCACATACATTTTTCTATTACTGTACAATGATTGTACCAATTTTTATTTCACTTTTAATAATTCGGACAGAAAAAACCAACATAATTAACACTTCACGTTGCTCCAGTACAGTTACGTTAAATAAGGGATGCGTGACACTGGCTAACCAAGAAGGGGTATTAACCGGCTTAAACCAAGCAAGGGATGTACTACGCCTTATGTCAGTCACACAAACGCAAAGTTGAGCTTACGCATCGTGGTCTGTAGTTCTTCTTAATTCTAAATGTCATCTTCTGATAACCGAAGAGCCAGTCGCAGCCACATCTTCATTATTTTAAAAATCTTCAAAGTTTATGTGAAATATGGTATTTGAATGGTAGTCTAACCTAATTTTTATTAAAGTCTAAGGCTCAGGCTCTCTTGATAATAGAACAATAAATAGCACTTGTCGATTTGTTTCCTTTTGTAGAACGTAATATTATCATAACTTATGGTCTATGGTTTTTATTAGAGACATAGATAAATAGTATATACTTATTTCCACATTGTATTTTTTTTGAGCTTATGATAATATAATGATATAATGGTATGATACATAAAGTTTATTTTGTCACTATGGTAATACATGGTGGCGTTGTGTTACATCACTCAACACGGAATTTCTGACATTTGGGTGAAAAATTGTAGGTGAAATGTCTTAAAGCTAGTGTTATACTTCCTACTATATATTTGTACTTCTATATATAAATCAAAAAACAAGGTTTCTTTATACGTTAATCATAATTTATATAAATGATCGTATTTTTAACTTATTTAAATGATAAAAATAATTTAAACCTATCGAGAGGTTAGAAATATGCAGAACCAACCCTTGTAGCCAGTATGGTCTATGGGGTAGTTACTTAGGAGGGGCGGGCGTCTCGCTTGTCGCACTCGCGCCGCGCAGCTGCTCCACGCCCTACGCTCGGTGAGACAATATATGGATATTATTGTATGTATAGAAATTTATGTTAAATTTGATATTTTATTATAAAGATATATAGTAATTTTTTTGTTTTCTTTATAATGTTCTTAATGTTATGTAATATTTTGTTATATTCTTTTCTTCTATTATAGAAACAAATTCATTCAAATAGTGTCTTTTATAATTACTTCCTGTTACGGTCAAAAATTTTAGATATTTCACTCTATAAACAGACAAATAGAGATCTCATATCAATAATAGTTAATAACTTTTATGTATATAGTTATTTTGCTAACTATTTCTATAAAAACACAACACTTTAATATACAAACTTTTTTTGTTGGTAAAACTAAAATATTTACTCATTAAACTAATTAATATTAAGTTTGCAGAAATTAAAACGACATATTTCATTTATATCAATATTATTCATGAGATTTGAGCGCTGCTTATAAAATAGTGTCATAGTTTATCTTGTCATGCTTTATAAGGAAATGTCTAGGCGCCGGGTTAATCACGAATGGACTCGAGAAATGAGCTTGATATATAGTAAACAGAACTTCATACTAAAAAGTATTTAATTATAGCAATTGACATAAATACATATTTTTTCAATTAATCATATTTAATGTATTTTTATATATGTTGTATTTAGTAATAGTAGGTCTATTGTTAAATATATTTATTAAATATTAAATTAAAAATTATTAACTTATTTTTTCACGTATTATCTTCCACATTTTGTGAAACAATTGATGGTCACTCTCATCTTCACTTTTCATCCATTTACGAATAGCATATTAGTAGAATAGTTTAAATTATAATCTCGTCTACCGGAGCTCAAAACCAAGTAAACCCGTATAGGTAGTGTAGGCGCTTTAATTTTTTTTTATAAGCTACTTAAGTTATATTTTTTTTAACTAACTTGTATATTTACATAATATATAAAATATTATTTAACATATAATCACAATATAAAGATTAAATTATTACAATTATTTTGATTGTTATATAAAGCAATTACCACTGATCAATTTTAATAAATAATAAAATAAATTACGATTTAATAATTAATTTAATAAAACAACGTTCATCCCACACAAATATGTATGTATGTACGAGCCACACACAACGCATAAACCTTGTGCCCAATAAGTAAAGGTAGGAGGTACTTCCCGGAAAACGGGCAGCGGTTGATAATAAAATTGCCCTATCGTGATAACATCGATAGTTAAAATAATACGATACTACGCTTCGAGAATCTGATTCTATTTAAAAATAAATGTTCGTAGTCGTATAAAATCGTTAAAATTGTGTTGATTATTAGTGTATATTCTATATTGGTCTATATTTCTATAGTCTTTATTATATACTCGCGACGCGGCTTCGCCCGCTTAAACGTATTGTTATATTATACCCAAATTATTAGTGTAAGTAATGTATTAGTTAAATTGTTGTAGAGTTTCATCTTTATAAATTTAGTAATTTTAGCGTGAAAGATGAACAAATCATTTTTTTACTTGAAGCTTAGTAGTACACGATTTTCTTTGTATGTTATTGTTCTATATTTTAGTCCCAAATTGATTAATATATATATATATATATTGTTTTTCACTTTCATTTTCGTACACCATTCGCAATTTACGTTTTGAGCCGATAGCGAACGTACCTATCTACTACCTTTACTTATTTTATTGTTTGAAGGTTCCTATTGTGTATTGGATGGGAAAGAAAGACTTATGCTTGCAGCATATTACCTAACTAAAAAAGCAATTATTAATATTGCGATCGAATATTTTCAACAATAATTATGATAGTATAAATAATAATTAGTTATTATTAAATAATTATTTATAATAAATTAATATTATTGTTATTTATATAATAGTATCATGGTTATTCCTCACATTTGCATAAACTACGTATACAGACGTTATTGTAACATACTGTTTAGAATTACACGCACAGTCTAGGGACCTCTCGGCCGTTATGGGAGGTCTCCGGTGAGACCATTGTTAGTTCTCTATTATTATATATTTCATATGTCGAGAATCAGTTAAAATGTAACTAGTTTGTATAGTTAAATTAATTTAGTTATTAAATAATTTTCTCTTATACATAGATAATCCTTAATGAAGATATTTTGCCTTATATGGTCATGAGTGTTTAATATCTACCTACTTAGATAAGGAGGTATAAAAATATATATATTTTCATGATATGAAATTGCCTTTAAATATATCATTACTATAAGGTTGCTGTAGATTTTATCAGACTAAGTATCATAGTTACTTTTAGAACAATTTATTGTACACATTCTGAAAATAGTTAATGCTTAATGTTTCATTTCAATGATAAATATTTAGTTATAGCCCCAATAATTGTTTATTTATAGATTCTATACAATCGATAGAACTACGATATGTGTACATTTAACAAATGCTATATATACCTTCCTAAAAAATCAAGGACATTACAAGGTGCTGGGTAATAGGCGATCGCTATTTAAAAATTCCAGTCAATATTTGTACTAGCTGCGTGTAGCGAGGTCGCATGCTACCATAAATTTTCTTGTATAATAAAATTTGTGATATAGCTTGGTAGGGCCATGCCTTCTTAATATAAATCAAAATTAAATCAGCTTTTCGTGCTTTTCTGTATACATCCAGGGAAAGCAGGGACCTAGTGTTGAGACACTCCGTTCGCCACTTCCCGCCGCATTTATCCAGACATTACACGTTCATGGGCAGAACTCTACATCGGGCTTGGTGCCAGAGTGTATTAATTAAAATATTAATAAATCATAATTCATTCCCTCGAGTGGGGATCGAACTTACAACCATTACAGTCACACCTTTTGATATAAGTCATTCAAATCGAGAGAAGCAATATTATTTTTATTGTATAATTTAGACCGGAGTCTGCGCGGCCGGGGCAGAGCTCGTCGATACCAACGTCAGTAATACGCATGTGCGGAACCCAAATAATATTCTGATTTCTCATTTTATGAATGCTAATGTGGAATATCAAAAAATGAAGATCTTTCCGTTGTTTTTATATGGGAAATACGAAATTAGGTTTTGTCGTTTTCATTTTATTTATTTTTCGGTCTCAGTTTATTGATTTTCCTTATGTTTGTATACTTTTTTTAACAATTATCTTGTTAAAATAAACCTTCAATAAAACATTCGTAGAAATTTGAAAAATGTCAAACATATCGACTTATTAAATGAACACGAGCCAAATCTACTTTTAAATGAGCTTTTACCTATATAATAAATGTAGAGGGAAGTATATTATTTCTAATAAAAAAGTCTTAAATTTTATATCCAAAAAGAAAATGTGCGTGACTAAACCGTGTTAAATTTAGAGAAATTATTACTTAGCGGGTTATTTTCGTCATTAATTCAGAAAGTTAATAAAGAACTTTTGTATATATTTATAAAGCTGAGTCGTGGCGTGTCTTCGCTACGCATTCTCCTGCTTTTTTATGGTTTTCATTTGGATGTCGTATTTGGAAATAAATTCCATTTCTAAAAATCTAAATATATTTCTTTAATTAAATTAATCACTTCATTCATAGTTAAAGTTATACATTTAAAAAAATCATTTCATATAATGTTGCTTAGTAATTTTGTCTTAAAATCTGATTTTGACAAAATTCTTTGAACACATAATATAAAAGTAGTATTTTTCCATAACTCACTTCGATCATATCTTAGCCAAATAAGTTTATCAGCTACCTGTTCAGATGACAAACACGGCTAATCTGCCTTCATAGTTTACATGAGAGCAAACTTAGATACGCAGCTTCCTCCCTATCCTTATCTCCTAACGATTTATAAGATATATTTTAAGCTGAATTAGGTTAAGATGATAACGTATTATCTCGATGTATATGTATGTATATAATGTGTAAACGATTTTTTACATTATTTTACATATAAACGAGGCACCTTGTTTAAACACCTAATATAATGCATGTCTGTGTATATAACACTTTTTTGATGGATTCGTTTTTTTTATGAAGTAATAAAAAAAATACTTGGAAAAAATAGTTTACTATATTATTGCCAAAAAATTTCCATATTCATCATATAAAATATTGGCACATGGTTTATATGACAATTGTAACATCGGTGATCTATCAAAAATAATGATAATTTAGCCTTATTGGTTGTTATATTTTATTATTTTACGTTTTTCGGGCGGGCTTTATTTCAGCATTAAGATCAATGAATGGTCAATTTAAAATGCAAACATTGAAAATTAAGCTCAGTTATCACTTGTTCTTAGAAAAGTGTCTATTTAAATCAATAATTCGTTGTGTTATTTACTACGATCTAGATCTTAAATTGTGTATTAAAATGTTTATATAACTGTAGAAACTGTAAGTATATACCTATAACTTGAAAGCAATAGACATAGATAACGTTACCAATTATGAAGTTTAATAAAACGACAGGAAGCATACAATAAATCCTATGTCAGTGACCCCGTGACTTGAATACGTAAAATTCCGTTATGCGAAACGCGTTTTGTATGAGTAAAAATAGCACCCGGTAAAACTATCAACGGAATTAGCATGATTACTCATACGCCATAATGCCATATTAGACAAATGACATTCATTGATTGTGTCATTTTGCTGATAACTTCAAGTCCTTTCTATACGATTTCGTTACTTAAATATTTTCCCATCAACATATTTTAAATTAGTAGCAATCGCTAAAGAAAGGGGTCTGGATTCTGGCATCGAAGGCAGACCCTTTGCAATGGCAAAAATGTCGTTCAATTTATGCCCAAATTTCGTCCCGACTAGTCCCTTTTTGTTGCCATCTGCGAAGTCCAGACAGCTCCACCCTAAAAACCGTTTATAGATTCCTATCCTTTCGCACGCCCGTCAAATCCCATATAGTTGTCTCTTTCTAAGCCAGGACCTGTCTCCTGTCTCTTTTTTGCATACGCGCTTAAATCGTTCCATCCTTTCTGGCTCGTGGTAATTCGTGTGTTTCCGCTTCCCACACGAGCGGCGGCCATGTTTGGGACTGTCAATTCAACGCCAGTTTGGCGCGCTTGGTTTGGCAGGATGGACAAGGTCGGTTTGTGTGGATTTTTTATTAATAATTTATCTAATGCTTATGTCATTGCGTACTTTATGAATAATAAATATATGTTAAAATATTTTTCAGATGCACTGCACGCTGCTTGCCGGTGGAATGGAGAAGCGACCGTGAGTGTTAAATATATTAGCTAATTATTATTTTCACATTCTTTTGCTTTGCTTTTTATGTTCATGTTTTTAAAATTATTTTAATATCACATAGTTCAATTACATTCATTAAAAGTGTAAATAGTTTTATATACTCTTTACATAGCTATCTTACCAATGTATTCTATTCCATATTTTTTCTGTATCAATAATTTCCAAATCATCTATTTTAGGAACGAATATAATTTATTGTATACATTAATTACACACCTACATCTGTAGTATGTATTTGAGAGTTGTGTTTCTTAGAAATATATCCCTAACACAAAAATCCAAAAAGAAACATCTACATGAGGTACAGCGGCGTTAACAAAAGCGAGTGATAATTGTTCAACGGAATTCTGGGTCCACGTCAAAGTAACCTATTGTTTATATTTACTACTCACGATTTCTCTTTGCCTACTTTAAAATATAAAAAAACAATTTAAAACAACTTGTTATATAAATAAATAATTAAATTATTACTTTTCCTACAGAGTAAACAAAAACATTTGAAACGTTTCAACGCTAGTTAAAATACAAAAATATAATTTAGTATCATGGTGTATAATGAAGGCCTTCCGTTACAATTTATATAATTTATGATTCAATTCATACCTTACGTTTTACGCGCCATTGCCCGTTACTATTGATGAAAGTCTACTAAATTATTGTCTAATGAAATTTAGTCCCTGTTCTAAATAGAATAGAAATACAAAATGATAATAAAGTAATTAAAATCATATCAGCTTCACACTGCCCGCACACAGCAGGGTAGGCAGAGGGAACCTCACTAGGGAACCTCACCAAATGGAGAATGGAGTGTCTAAGACACTCCATTCTCCATTTTCGCCGATCTGTCGAGGCAGTGTGCAGATACTGCCTCGAACCCAGAGCGAAGCCATGAACCCACAACTAGTCGTATTTACAGTCCCACACTTTTGCCCCCGCGCCACGACCTCAATAATCATTAAATGATTCATATCTTAAAACAATACCTAAATATCAATGCACAATAGATGTACATATTAATGTTATAGTAATTTATATTGTTATATAAATACGTCAAAGTCGTCCGTAGGTACGTCGTAAGAGGCCCACAAAGTGTGAATATAAACGCGACTAGTTGTGAGTTAGATCCTCACGAAATTAAATATTTATTTAAATTTATATTTCCATTTCTTCGCTCTGGTATAGAGGCAAAGCGCGGCGTTGAGTTCCGCCATTCAATACGCAATAACTTTAGAATACGACGGGAAGTGAGAAACTGGGTGTCTTAATCTTCCCTCTGCCTACTCCACTGTGTGCGGAATACAGCGTGAAGCTGCTATAAACAAGATATATGTGTTATGATACATATAAATAAACCCCATATAATTTCCATCGATCACTAGTATTAAATAGTTTTTTTCCACAATATCCCAAGTTCATTTAGTATAGCCAACGTGAAGCGTGAGTCATCTATTACCGCGGACTCATAAAAAGCATCAGACTCATAAAAGTTATAAACGAGCCCATTAACACTTCTAGTATCATCTGATGCTACTCCAGTTTCCAGCATTGGCTTCATTAAACTTCCGGAATTACAATATTTTGTACATTTTACTGCATTATTAGGTCATGCTCGCTTATGCATTGCACATAAGGGTATAGCGTCTGTTAACATGACGGTTATAGGTTCGATTCCCATTTGGGGGATGAGCTACTTTCATTTCCTTGCTGTAGTAACAAACCAAATAGTGACGTCGAGTTTCGAAGAGACGATTTCAAAATTGAATTAAAAGTAAGGAACTTGGGACATGCTCAGTCAAATCTTCTGCCTACTCTGATTAATATATTTATATAATAAAAATAAAGTAGGTACTTCTTACAAACTATTAACATATACATGTTTTAAATTGGTAATCTATACTATAATATTATAGTTAACGGCAATTAAGAACTAATTGATTTTAAATCAGTATGATTCTGTAAGAGTTATGTCAGTAAATAGGATATATTGACGATGGGAGCAAAGACCCAGGGAAATGCTAGTAAATTATTAAAATGATATGTAAATCATATAAGAAAACAAGATATAATCTATGTAAATAGGATATTTTAATTTTATTTATTAGTAAGTATAATTTGCATAATATTTTTATACACCTAATTAACGACTATAATAATACAATATAAATAACATAAATTAGCGGTTAAAATTACCGACGTTACATTTAGTAAAATATAAAATAATTGCTATGATTGTTATTAAAACAATTTTAATTATTAAAAAACTTTTATTATATTTTATCATAAAAGACAAGAAGTATTAAATAACTATTAAGTTCCCGTTTCAATTACCAAAATGTTAAAAAATTAAAAGAACCTACTTCAACCAAAGACAGAACTAGAGTTGAATTATTAATTAACAGTTTAACATGGGTGTTGGTCGTTCATACATCTCGTGTAAACAGTCAACAATTATGCAGAGCGAACTAACAATACGTGTAAATGGGCCAATTACCAAGGCAATGTAGGCTGACGTACAATTAGTATCTAGCTAATAGTTTCTCATCACCACTTCCACGCGATACGCCAAGGAACAGCTCAGAATGTGGCCGGCCATCGAAGGGATCAGTCTTCTAAATCAACTTTAGTTATAGTTTTATCATTTGTTTAGCTTTAAATATTGTTATTATTCATTTCAGTTACATATGTTTGGGGATACGGACGTGCTTTTTTATGGGTGAGTTTTCGACAGATATGTTATTTTATTTTTTCGTTTTGTTTTTTTCTATATTTAATATAAAGTCGATATGAAAATAGTTTAACATGATAGCAATGGTTCTTATAAATTAAAAAATAATAATAATTTATTTACAATAACTTCTAAAATATGATTGTTTTATTCGATAATTTAATAAAAACATTATAACACATAATAAGTAATTTTAAATACAAGAATTTCATTAATATACTTCTCATTTAAATAATCCACAAAAATTGACAAAATTATATAACAATATATAAGACAAAATCTCCCACGATCTTTGATTAAACGACATTTAACATGGCGAATGGTAAACACTCGAGTTACTTAGAGAGCTTTCACGAGATGGTCGGATCAATACCAAATGGCGGTTATTACAGTTGCTAACAGTAACGGAATGTCTCTAGAATTTCTAATCAAACACCCTCGACTCAGTTTTGCAACTAGTGGGCTGCTCATTTGTCCAACGGCTCGACTACGCCCAATATAATAGAACTTTGAATGCTTAAGTAACAGCTTGTGTGGTGTAGGAGAGGGGAGGGTCAGGTTAGGTTGGTCGCGGGATCGCAGCCATGCATGGGGGCGTCGCTTATTGCCCGCGTCCGGAGCACGCATGCGCCGCTCCTGACCCACTTGCGCGGCAGCCGGGTGCTGGCCCCGGTGCCAAGGTTGGCGAATCAACGAATTTCGCACAGACATTGTGACGCGCTTACACCTCCCAGGAATCTCTTGGAAAATTGCTCTACGTTTGTCGTAATTAAACAGTGATAGTTGATAAATTTTGATCGTATACATGATTTAATCGTTATTAAATCATACAATTTCATGATTGAATCGTATTGGCCAGTGCAAAGCTACCGTGTGAGTCACAGTGACGCAACACTTGAGAGATGTTACGAGCACGCACTGTATCATATTGATTAGCATACGCCTTCTAAAATGCATTCTTCGTTGTTAGATTTCCTTCCGGTGTCAATTGTACAGTGATAATGTGTGGAATTTCGCCACTTTCCACTTTCTAACCTTGTGAGTATTTGTGACGATTTAAAAAATATATAAAATTAAATTAGCTTCACTCTCTATCCCGCACGCAGAGACCGAATTTTTCTCGAGGCTTTGAGTATTCAGTTTATAAAAATCCATCAGTATAAATCCGTCGTCACTTGTCCCTTGTTTATTTTGAGCGTATCATAGATAGTCCAGCTCTAGGATGATGGATCACGACAGGGCAGCTACCGTCGACGCTTACACGCCTTAATGAATACATTGTGTTTGAAGTGCGCGTGGTGGATTCTGTCACAATCGATAAAAAAATCCGTTTACCGTTGACATAACTAATTTTAATTGAGATCAATGGGATGTTTGTTTAAATTTATGTATTTTTAATAGTTTTGTGGGTGTTTTGTAAATATTCATTTTTTTTTTTTCATTTCAGATCCAGCCAACTGATGAGAGGAAGAAGACACACCACTTGTGAGATTATTGCCGCCATGTTTTAATTTGATACAATTTTGTATTAATATCCTATGTATTGTTTAAATAATATCTTCTATCAGTAGTCGGTGAATTTTTTTTAGTTTTAGTTTAGTTTTAAAATAATAATATTTTAATAATGATTAAGCATATTTTCAGTGTAAATTTGACCACGCCTACTTTCACTAACACTTTTTTTCTATAATATTCTGTATAGAGTAGGTTTTTTTTCTCTTTTTTGAAGGACTTTTAGAATATTTGGTGCCTTCGGCATCAATATTAGTGCCCTACATCTACCCTGTAGATCCGAATTTGTTTGAAGTGAGGCGACAAATTCGGTTCTAGAGAGGTTTGTGTGGTGCATGCACGGCAACAAGGAACATACATACAACAAGAAAGAAGATTTACTATTTTATAATTATGTATTTTTTTATATTTATGATGTTTATAATGTAAAACATTATAGGATTTATATATATTTTTTTTATATTTATGTCATAATTTCTAAATTTTAAATGTATATATACACAAGAATAAAGCAGATAGATAAGATCTTAATTGTATGCTACAATGTAAAAAGGTATCACATCTTTTTTTCTATATTTTTTTTCTATAGTCTTTTTTATAGTAACATTAAGATTATTTCATATTTTAAAGTCAACAGCTGTATTTTTGTTTTAGCAATTTTTTTTTTATTTTATTTATTTTTAATACTGCTTATTAATAAAATAAAATATAATAATAAGTAAAAACATAATTGGAAAATTTGTAAAATATAATAATAGGTGACTACTAATATACTCTTAAAAAATAATTCGCTTATACTAAAACCTTTAACACCACTTCAGTCAAGTTCACATTGTAGATTAATGAAAAAATATTTTTATTATGTATTTTATTCGTATTTTATTTATTTAGGTGCGTTACATTTATAAATGCATAACCGTTTTAATATTTTACTATATTTAATTATAGATTTATTATACTCAATATGGTTTGTGTTGTGTAATTTGATATTTGACTTTAATTCTTTTTAATAAATATTTAATTACTAAAACTATTTTATTATTATAAGCCTTATAATACGAATTATGCAATCAATAAAAAAATCTGTTTGAAACTGAAAGAATCCTAATTCTTAATTTCTATTTCTTGTAAAATATAATTAATTATTATGAAACATACACCTCTTGATTACATAAGTTGGGTACGTGAAGCTTAGCTGGACTGTGGTCATTAAAATTATTCAAATATAATTTAAAGAAAATCTTATCGAAATAACATTCTTAATTTAATTTATATACCTACTACAATTTTAAACCACAAGTTACACTTGTATAAGATGTGTTATAGAAAGTGCAACGCTGGGCTTCTCTTTTTAGCAAAAAATAACAATTATCATTTTACAATAGGCAAAGCAAAAATGAACTGACTATCTTATTAGTACCTTACTAATAATCGATAAAAAATATTTAATATGCTAAAAATATTAGTCTTGGACAAATA
This sequence comes from Heliconius nattereri, assembly GCA_013403645.1. Classification (NCBI taxonomy): domain Eukaryota; kingdom Metazoa; phylum Arthropoda; class Insecta; order Lepidoptera; family Nymphalidae; genus Heliconius; species Heliconius nattereri. Next base: position 3,304,002 of record JAAIXI010000222.1, on the reverse strand, counting down.
ATCTTACCAATTTTGGACGAATGACATTGTAGATAATATGGGAATATTTTATTTAGATAAATCTTAAATCTAGAAACCTATATAACCGTTCACAATTAAAGAGAAATTATAAGTTATATTAATAACAAAAGCATATGTCAGTTGCTGATAATCCTTAAACATTTTTTAATTATGTTTAATTATAGTGTAGCTCTTTAGTAACTAAGATATAAAAATATAATGCTTTGAATATTTTTTATGGTAAATATCTACTACATATTGAATTAATATTTTCAAAAAGTATAGTATGCTCTGCTAGTAGAGTAAAATTGTTAGTGCAGCTGCATAAAAGGATCTAACTACATGTCGAAAAAATCAGCTACACGCTGTATCCCGCACACAGAAGGGTAGGATGAGGGAACCTAATGTGAACTACATACCAGTGTAATATATGTAATTTATATAAGGCATAATAACAATACACATCGAAAAAAATTATATATCTTTTAGAGTTAAAACAGACAATGCTTCTTAATAAAAGATGGCGCTACATGTCCCAAATGTTATGAAGTAATTCTTAAATAATGCTACTTGCTACTAGATGGAGCTGGTAGGTGCTAACACCGTATTTCAGTGAAATACTATCGATTATTCTCAATTTATGTAGTTATGATTTTTAAAAATAAATATAACTAATTAATTATATATGGCAATTTAAATAATTAAGAAATTTTAAATAACATTGTGGATATAAGCCTAGTTTATTTATTACTATTAAAAATTTAATTAAATGCTCTAAAAATAAATAAAAATATATATTTAATGTTATATGTTCATAACTCAGTAAAAATATCTTTACTACTAAATATTAAAAAAATGTTGCCAATTTCGCGACACAAACATTATTTATCCCTAAAGTATATAGCAGATAGGGCAAACGCTCGAAACACCAGAACTAAAGAACTGAACTAAATCTAAGGACATCTAACAACAAGCTTTATATAGCTTAATATAACTTAATTTATTTATAAATACAAATCAATATTTCCAGATGCAACAATATATTGTCGCGCTATTCGGAACGTACTCGTATAAGGAGAGAGTAAGATTAATGACGCGCGGACCGACGGCGCGGCCGTGTTTGAACGCAGGTGTGTTATTTTCATAATTGGTCGACCCGAGCCTTCAGCTTTCAGGAACTGGCGAATGGATATAATAAAAATTAAAAAAAATGGGTTCACGCTGTGTCCCGCACATAGCAGGGTAGACAGAGGGAGGCGAGTGTTAAGACACTCCACATGGAGATTTNTTTTTTTTTTTTCGGATTTGAAGTTAATGCTGTTAGCCTTATTGGCCTTTACAGCGACACCGGGTGGGTAGGGAAGAGGGTGCTCATTCCCTGGAAAAATTGCAGGCACAGTGTGGCTGCCTGTGCAAGTTTTCCGCCGAATTCTGGAGGCTTATGTGTTGAGTGGTGGAACTCAACGCCGCGCTTTGCTTCCACGAGGCGAAGAAATGGAAATATACATTTAGGCATTTCATTTTCTCGAGTGGGAATCGAACACAACTAGTCGTGTTTACTGTCACGCTTAGTGCCCCTGCGCCAGAACTGGCCTCAAATAGTCTAATTATTATAGAGTAGGTAGGTAGTACAGTTACAAATAATTTATCAAAGCAGAGCGTAATCTCAAGTTTTTATGTTTTCTAGTAAAATTCATATTCCATATATTTTTATCGGTTTTTAGTTTTTAAAAAGTTTTTAGTTTCTATTAACAGAAAAATTTTGACAATTTACTTTTTTTATAGAAAAACACACGTAATTTTATTTCTAACTCTCTCTCTCTCTCTCTCTCTCTCTCTGACATAGTCCACATTTAAGCACAATCAAGACTATATTCATTTACAAGTCGGTGACCAGGTGCTACACACCAAGTAAAACCTATCCATTCAACTTAACTAAGAACAGTTTAGACAAAGTTAATTGATCTAAATGTGACAGCGGACACAAATACACTCTCTATGAGGACATGTAAATCTGTCGTATTTCACCTTTCTCAGTAATGAGTACTATTAATCATATGCCGCTGGCGACCCCGGTCTTGCTTTATACTTACACTTACGACGGAGGATCTTAGACCCAGCATCTGTGCCAAAACTAACGACTTACGTTTATATATACGGTATAACAAGTATAGAGCTCTTATTTTGTAGTTATTCGATAAGAAATTTTAAGAAAAGTATTGTATGAGACAAAGAAAGCGTGCGACTGTCAAAGCAACGGGTTATGGCGGCCCATTTGAGGAAATGAAATATTTAATATTATTATTTTCTTGGCTCTAGTAACGAGGCTAAAGCTCCGCGTTGACTTTCAACACTTATTTCGGCGGAAAGTATGCGACGGAGTCTTCTAACACTACATTCCCTCCACCTTAACTGCTATTTATGGATATTTTTTATTTATACCAATAAGCTAAAAGGACAAAGACTTATTATTTGTACCAATTTTAAATCAGGTCAACGCTAATTGACATCTCTAAGTGCAACTGTGTGTTATAATATAACGTACATCTTAATTATTAAAAAAAGAGACCGGTTTGTTAACCGTTTTAATAACAAGAACTCCCAAGCTTTCTCCTCTTATGAGAAAACAAGAAAGACAACAAACAAGTATTTCTATAAGATATAATAATATATGTAGTATATAAACATGTATGTATAGTACGATTGCGAAATCCTCTCCCCAAAATTGATAACTGAACCAACTACCTACATTGAAAGCAGGAAGGCCCGTCAAAAATAACCATTGTACCCCTACCACGTAATTAATGAACTGCTTATTCAAATATTTTTAAAACTATTATTCATGCCGTTTACGTTTGAAGCATTCCGACGATTTCTATGAAAGGGCTCCTTTCGTGTGTTAATTAATCCTTACTTTATGCGATTTTTAAATGGGACTCGTATTGGGTGGAACGAATTTATAAGTATAAATATGGTGTGTTAAAAAAATTGTAAAGACGATTTAAATCGTTATTAATGCTAGTTATTCTTAAAGGCAACAATGTGGCAAAAAATCAAATATATTGTCTATATGAAAAAATACTGAAAATAAAATTAATATACTATATAGTTAATAACGTCATCACGTAAGTATCTATTACTAAAATAACTTAGCATTCATCGAAATTTGCATTCTTCAGATAATTTAACAATAACAAAATATTGGTAACAGGTCCTAGCCCTTGTCCTTCCAATTAACGACGCCCAGAGTATTCAGATCCACATCGACCGTGTCCGTCCATATAGGTTTAAGTTTTGGTCTCCCCCGATTTCTTCTACCATCAGGTTTACCAATTAAAAAAAGTTTTGGGTATTCTGGTTCCACTATATAAAGAAATTAATACAACAACAAGTATTATTTAAAAAATGCTTGGCACCAAGGCAAAAAATATATATTCGGCGGATGTGGGGAGCAGAGTGTCTTCACTAGGTTCCCTCTGCCTACTCTGCTGTATGAGGGATACACAGTAAAGCTAAAGTAATATTTTAAAAAGATTTTAAACTTAAATGTGAGGACTGATAATATGAAACTGAATTATTGTTCTGATAGTTTTATCTTAAAACTTATAATATCCTCTTGTCTCCATATCGAAATCCCATTGCAACATTGAACAGCGAACTTTTAATCAAGTCCTGGAGAAACGATTTACTATTACCATAGACCTATGAAACTTATGAACTGCCAAATTATTCAACATTCATTATTAAAATTATTTATGTGCATTTTGTAATTTTATTTACCATGATAATTTAAAATATAAAATATTTCTTTTATAAAAATTAGTAAAGAAATATAAAAATCATCAGGGACAGGGACAGCTGTGTCAATGGTTGCTTTCATCATTTTTTATATTTTATTTCGTTATGACCTTAAGCAATATAAATATAATAAAAGCTTCGCTTTTAAAATTAAATTACAGATTTGATTTAGAGAACATTAAATCGCCGTCGAGATTTTTTTCTTGCAATATATAAATTAAAATAGAATAAGCTACCACTTTGCACAGAGAGTCATAAATAGTGCAAAATTAAATGAAAAAAAAAATATTAGAAGATATAAATTGAAAAAAAATATTCAAATATGTATATGCTATTTATTGTCTAAATTAAAGTTTTTTTTTGTGAAATAACGTTAACTGGCGGGTCACTCACTTCACTGTATTGTTTTTTTTTTGTATTAGATATTTAGATTTATCAATATTTAATACATTATGTAGTTAATAATTAAAAATATTATTAATAGAGGCACTTCTAACATATTTAAAGTTTAGAAACAGAGCACGCCCGCAGTCGCCGGTCGGCGCCGTGGGCAGCTCACCATTAATCACTAGTTTTAGCTGCAGCTACACGCTGTATAGGATATATACTTATATAATAATATGTGGAATTGATACATAAGACGTATCTGTTTTATGAATTTTACTATAAAACTGAAATATCGTTTGTTGAAAATATAATTTGACAAGTGATGTGATGGAGGGAATAGAAAACATCTGATTGTAAACGTGATGGCTGTGGGTTCAATTCCCTCTCAGAAGAGTGAATTTTCATTGATATGAATTCCTCTTGAATGATGATAATTCCTCTCCGCTGATGACAGAAAGCGGTGAACAAAGAGGCTTTGTAGTTAACATTAGATTCTCTCTGTCTATGCCATATTTTCTTTCGTTATATGTGGCATATAGTAGTTGACATAAATAAGAAATTTACTTATAACACCAAAAAAAAAATTTTTTTTTAATATTAGCGCAATATACCTATATTACGTAACTTTACTTTAATAATAGGATTAATCATAATAATATTATTCTACGAAACACCTACGTACATGTTCCGTAATGATTCATTGAAGTATTTTCCATGCACTTCTATTATTATTATTCAAATATAATTGTTAATTTTAAAAAGTTAATAAACATTTGGATAATTCGCTTAGTTCTCTACTTTACTTATTAAAATTATGATTATAAAGCTAAATTAATGCATAAGTACAGAATGCTGCAACTCTCCCTTCTCTATCAATGACACATGTATAACCAAATACTTAGTTTCTTATAGCTATACCTACTGAAACGATTTATAATGAATATTTTTTAATTCTAAGCAACAATTTCAGCACTACAAAAATATATTAGATGTATTGTCTAAATATCGCCCTCATATCCCACGACAATTGGTACTACTGATTGGGTGCCGCCACTCTGCAAGGGTTGGACCGCTGAGTCATGATCGCTAGGGAATCAAAGTAGCAACGGTAGCTAACAGTAGTTTAGAAACTATGTGAGATTTAATATGTGTTGTAAAATATTATATATATATCTGCTTTAATGATTATTATATATATAAGTATATGGATAGCATGTTATCAATAAATAACAGCTAAATGTTTTGAAAAAGCTTTAAGCTATATATTGGTAGAGGAAGAAAGAAATAAAATTATCTGTGGTGGTTTCAGTACAATCTAATTTATAGTCTATTTCTTTTTTTACCTTTTTAAAGTATTATTTCACACTTACGGTAGAAAATTATTCTTGGAGCGTAAAAGCTTGTTTTCAACATAGAGCTTTCTAAGCTATTTTTCACTCTATTTTATTAAATTGTATATATTTAAATACTAGTGAACCTATACGAATATTTATTAAATATATTCATGAAATTATTTTCAGTTTTCAATAGAGAGATGCGTTAAGCAAGCACATTTTGGGTGGTGTTTTCTAACAACAAACTTTGCATATCGTTGCTTAGAAACCGTCGCTTGTTATTAACATGGCCGAATAAATTGCATGTCAAATTAATAAGTATTTTTATATATTGGTATATATCGAAAATATTACAAATACCTATGAGAAAAACATATCCTATGTTCACCCCGAGACCCTCAAGTATCTGTATATGAGTATTTTATCACAATTGAATTAGCGGTTTGGCCCTGATTGCGTAAACGACAGACAAACAGATAGACTTACTTTCGAATTTATATTATAGGTATAGATTCCGCAAAAGATATTTTTTTCTTTAAAATATTTCAACATTATTAACGGTAGCAGAGTCCAGCAGCGTAATAGCATTAGTGATTTCAAAAGAAAACTGGTACGAAACTGGTGTAAGCATCACATTTCGTCAAAACACAAAGAAACATACAAACAGTAAGTTTAACTGGACCAGTAAATATAAAAGTTGATTTATTACTGTGTTTGCATACAATAAGCAACCCTTTTGCGAATTTTTCCAACTACCGTTGCAATTGTACAGTTTAGCTTGTATGGAATAATTTATGGGGGTGTGCTGGTGGTGGTGGTCTACGACAGTAGTTAATAGTTCTGCAAGTCATTGGCCTTCGGAGGTCAGTCGCCACTTTGTATGGATACTACAGTAGTGTTTAATTGACTGTGATTCTCAAACTTTTCAAGAATACACAGAATAATAATAACAACTCTTTTGAACAGTGAAATGTTTTTTTTTTTTTATTAAAAATCTTTTACCTTATTAAAAATCGACCAATGATTGACCTGTGTAGACTTGATAGGCAGATAAATGTAATTTTAAAATAACATCTGATTTTAAACCTTAAAAATGTATACTTACAAAAAGACTTTATTTTCCTGTCTAAATTCATTAAAAAACGATGAAACTTAAATATATCTATATATAATTTGTATATCTTATGATGTAGGTACCTGCATGCAGGCTGCTTTGAAGACCGCTGTCAAATTGGCATTTTCGACAATAGGCCACTAATGATCGTTTTAGCATTTAAATCGCCCACACATACCTTTTGTCTCCAAAAACAATGTTTTTTACTAACAATATTTTTCTGCCAAACACGAGTTAAACTTGTTATTTTATAATAACACTAGTGGACCCGAATGCGGCTACGCCCGCTTGAACTATACGAATATTTATGAAATACATTTATGAAATTGTTTTCAATTTTCAATAGAGAGATGCGTTGAGCAATCTCATTTTGGGCAACGTTTTCTAACAACAAACATTGCAAATAGTTGCTTAGCAACGGCGGTTGTTATTAACATGGCGGAGTTAATTGCATGTGAAATTAATAAGTATTTTAACATATTGGTATATATAGAAAATATTACAAATATGAGAAAAAAAAGTATCCTATGTTCATCGGGAGACCCTCAAGTATCTCTATATGAGTATTTTGTCACTATTAAATTAGCGATTTGGGCCTGATTGTGTAAAAGACAGACAGACAGACAGAGTTACTTTCGAATTTATAATATAGGTATACATTAACAAAAATTAGATGATTTCTATAATTTGATATTCATCCTTATGAAAATAAATATAATAAATAGTCACTTTTAGCATTTCATCTAGATGGAAATTATACGTAAGATGGTTTACTGTATAATAATTTAATAAATAATTAAGGAGATGTCAGTGATTCGGAAAAATTATTTATTAAATTGTTATACAGTAAACTATCATACGTATAATTTCCATCTAGATGAAATGCTAAAAGTGACTATTATATTTATTTTCATAAGGATGAATATCAAATTATAGAAATCATCTATTTTTTGTTAATGTATACAAATTTATATCTATAGTATATATCAACGCGGACTTTTTTAAGCAATATTTAAGGGACAATATTTTTGGAGAATATTGTTTTTGTGTCTCATAAGGTTGAGTCGGCGCGCGCCATGTATGCGTTAAGCAAACTTATTTTGGGTGACGTTTTCTAACAACAAACTTTGCAAATCGTTGTTTAGCAACGGCGGTTGTTATGAGCATGGCGGAATAAATTTCACGTCAAATTAATAAGTATTTTAATATATTGGTATATATCGAAAATATTACATATATGAGAAAAAAAGTATCCCATGTTCATCGGGAGACCCTCAAGTATCTCTATATGTGTATTTTATCACATTTAAATTAGCGGTTTGGCTTTGTTTGTGTAAAAGACAGACAGACAGAGTTACTTTCAAATTTATAATATAGGTATGGATTTGCTGCTTATTACTACTACTTATTAATTTATCTCAGTTCGGTTATCTATACCGATGTTATACACTTAAAATATCGTAATTTTAATCATTTGGAATTTTATTTAATATTGTTCGCAAAAATTATTAATTATTTAATATAGAAAAATGTTAAGTAGGCGCGCACGCAAACTTTAGGTACTTTTTCTAATATTAAGAATTTCCTTTAGTTACTTTTAATTCTTTTGTTTGTTCATTTCGGTGACTCAGATATTTTATCTAATAATAAATCTCCACTATTACTCTTTTTTAACTTATTTTAATTATTTAGGCTTATATTTTCTTACAAATTCTATTGAGAACCGAAAATAATTTCGTAAATATATTTAATACATAATCGTATAGTTCAAGCGGGCGTAGCCGCGTCCGGGCCCACTAGTTACTTATATATACAAAATGCACACATACTCGTAGGTATACAAACACTCCTCTTATGGATTTATAATACAAATGATTTCTTAGCATAATGATCGGACTATGAAAATGACATATTATACAGATACCTATATGAATCATACTGCCAGAATAATTGAGACATTCCTGAATTGCCTTTAAATGTTTTTCTTACAACCATAGTAAATATTCGAAATTCAATAAATTGTTATTTAAAACCGTAAATTTAATTTTCTAAAGATTTTAGAAAATGGAGAACGGAATATCTTACCACTAGGTTCCCTCTGACTATCCTGCCAATGTTGCGCATAAAATATAAAAATATATGTATTGAATGTAATAATTGCAATTTGTGTTAAAAATATTTTATCATATATAGATATAGTATATATATTATTACCTCCAGAAGTCACATGAGGCACACCATCAATCACGAACTCGCGCGTTGGTTTTACTAGAATGAGAATTACGAAATACGAGGTTGCTTCGCCCCATTAGCACTTTTAATATTATCTAAAAATATAATGATATATTTAAAACGGAAACGCAACGGACGAAACCTTGAAATTGACGTGGATTGCTATATTGAGAATTAAATATACATATATTTGCAATATTATCGAGAATTGAGAGTTGTTTCGTATTTGGAAGATACCATACAATTGGAATATTTGTTGTAAAGGACTGGAATAAGGAATGACTGAATTAATGTTGACAATTTTTAACAGTTGTCTCATATTTTTATTGCATCAGGTATATAATGAAGCTTACTTGTTGCTTACACATCGAATTTAATATTTGTTCATAGAGAATGAACCTTGTTTTAATGAGACTCTGAAAGTAACGTATATGAAAAATATGTGTTTTTATCCTTAGTAATTATAGTATCTATTTAGTTAACTTTATATTTAGTAGCAATTAAAAAATAATGTAACGAAAATATATGTGTTTGCCTTGTTTTCAATAGTATGACCTAATTCTCTCTGAGTCTTGAATAGAAGTACCTAATTCTCATTACAGTTGAGAAATTTTCAACAAATTAATTACAAAAAAAAATAGTTTTTTTCATAAAAAACACACGTCAATCCTCATAGCTAGATCAACAATACATCGTTAGAATCCTCAAAAATAAAAACTCTCATGAGAATCGCACGTCAACGCAATCATTAAGAGGAGTCGTCTAAGCTGTATTGTATTGTTGGCGTGAAAATGGAAAATCGGCGGCCCATGTGCAAGAATGTACTGAATAGAACAATTTCACGCACCATAAAATAGCCGTAGTGTTCGAAAAATACGAAACGACGTATAGAAACAGCCGATGGCGGCCGTAGAGAATGAAATTAATTGATATGTTTTTTTTCGATATAATGTTTTAATTTTTATTTTTGTTATTTCTCTCTCTCTATTCTATTTTATTTTGATGTCAGAATTGTGATGATGTTTGATAATGGTCTCTATGGGATTCCATGGTGATTCGGATTTTGATATATTATTTACCTTTTTATTGCTATTCTGGCTATGTTATACAACTTGTGTAGTGTAAATACGATTATAAGTTTCAGCATTAGGAACCAGAGTTTACTATGTGAATCCTGCTTCGCTAAATTAACTTCAGTAAATTATTCTTTCTTTCAATACATTTGCCGCAGTTTCAACAGAGAGGGCTTAGTCTTGAGACACATGGATCATTAAAATGTTAAATTTATCAAAATGGCAAACTGTAAACGTGACGGTTGTAGGTTCTATTCCCACTTGAGAAAATTAATCTTTTTGTTTCCTGGCTCGGTTAATAAGACAAAATTCGAAAGTCTCGAAAATTGGAGGAAAGAGTGGAAATTCGAGAATAGGATATATATATAATAATAGTCGGTATTAGGGTACAACACAGCGTGCATATAAAAAATATATCAATAGTTACAATAAAACTGAAAGCTCATCATATATCAAGCAGAGAAAAATCGATTAATAAAAAACCAGAACAACTCCATCAAAAATCCTATACCTTTCAGCAAAAGTAACATTTCAACAATTCCTTACTCGCACCGCGCTAATTCCCCAAATCCCAGAAGCGGAGTGGTCATCAGACATCCCCCGTAATCCACTGCCGCTGGACCAATCAACACCCTTCAGCGGTCTTGAGGGTCTCGACCGGAGGGGAGGTAGTATGGAGGATCGTGTGCAACGTGATTATTGTGATATATTATATTAAAGTCGCAATTTTTTATAAAAAAAAATAGAAGTTTCTTAATTTACTTTGTACCTTTGTAGATTTTAGTAATGTGCAGGGAACATGTGCATTTTTGGACATCGTTTCGTATTTTTTCACTATATTATGTTTTAGTGATCCATGCACGGATTCGCCCGCTTAATCTTATTGTTAAATTAAAACAAAATTATACAATTTTTTGACTTAAATTATAACTTCTATGTTACTATAAAATATTATCTTAATCTGTAACGTAATTTTTGTATGAAACTGGAACAATCATCCATGCTCACACACTTTCCTCTTACACTTTAACTTACTAGTAAGTAGAATATGTATCTAAAATTAACATTTAAAAATATAAATCCGAATAAAAAAATTCGAAACATTAGACTTAGACCAACTACAAATACTTTTATTTGGTGTTTATTTGTAAGTATTAAATTGTAAAATCTCATAGAAAATCCAAGGCTAAAAATCTGTAGGTACCTGCCTGCCCTAATACAACTATATAGCAAAACGCAAGTTCAAAGCTTATCCACCCAACTTCAAGCTTACAATGAAAAGGTGCTAATAAATTGTTTTAGTTTCGAGTTAATACCAACCTCCATTAGCAGCTACAGCACAGACTTACTAACCCCTGTATAAAATTCCCTCGTTCCCAGAGCGGTCATCACTGACCACTGACCACTCACTATGGTCTTAGATTACTATAAATTTTCATACGTTTGTAGATCAAGAATAAATGGTTATAATACCTATGGGTATTGTTTTATTCTACAGTTAGAGGTAGTGCTTAATTAGATGAAACATTGTTTATAAGGACTTTTAATTGAGGCGGTCGGTGGCGAGTTAGCGAGGGACGTATATTGATTTTAACTGCCGTTCGCCCATTGGTCAGTCAGTTTTGAACGCCATTTATTATTGATATGCACTATAAATAAAAGCTTGTATCTGTATTTTTTTTATTAAGTTAATATATTGTTAAAAGTATAAAAATAAGTTTAAGAATACGTACATATATGCTTGCTTATATCAATTTTAAGATAATTATCAGAACACAAATAAAGCTAAGAACGAGAGCTTAAGACAACATCACCAAATATACGATAATGAAATAATTAAAATTTTGTTTACTCGTTCTGGTAACTAGCTTTGCCGGCGATAAGTTCCGCTGCTCAACATGCAAAGAATTTGGGGAAAAGTCTCTTAACACTAGGTTTCCAGGTTCTCTCTGTCTATCATGCCATTTGAAGGTTACAGCATAATGCTAAAAAAAGATTTATATATTTTTTTTACATTCTCATAAACAAGTGCCTCAGCGTTTTCGTATTCACATCCGTTGCCCAGATTAGAGTTAGCTATGCAATTAATATTATCATTTAAAAGGTCACGCCTTTCACACTTCACAATAAAACTAGTTCTACTTTTATAATAAATAATGCTTTCAATCTTTCTATAGATTCAAATAAATGAATTAAACTTCGCTTTCGAGAAATTAATTTTCTTTGTTTATTTGTGATTTAGAGTGGTTACCTAATACAATACATACAAATTATAAATTGAAACTAAGATAATGTTTATTTTAATCATAAATTCGTACTTTCTGATCTTAGAAAAGATTATTTTAATAACTAAAATTAAAAAGAAAAATATATTATTATAAAAGTAGTACTTAATTGAAATACTTTTCGTGTGTCCTTATTAAATATGAATATTTAGATTTAAGGATCTCAGATATCTCAGATTGTATTTCCGCTATATGTATGTTATACCTATACAAATTAAGGAAATAATTCTTCTTTTCTGTATATAATTTTCAGCAAGAACCACATTAAAACTAGAAAATCATACGTGAAAAATTTATAGTATATTCAATTAAATTAATAAGATTAATAAAACTTTTAATCCACACCTACGACAAGGGTAAGGTATAAGCCTTGTATTCCTATACAATGCATTTACCAATCCCGTGCTCCGGCCGCGCTCGCCGGGCGGCATGTCAAACAGCAGGAGTCCACCGGTTAAATTGAAAAACAATCTCCCACCATTTTCGCTTCGTAATAAATCTATGTACAAAAATTCTACACGTTATTTATGAAATCTATCCAACGCAACGGACCGATCTATCGGGCTACACTGTCGGCCATTTGGAGTATAAACTAGATAATATTATTTTTATTTAATAATATGTATATTATATATGTCTAAGTTTTTTTAAGTTATATGTAAAATAATATATAGTTGAAGTTTTTGTGGCGCAGGAGCCCAAGGGTGTGGCTGTAACGCGACCGTTATGGGTTCAGTCCCCACTCGGAGGAACAGATATGAATATATATTAGTAATATTTTCATTTCTTCACACAAAGGCAAAATCTTGGAGTTCAGTTCCGCCACCCAACAGGCAACGCCGCGAAAAATTCGTTGTCTCACCACTAGGATCCCTCTGCCTACCTTAAGTGAAGCTCATATAATTTCAGTATTAATCAAAAAGATTTTTGCTATTGCGAAATTATCTAAATTTCGAATAGTATACCAAATCTTTGGCCAAAAATGTACAACAGAACGTTGTTACTATTGTGGAATTTTCATTTCTTCACACAAAGGCAAAATCTTGGAGTTCAGTTCCGCCACCCAACAGGCAACGCCGCGAAAAATTCGTTGTCTCAACACTAGGTTCCCTCTGCCTACCTTAAGTGAAGCTCATATAATTTCAGTATTAATCAAAAAGACTTTTGCTATTGCGAAATTATCTAAATTTCGAATAGTTTACCAAATCTTTGGCCAAAAATGTACAACAGAACGTTGTTACTATTGTGGAATTAATTGCATTAATCATAAGCCAGTGACAGCTATTACATTTTTGGCGCTCGACTTTCGGTCTGCCGCGGCCAGCCAAAACACGACAGACCGATCCATTTTGAATACTAAAACAATAGTATTTTCATTTGCGGCAGTATTAGGTACCTAGCACGACAGAAATCCTACAAAACTAATAAAAATTCCAGTCGTTTCTGTCCGTGCCTGTCGTAGAACTATTATATTATTTTAATTAATGTTCTCTGTCTATAATTTTTTTCTTGTAATTTTATATCATTATTGAAATGATATGGAGTATAAATAATATTTTCCCATAAATATTCGTTTACGAAATTCTACATAAGCAATGTGTTTCGTAGTAACTTAGATAGATAGTTTCATATTTCTCAAAATATGAAACTTCTTCTTCTTTGGGTGCCTTTTAAGGTAAGGTCTTGAAGGTTGGCCGTTAGCATCACGAACTCTACTCTCTCCTATGCTAGATAGAATAGTTGTTCCAAGGATTTTATATCGGTCTTTGTTAATATAAACTAAGTAAGAATATACTGTCCTTGAGTGGAGACCGTGGATCGGCAAGCGTATGGTATGGTGCCCTCCAGCTCGTTGGACCGATGACCTGAAGAAGGTTGCTGGCTTTGACTGGATGTAGAACGCCTTCCGCATCAGGATCTGAAGCTTTGGCGCACCCTGGGAGAGGCCTATGTCCAGCAGTGGACTCGAAAAGGCTGATTTGATTGATTGATTGATTGATTGAAGAACATATTTCATATTTAACGTTACGTAGATATTAAAATGAAGGATGAGGTTAAAAATTTTGTTGCCGAAAATATTAACAGCTTTATTAACCTGACATTTCATTTAAAAGTTAAAAATCTAAAATAAATTACAAATAATTTATATACGTATAATTTTATTTCACTTATGTTTAAGGATACACATAAGAATATCATTTTCTCTAGAAAACAGCTAGGATAAAAAAGTATCTTAACGTTTTTTCGATGTAAGTTAATTATTTATAACAAAAACCACTTTACAGTTAAATAAAAAACTACGATCAACTGAAGATCGATTAACTTTTAAAAGCGTTTATCCATTACGCTGATGCCGCTATGACTTCATTACTCTACCATTACGAATATTACGAAGGAAAATTGAAAATGACATGTTTTTACTACGTCTCGCTATAAAGCTATCATTATCTGCATAAAACTATCATTTACGTAGTCTATATAGGATATTAGCCCTTGCCAATAGGTCTAAGTTAATATAAATGTAATTATACCTAATAGATAACAAATTCACACAAAATTATAACCTTACGAACTGATTTTGAATGGGTATGTCAATCATTATTTGCTTTGCAATTAAGAAAATTATTCTTAGAGCTTCTATGTAAAATCAAAATTCAATAAGGGATTAAATTAATTAATTTGCATAGGTATGTATTACGCATATATATGAAATATATTTTTGTATTATTTGTTTTGTAGTCGCCAACTTAACGCTTTAAGGAATACTCAGTAAAAAAATTCTTTAATTATTTTAATTTAGGTACCATGAATTCATATAGATATAAAAGTATCGGATTTACCTCAATATTTGTATATGATAGTAACACTGTATATTATTATCATTTCTTACTTAAACAATAGCAGATATATAAATTTATACTTTATTTTTTTTATATATAAAGCACTGACAATATTTTTAAATTAAAAAATATAATCCTAAACAAATGAACAAAATGTCTACAATTTTTTTTGTATTTAAGGCTAAAATATCAATCCATCTCTAAATACTTTTAAAATCAAATTAAAACAACATTTTCTTAATCTCAATTAGAATCTTTCGTAGTCGCTTTGTCTTTTTCTTTCAACTCTTTTATGTCATTCTATATTTTTATATGTTTGTATGTGTGTATGTTTGTATGAGTATATTTATGTAGGTATAGTAATATTGATTAATATTATGTATATTTGTATATAGGTTTATTATTATTAACATAATATTAAAACACCGCACCAGAATCATTTCTTTTAACATCTCCTACACTCAAGGGTTTCTGGTAGAGATCTCTATTAGGGATAAGTTATCCATTGTACACATTTTTTCTGTTGTCATAAGTTTTCTGTACTTCCTTTCTTGTGTGGTACATAAATAAATGAAAAAAAAAACTAACGCTTCATTTTATTATATATATAATTGAAAATATATGAAATAATTTAGAAAGCTGACACACAGTAAGGCACATGCATATGTACCTATGATGTCATTCGAACACGCAATGTATCGGTATCGGGCGCTATCATCAATTACAAACGATTGTAACTGAGATCAAAGCTGCCGTCGCGTGCGCAGCCCATGCGTAAATTATTATACTACAACTGTATAGTATACACTTGCAATGCTATGAAAACTTGAACAAATTCTTTGCTTTTTACTTTAATCTGTGAACTTAGATTTATAAAAAAATATGTATCTATCTACCTATCTATATATATAAAATCGAAAGGTCACTCAGTCACTCATCACAAAATCTAAGAAACTACAAGTGCTAGCTGAATCTGAAATTTTGCGCGGAGGTTATTTATAGGACGTAGGTGCCCGCTAATCTCGCTCGGAATATGCAATATTCGTTTTCTAAGGGGTTGTTTTTGGGATTGAAAGTTTGTATGAAACTTCGTTGCTACAAGTCTCAAATTTTGCATGGACGTCATTAGGACGTGGGTACTCATGGAGACAGAAATTAATAATAGCGTAGTTCACGCGGGCGAAGCCGCGGGCGGGCCGCTAGTATATTTATATATAAAACATTTTTGTTAGTGAGTGATAGTCAACACACCATTGGAAGTAGTCAAGGAAAATAGGTTTTCTTAAATTATATGGAACTAGAGAATCCTCTCTTCCCGAAATAGAATGGGTAAAACGGATTAATAGTCCACGCAACCCACCACTACGGATCGTTATAAGAAAACACACAATTCTGATAAAAAAATATTTTAAATTAATAATAGTCAAATATGTTTTATCTTGCATATTACATTACATCTTAGATTTTCACCAATATAATAATCTCCAATGACTTCAATACATAAAATTTTATCAATTATTGCGACTATCCTTTAATTTTATATATCTACGAGTAGATTAACAAGTAAATAAAGTAATTTATAAAACAAAAGCAACACAGATCGTGAGGCACCAAGCCGCTTCGATAAATCCTGCAGAATCGTGTACTTGGCCACGCTAGGAACGTACTTTGATTTATCGACTGTCGATCCGCGCCGAGTTGGTACTAGGTACATGCAGCAAGCACTAAAATTAATTTTAAATATTATCTACATGCTATTTTGACAGTTCATATAGATGATAAACAGTATAAATTACTATGCATTGGATATAATACAAATTCATGTATTTTCTAATATTATTACAAGTTTCTTTTTTTTTAAATAAGTATCTATTACCGTAAAAATTGTAAATTTTCGAAAAAAATAAACTTTTAATTGATTAGTCGAATTGTGATATGGTAATGACAGGTAATAAATTTCGTTTCGGACACATGTTTTCGGTCCGTTGATTGATTTATTACATTTTTCTCTTCTGTCATGAGTACCTGGTTATGGCGAAAATGCGTTTCCCTCTCAAAGACCATTCGTGGAGTTTCTACTCCTACATTTGGGTGTTCTTTACTCATGCATTTATGTAATATTATAAAGTGTATTGGCTGTGGGCTCGATCCCTACTCGAGAAAACGAAATATTTATTTAAATTCATATTTTCATTTCATCGTTCTGGTGTCAAGTACTCAAGACTCAATAGTACTAGAATTCAGAAGAAAATGGGGAGCAGCAGCAGAAATCAGCAGAGTGTCTTAAAAATAGGTTCCCTGTGCTATTGTTGTTTATGCGATTCCAATTCCCTCTTAAACGGAGATTTTAGGATACATCTAAATGGCATGAAAATAAAAAGAATATGATTTATATATAAAAAAAGCTATATAGAATATGATAACCATAATAATTCAAATACCATACCCGTACAACCGAAAAAATCATATCAACACAATTTTTTTATTAAACAAAAAAATAAGCATAATTCCCTGTATTTTTTGCACATTCTCAACAACTGACCTACTCGCGGCTATCAAGTTGTTTACAAACATCCTAACCTAGGCTAATGATGAAAGACAGGGCGTGGAGGTGATCAGCGGGCCGTTGACCCCTGGTAATGACTGCCCGATGACGCTGCATGTGAGCACGTGCCATGGTTTTTTTACGGGTGACAGACAGATGTGGTTCTATCAGCACTTATTATTATATATAGTGAAAATTGGTTCTCCAAAATATGTTCGCTTTGTTTGGGGTATGTTGTGACCTCGGAAAAACTTTCGCCAATTCATTTGTACCAATAATGTAAATATTGTAATTTTTCATACAAAAAAATATAGTCATTTAGTAACATGCGGACTTATGCTCGAAAATGAACTCGAGGTCATGTGTCATATGAGTTGATGCATAAAGCAGCGGATGTAGTTTTCAAAGATTGCAGGAATAAGATAAAAACTGTTACCAAAGAATTATATATACATATTGAGCGCGAAAAGCTAAAGCTATAAAATCTTTGTTTATTATTTTGGTTTAACAAAATCAAAATAAGGTTTATTTTATGTAAAATTATCTTTCACTTTTTAGTTCGTTGTTTTTCGGTTCGGTTTTTTTTTGTTCAAAATTAATTCTTTTTACGATTTTAAGTGAAAAGTAACCTTAAAAGGATACTTCTTAAACGAGTGTTGGTTGAGGTGGTAGTGGTTGTTAACGAGTGGCATCTGTTTTGACATGTAAAACTTGACTCAATTAGGTATTATTTTTGTGGAAACTAACATTTTGGTATATTGACAAATAAATACATTAAAAATATTCGAGTGTTTTGGGAACCTCTCCCATTTTGAAGTCGGTTGAAAATGAAAACGTCTTTTTTGAGATTGGTTGAAAAGAAATACAACGATGGGGAATCTTACTTCTGACAATAATCTTAACAAAGTTTTCCCTTGTAACTATTCCAGTATAATAAACACAACCAAAATAAAAACAGTTTTTCTCAATTTTGACCGGATTTTACAATCGTAACCTAACCAAACTTTCATCAAACTATCCTTGAAGTGTATTCTTTCGAATAAAAAAAGAATTATTTGAATCGGTTGGCGTGATATTGAGTTATTCGTCATTTTGTCGCACACGTACCAATACAAATTTAATACTTATGTGATTTTCTCATAGATATCATTGTCAAAAATAAACCAAAAAAAAAATAGTTCCCACATAGGAAGCACTACCTTTCGAATAAAAAAAATCATCAAAATCAGTTCACCTAATTAAAAGTTATGAAGTAACATACATTAAAAAAAAATCGAATTAATAACCTCCTTTTCTTACAGAAGTCGGTTAAAAAAGATTTGCTTTTGCGCCTGGTGATTATTATGATACTGTTGATTATTCCTTAAATAAACAGGCTTTGTTCGATTATTTATTGTTTTTTATTTTGCAAAAATAGCTTTAAAAAATATGGTAACAGTTTACCCCGGTCTGTTAACAACTTGCCCCAAGTCGGGGTAAGTTGTTATTTTCCGACTTCAGTCATAAAAAAATTCATAATAAAAAAGTCTTACAAAGAATACCCCAAATTACTATTTTAATTGCAAGTCTAGGTATGTAGGTTGAATTTGATTATATTGTATAAATACTGAAATCAAGTATTCGTAGCAATATTTGAGGTTAGAAAAAATCGGAACTCTTGGCCCCGCTCTCCCCTACTGACGTCCGCGTTATTGAAGAATCTTATTTATTAAAAAATATATACCTACCGTTATCTAACCTAGCCTACTTTGCTAGAAGCGGAGCCTTAAAAATATACATACCGTCTAGTTTTGTTAAAGTAGGTACTAAAATATCTAAATTTTAAACTGCCATTTCTAATTAAGCCATTCTTAACTGTTCAAAACAATTTGTAATATCAGATTTCCTCATTTCAATTACAAGTTCAAGTGCTTTATTGCTATGTCCTGCATTACCGACACCAACCAATATTGAGACGTCACCCAAATGAAGACAAATATTCCAACGTGACTTTTAAAAAGAAAATGCTAAACTTATGAAGGATAATCTTTATAATGTCTTTGTTAGTTTAAAAAGGCTTGTATTGGTCTTATTTATATCTGCAGTAAACATAATATTTGGCTTGGTTATCTTTTAACCTGTTAGAATAAACTTTTATTTCCTTTCACTGTATCTATGTATGTGTATTTAGATTTTGTTCGTAAAAGAAAAACTATTAATTCGTATTTTAAACCATAGATTAAGAAAGGATATAGATAAGTTTCAAATTTCATAAAAATCTCAAAAGGCACACGTCTAAAAAACTTTTTAAACATTCTTGCAGTCTATTTTGTCTGATAAAAATTCAAATACCAAATTCCATATAACATCAACTAATACAAGCATCGTGGACGGTAACTGCTTACAGTAGGTATGTATTACATAGTATATTAGTAGTTATTGGCTCAAATGGATGTGTCCGTCTTCATAACGGACCCGTCGAATGGGCCCGTTCCACAGTATGATATATTCTCATATACGCGAAGTCGTAAAAATAATTAATTTTACAATTATTTCTTTATTTTTTTCTAATTTATCAGGTTCACGCTGTAGCAGTATAGGTAGAGGGAACCTAGTGTTAAGACTTTCTGTTCCCCACTTTCAGCAGCATTTTTCGAGGCATTTGCGTGTTGAATGGTGGATGGACTCAACGCAACGCCGGGCTTAATAAAAAATGATGTAGGTAGGTATGTATGTAATAAATATTACATACTACTAAAGTATTATTTTTTTAAGAAATATATAGAATTAAATGAAAAAAATATCTATTAAGAACGTATTACGTGAAAAATATATCCAAAACAACATTTATTTCTACATTTAAATGTCAACTTAATCTATATTATAATAATCGTATTTTCTAAGAATTATACGCAAACGATGACTGGCATAGTTGGAAAAGTTGAACACAATCTGATATCAAGCGGCGCAACTGACATGTAAATCGTGATCGAAGGAACGAATCCGCTACCACAAACTACCGGTGGCACTGTGCTGAGTCAGCACAATCCCAACACCTGCCTATAACTTGGCTAATAAATAGCTTATTATAGACTTTATTTTAAGAAAAACTAAGCTTTAATTCTATTTAAATTAAGTTTATTTTAGTTTTAGCCCGAATAAGTAGGCGTCGTTGAAAATTTAAGATAACAATTTAAAGTTATTGTTAATTACGATCTCGATAAACTTGTTACAAACAGATGTTTCTATTACATGAAACAGCTTGAGCAAAATAAGTTTTTTTTTTGGAAAGTAGGTAAATATATACTATACGTATAATCTGTATGCGTCTTAGTTTTAATTATTCATTTAATAATCTTTTTTTCTGTAATACACGCATAAGAATTTATATAGTGTGTAAAGTCTAAATTTATATGCATATGTTCTTAAGAGAACGTATTCAGGTAAAGAGCTCAGCGTACATAGTTAAAGTTTCTCACCGTCAACCTTCGTCAAATTTTTATCTAACCTATCCATATAATCATATTCGTTTTTTTTTTCAAGAACACATAATTTCTTGATCCTAAAGCCTCCTCAAATGTTGGACCAATGCTAGCCAATGATTTAGAAGATAGTAATAATTTTAAGTTGGATCGTTGGCCCAACGGTTGGAGGTATTATGCTAAAAAAAGTAAAGATGTTTTTAATCTACCATTTGTGAGATTGACAGGTCGGTTCGTTCCCGCGGCAAAGGCAGGTAAAAACTTTGATTAAAAATATTTCAGCGAAAGCTTGCCCGATGTTATCGGTTTTTCTTAATCTTCAAAATATCATATTTAGTTTTGACGAGGTTATTGAGTCTACAGCTGATTTCATGGATCGCGCGAAATCATTACATTTTTTATAATATAATTAATTTCTTCTTAAATAATATTTGATATATATAAAACAGCTATTATTTTACCGGTATCGAGAATAAATAGTTTAAAATAGTAAAATAAAAAGATGTATAGAGAAAACACTTCGGGGCAAACAAAGTCACAGGAAAAGGTTAAACATAAAAATGATATCATAATAACTCTCTGCTCATACTGTCATCACTCGATCATGTAAATCGATCATTTATTTAAAATAAACATTAATATACAAGGACGGGTTATAATTTGTTAGTTGCATGCGAAACATATATTAGGTATATATTAAATAAATATATATATATTTTTACTATTTTTAAAGTTTTATTCCACATCTATTAAATTTATTTTTAACAGTATTGTATAGATCCCAAAAAAAATTTTCTACCAAACACATTCACCGACGTCTCAACTACTAGTTAATGCACCCTACACAAACAGCCATTTCTCAAATTGCATGGCGAACGTATTCAACAGAAGCATGGCTGAGGACCCTTAGAAAAATGTCGAAGTAAAACCATCCCCTAAAATTATTTTAGTGAAAAGAAAGGAACTTAATAGACCCCACCACGCCGCGGCGCACCCCTCAGTGTGCGTGTGAGCGTGCCCTCCGAATAAAACAGATGACAGCTGTGTAGGGTTGTACGCTATATAGATAGTCTATATTTCCAAGATATACTTATAATAACTTTTGTTTTTCAATAATACGCATTATCTCGTATAGCAGAGAAGACAGAGGTAACCTAGAGTTAAGACTCTCCGTTGAACGCTGTCCCTGAAAATCAAAACAATACAATTTAAAAATATTTTCTTTCTTTTCCTGAAGTTGCTATTAGATTGTCTAAGTAGTTTATTATTTAATAAACAAATTTAAGTTAAGAATAATATAAAAATATATTTCTGAATATAGCCTGCCAGCTGGCAGCCCTGCACGTACCAGGCGGCGTCGGGAAATCAACACACACATCAACACAGCCCTACAGAAGGGCACAAAGCCCTGTCTGCCGGCGAGATACGAATATGAGCTGTACTGATGCTTGGTATATAACTTATATATAACTATATAAGAGAGGGTGAGATATTGGAACGAATGTTTTACAGTTGGGTGAATTTTTAAAATCTTCATATGTCTGTACTTTGATAAAAATGAAAATGTTTCTGTTTTCTTTTGATTCTTTTTTTATAATAGTTAAATTTATATGTAGGGTGTATTGTCTAGTAAAATTTTGGTATGAAGTTTATGTTATGTAATGGGAACGAAGTGTCTTCATAGGTTCCCAAGTTCCCTCTACCTAACCTTATGAGTAAACAGACTAGCTTTTCTTTTGTATACAAAAATTTGATCATAAACAAAACAACTTACTCATTTCTTTCGGTTTGTGATAAAATGCCCAATTTAATGTTGGTCTAACAATTAGTTTTTTTTTTCTTAAAACATTTTTAGAAGGTAACAACGTCAGACGTACGTATTCTACGTATGAAACATCAAGCAAAAAGGAAACAAAATCCAATTTATATTTCCTAGTTCTAATCGAAACATAAAAATCTACTTCGCGACCCTCTCTCCCCGTCATCTCACGTACGCTGCAGTTCTAAGATCGACTCCAGCCCGGATTACAAGTTTCTTACGACGTTACTTGCCTCAAGTAAAAGTGACTTGGTACAAATAAAAAATATAATATGGAACGAACGAAATGATTTATGATTTCGTACGTTCTTACAGACACAGATGGAACAGGTATAATAGCCTGTTATTATTGTAAATGTAACGAAAAGCTGATACCTAAGAGACTTATTAATAGTATGGCTATGTCTAACATGCTAAATACAAAAAACGTGAGAAAAACGCTATCGCCCTAAGCTTATGATTTAGACCTTCTAAAATATGCTTGAGGGGATATTTCGAACGATATATTGAAAATTGTCGCTTTTTGGAGGCTGTAGCTACTACTTTTAGTCTTAACATATTTCCTAATGGATCCTGATAGACGCGCGTAATTGAAACTATTAGTTTCTTTTATTATTTTTTCATAATCTGGAACACTTTCTATTATGCCCTTTTCTTTTCATAAGTACATTTATCGTCTATTAAAGAGTATGTAGAAGAAATCCAGGGATAAGTTACTGGAGACCCCGGAAGGTACGTAGAAAGAACCTAGTGTTATGAAACTCCGTTCCCCGCGGAACTAGACGCCGCGGTTTGTCATTTTACTTAGGCGAGAAAATGAAAATAATTCATTCTGCAGAATAGAAATTGCACTAACAACCGTTGCGTTTACAGACAAATATATCATCAGTATCATTTTAACGTAGCTATTTTCTGAGTATCTTTTTATATTATCGATTTTTCAAATCAAACAGAAATTAATATAAAATAGAAAAATATGAGACAGATGAGTTTGGATTTAGTGGTTTAAGAAAATTGAAGAAAATTAAAAAAAAAGAAACATAAAAAGCAATAATTATTGCTTTTTTATTGCTATTATATTGCTATTTTTTTAAAATAATTATACATTACTTTAGTTTTAGTCGAGTTAAAATAGATAATTATTGCTATTTTTTTAAAGTAATTACTTTATAAAAATATATAAGAATTTCAAAATTAACCATTTCTAAATCTCGACGTATACCTTTACAGAAGAATTCTTCAAAACACCGCTATCTTGGAAGACTTCTGCAAGTCATCACACCGCAACACTTCCTAAGCATTCCCCAGGGACCCCGGCATCGCTCGGGACTCACCTGCCAAATAGCCAACAGGCCTTTTACTTACCGCTCCTTTGTTTCAGAACTTATACACTGTTATCCCTTAGGTATCCGAAATATACGAATAGGAGTAGATAGTTATTGATATTAGTATTACTTTTTTATTCTTTATAAATATATCTTTGCAGTACTTTGTATGAGATTTTCTAAACTTATTTAGCACTAGCGACCCACAAGAAGCCGTTTAGGCTTCGCCCGCTTCAACTGATTGTTTAACTATAGTCAAATTTTACAAAATGTTTACATTAAATTGTAAACTATGTGTCATTCTGATATATTTATAAGCTTTATTATTGCAAAGTTTATTCTCAATCTTTTCAATAGTTTTACGTGAAAGTGTAACCCGTCCTTATAAATTTTCACGTTTATGATATTAGTATTATTTACAATTTGGCTTATTGAAAATAACGTGAAAATAAACGTAAACAGCTAAATAATTAATTATAAAGAAATATGAAAGGTAGCAATTAAAAACATTATTTATATATATCAGTTAAATCATTTGATTATCATTATTAACTTTAAGACGTAAAAAATATAGTTAAATTAACATCGACGGTGACAGATAAAAAGTGTCGTGCTAACAATGAGCATTTGTAGTCAAAGATCAAGAATATGCATAATGATAATACCGGTAATAAATAATGATTTTAACAACCCAGTGATATAGACAACGACTTCCTCAATGGATTATCTGTAAAAGTTTAAAAGACATATTTATAAAAAAGATATAATAAGATAAAAAAAGATGGAGTAAGGAATGAAGTCTGGGTGACATTGAAAAGGCATGTCTGCACATATTTGAAAATTTTGTGACATAAACATATATGTTAATGTTTATGTGTAGCTTCACTTTGGTGTCGAAGCAAAGCGTTCAGAATTGGGCAGAAAATGAAGAACGTAGTGTTTTAACACTAGGTTCTCTCTTAACAGTCAAATTAAATAAATATAATTAAATAGCAAAACCTTGTACCTAACATTTTATCATCCATGTTTTACAAGAAAATGTTCTAGTATGGTCATTAGATTTGTATAGATATAGCAATATCTAGAAATAACTACAATGTTCGCTGACATCATATCTTAATGTGGCTGATAACTTTGATGGAACAGTCGAGACCTATCAAGCAAATAATGTTTAAATAATGAATTTATAAGAATAATATAAGGAATAATCAGTAATAAACTTTTATTCATATTATAATCACGAGGCCAATCGTGGCGTATGGGCACAAGCGTAACTGTAAATGCGACTTTTTATTTATGATTATTTTGATTTTTTCGCTCTGGTACCAAAGCAAAGTGTAGCGTTGAGTTCCGCCAGCCTGAAAAGTTCGGCGGAAGGTGGATAACGGAGTATCTTACCACTTTTGTCCCTCTGCCTACTCTGCTATATGCGCGCTGATTAATCACCCATGTCTTCTACTTTTACCTGATAAAGCTGAGAAAATGTAAAGAAAACTTTATCTTTCTTAAGATTATGTACCTAGAGACAACGAAATTCATCGCCGGTGTTTACATTACCCATCTTCTTATATCGTCTTCAAATCTATAGTATATAGGTATTTTCTAGGCAAGCGTGCATCACTGGAAATCGTCGCAACGATTAATATCAGGCTTAATTCATTATACACAAACCTAATCTAATAAAAAAATATATACTTTGTATTTGAACCCACACTATCGCTCCCTATCACCAAGTTTTAAGTGTACCATAATTATATTAAAACACTAAAATGATAAGCGAAAACGATAGCTACCGTTAACTGTACTAACAATGGCGTCCCTCGGGGCATGTTCTTCAAGAAAATAAACAAAAACTAATTGTTATAAATCCGTCAAAGAGCGACAGTAGCGTAATCCTGTTATTTGCATACAAATTTCTTTAAAAAAGCTTTTGTTTGTCAATTCAAATCTTAGGAACTTTAACTCTTTGACGCGCCGGTACATACTGCTGTTGCTTAAATATCCTTTTGTAAATGACGTTTAGTTTTTGCAACTTTTTTCTAAACCTTTTTTTTCCATAGATTTATAATAATGCGCTTAATTTGCAAAGTAAGGAAAACTATGTTGTTATAGCTGAGTCATTGTTAGAGCTTATTGTGTAAAGCTTATGCCTTATAGGTGTGTGTGGGTTCATTTTTAGTATAGTTAGAAAAATTATTATTATAAACTTATGTAACATATCTATAAAGTTTTAGAATATATTTATCAATTTGATTCTTGTTAAAATTTAGAAATACTTACGTAAACCTTACCAAAATAAAAACATAAAGATAAAACCTTACCAAAATTAGGAACATGAGTTGTATGTACATACAACTTTTTTTTACTTTAGGTTGTATCCTGTATATAGCAGAATAAGCAGATAGAACCCGGGAACCCAGTGTTAACACACTCCGTTCCCATTAAGACACTTCCGGACTCATTGCATATTGAGTAGTAGCGGAGTTGTAGCGAAACTAATCGGAAATTAAAATATTACATATTTCATTTTCTCTAGTGGGAATCGAACTCACAACTGGGTTTGAATGATTTTTATAATAATAAGCATAAAGCACAAGCCTAAGTCCTCAATGAACAACAATACTTAAGCTAAGATAAAACAGAAAGTATAATCTAAAAACATAGAAAACATACAAAAAAAAAACACGCTGATCTTATTCCAAACAAAAGAGAATCTCAGCATTGGCTTTGTATCGAAATGATAAAAGTACGCGTCAAGGCCCCCGTAAGGCCCCCGTAAGGCGCGAGTGGATGCGTTGCGTGCCGGCCACACAATAAGCCTACGACTTTGATTGATGACTTCACATTCAACGAATACATTACTATTTTTGCTTTCATTTCATTCGATACAAATGGCGCAAGTTTCTGATATGATATAGGAATGGCTGTTCGAGTGTAAAGGATGCTTTTAGCTATTGCACTAGATAAAAATTATATGAAATGACTGAGGTCAGACGTTCCCTAGTGGCGCAGTACAAGCGTGCGATTGCAGACATGACAGGTTGTAGATTTGATTTGAGGAAATGAAATTAATATTTTCATTTCTTCTCTCTGATGTCCACCATTCAACAGAAATCATTCGCCTCTGAAATTCGATGGAAAATTGACAATGGAAATCTCTTAACGTGGATAGAGTGCAGTGACCGTGGGTTCCTTTGTTCCTTTTGCCTGCGCTGCGATGTGTAGAATACAAGGTGAAGCTAAAAAAATCAAGATGCAATAGGAAAATAACAGATTTTCACCACTACCGATGTAATGTGTGGGTTTGATCCTCACTTAGAGGGACAACTTGTGTTTATTTTCATTTCTACGCTCTTTTAAAATGAACCTTTCAACTAATCGAAAGCTTATAATCGGATAAACCTACTCAACAAACAATATTTCGAAATTAGGTGGAGAGTGGAGAACGGAATGTATTAAAGCTAAGTCCATCTACTATCTGCTGTCCAAGTTTAAATAACATATAAATTTATCTTGAATAAGAATAGGAATACTGTTGTTTACATGTATCTTTTCAAATATTAACTTTAATTTTTTTAACGTTTAGCGTTGTTTTTAGTAGCGCCTACCTGTAGTCCCTATAGTAACGGTACCTTTAACATTTTAATCGAACAAAACGAAATTCATATTGATTTTTACAAGTTTTAAGTTTTCCGATAAAAGTTGCACAATACAGAAAATTATTTCAATTTATTGTTTCTTGCATACTAAAAAAATATTATTTTTAATTTAATAATTGATTTTAATGTATTAGTTATCTTAGTTCATTATGTTAGGCTTATTAACTTTAGGGGATTTTGAATGAAAATGATGAATAATTTATAATTATACTACATTTTATTGGTTTTATATTCACATTTTTTTTCCTATTTTAGTTACAAAACAATTTCCATTTAAAATTATATTTATTTTGTACTTAATCCTAAGTCATTGCCTAAATCACATTGTCCCATTTCATAGTGTATACTAAACGTGTTATATATGTTACAATTTAAAAAAAACGTAGCAAATATACACATGTAAATTACAGAAAGAACATTTTAAGGCTTAAAAGTACACATTTACAAAATCAAAAAATTAAAGCTTATTGCTTATACAGACAGGTGACTCCAAATCTTAATGTTATATAAAAAATACAAAAGCAATAATATTAATAACAACATTAAATAATAGAAAAGATATTATTAAGAACATTGTTTTTATTATACTTTCAATAAGTATTCAATAATAAAGAATTCAATAAGTTACCCATTATTAAAAAAATATTATTCTAGTATAGGGTTTAATTGAACAAAATCAGAAGATAACAGAAAATAGAAACACTTTTTGTATTGCTGATGAACAATTTCTGTAAACCTTTATTAAATAAGAAATATGGTTAATTTATTAACAATTTATAAACCTATTTGCCATTATCATGGCTTACAATTCGTATGGACCACATCCGTAGCACTATAGGGTAAAACCGGGATAGACGCCTCAGAGGAAGAGATGCCCCATATTCAAAATACCTAACTTCCCGAACTTTCCCTAAAAATAATTGTAGAAGCAGGAGCCACAGTCTTCCCGCACCTAAGTTATCCACGGACATTCGTGCAATGAGGACGCGTTTAGCACGTTTGAGTAAATATCTCTGCAGCGAAATTCGTGAACGCGTCAAAGATTTAAAGGTTAGTATTTTGCGTTGTATAAATTTATAATTTGTAATTAATTACGCTATATTTTTTATTACGTTGATGTACTGGTTCATTAAGACTGTATCGAGGTGCCTATAGATTCTATTTTGTATATAATTTACAAAAAAAAAATCTTTGGCATTTATCCCTATCACAAAGGATAGTTGCCCTGATTTTTCGAGGTATAGGTGCTCTTAGGGGCATCGGTCCCTTTATACTCAGTATATGGAGCTATGTATATATTTTTTTGAAATTTTGTTAGATATTTATTAAATTAGCATTTTTTAAACACAAGAAAGATATGGCTTAGAGAAAGCAAAAACAATTGAAAACTAAGTTAGACAAGAAAAAGAAGACTGAAACTACAAAATTACTTAAGAAAACTAAAAAAAGAACCACCAATACATACACCAAAAATATAAAAAGAAATCAACATGAAACAAATTCTTCTAGCGAAAATGACGATGATAATCTAGCTGACTCGTGTGATAAAGAAAATGATAATTATTTAAAAATAAACCAAGATCGAACTTCACTAAAAAGACAAACTATTTACAGTTCAATCAGTAAAGATGAAAAAAAAGGTTTGTCTGTAAAAAAACGAAAAGAGATAGACAAATAAAGATAACTGCATTGAATGTTTCGAAAACTATAAAAATACGAAGTCGCAATCCGACTGGATTCAATGTGTAATGTGTCAGAACTGGCTACATGAAACCTGTACACTTTTCAGAAATTATTGCTCAAGGTGTGGAAAAATAAAAACCAGATAGCCATTAGCCAGATAAGGCTAAATTTCAATTAAATTGGAATAACGAATAATTATTATTTGAGATAATTAGAGAATTAGAATAGATAACTAATTTATATTATATTTTGTTATTTTTAATATAAAAATGTATAATTGTGCAATGTGGATGTTAGTATTTATGATATTATAATATTTTAACTTATAATATTAATGTTTTACATGAAAAAAATATTTAAAATTGTAATTTAGTTGTAAAATTTAATTAAAAAATATGATTATGGATGTTGAAACTTAAGATTTTATATTTTAGTTAAACAAATGGTTTAAAATTTTAATTATGGTTACCTTTTTTTGTGATATTAGAATTTAATGCAATTATAAGATTTTAAAAAACACTATACATTTTTCATTATTATAATTCATGTTTGTTGGAAACAAAATTGCTGATTTAAAATTAGAATTATTTAACAATTGATTTGGTTTTTTTCATTTAATCGGTATAAAGTGCATCTACCTTGCTCTGCAGGCATCTATCCTCCCCAGCATTTTCATAGTGGGGCAACGATCCATATAGGAAGGCTTTATCCTCAAAATTAATGTTTCACGAAAAGCTATTTTTTGCAAAATCTATATTTGATTTGTTAAAAAAAATTAAAGTAATTCATGACAAAGGATTGAGCTAGCTAAATAAATAAAAATTATTCCTATAAAAAAAATATATATTTCATCTAATTAGGTGGATATTTAAAAAAATGGGGCATCTATCCCAGTTTTACCCTAAGTACAATTTAGTAGCGAAATTCGTAAATATTCCACTAATATCTGAGTATTAGAATTCCCAGAATTGCCGTTTGCAGGTTCCAATTACTCGAAATCCTTTTTTACAATCATGTACTTGCGGACATCACTATGATATGACTATTGACCTGGTTAGAACATAAAGGATTACTTTTTTACCAATCGAGATCATCTCAGACTATTTTATAAAGTGCATAAAAATGAAAGACTTCTGAAATAACTTTTAAAATACCTTTACATTTTAGGACATAGGTCTTAAACTGGTAACTGATTTATTAATATGTTATATATTTTAATATATATTTTCAATTAGATTACATTAAGCAATATATAACGACAATGACTTAAAGTAAAAAGTACAAACCCAACACTCGGTATCTAGACCTAACCTAAAATAATCACACTTTTGACATTGTAAAGTTTTCCACTTAATTATCCAAACATCCGAATATGACTGTCATACGCACTAGTTACTTATACTTATCTTATATTAATTATAGTAAACAGCACTTTATTACACATTATTAACACGAAGGAATGGTGAGTTAAATGAGAGTTCAATGAAAATATAGCATCTCCTTTATTTCTAAAGATTATAAGGCGGTGAGACCATAGTCCGATTTTATGACCGGGGGGTTACCGGTAATGCCGGTACCACACGCGTTGCCGATCGGCGATCCGTGGGCTGAAAGGCTCGCGATCAAGGCTGGGTCCATGTTGGCATGCATACCCATCATATGCAAGTGATGTGCCGTCATCGGATGTCCAGGGTTCATTTGGTTCCCTGGATGTGACATTGGACTGATCGCTGGGTCGTGGGACATATTCTGTTGAGCACCAACGCAATGAAGCTCATTCATTATATTATCAGTCACATTCTCTATACTATCTGGTCGGCCGTTGTTGTTAGATTTCTTCTTGTCGTTGTTGTTTGTGTTCTTATTTGATCTACTCTTTGGTGTGGCTCCCTTAGTGGTGGTGGTGGTGACGCCTGCCGGATTCGTTTTTCTTCTCACGTTTTTGGTATTCGGTAATTTGTTGTCTTTTTTCCATTTCATTCGTCTATTTTGGAACCAGATTTTTATTTGTCTCTCTGATAGGACTAGAGTGTGAGCTATTTCTATTCGTCTTCTCCTAGTAAGGTACCGATTGTAATGAAACTCTTTCTCCAACTCTAATATTTGGTGCCTAGTGTACGCCGTCCGCTGTCGTTTTGGCTCCATACCAGGTTGAAAGCTCCCATTCGCTGTGAACAAAAAAGAAAATTATAATTTTCTATAATAATAAAAAAAAAATATTCGTATATTTTAAAAGTTTTGCTTTAATATTATTTAAATGAATTATTTTTTATGTATGTATTGTCAGAGATTTAGACGATAATAATTTCTTAAACTTAGTTATCAAAAAATCTAATAAATGTAAGCACACTTAAGATTAAATAATTACTTTTACACACTAGCAAATAGGGAAGAAGTAAATAAACTAATATATTGCAAATATATAAACTATAAGCATATACACTTCGTAGGTAATTTATTGAACGAGGCGTTGCGTGTCTTGGACCTTACTGAATAATTTATGTGGTAACCACCTCTGGGGCAGCGACTGTTAATTAATGTGCATAATAATTACACGTGTACGGGCATGAGCTTCCTTTTTGCTTTTGATTAATTGCGTTTTACAAATTAGTTGTTTATATAACGAAATGCGAGTGGTTTTGTTCGGAGAGTAGTCGTGTGGATATGGTTAATACGGAGATATTAGCGACTGGTGATGCCTTTGTATGTAATATTTTATAAATTTAATGCTTAATACATTTTTAGCAAGAATTAATCTTTAATTAAATCTATGTAAAATATATTTTTTTAAAAAGTAAAAAAATATTGTTTTCGAAAAAATATGTAGGGAGATATAAAAACACTATAGTACGTTTATACACGTATATCTTTGGAGCTACTACATGGATACGGAAGATACTTTTTTGTTGTATAGTTATTAGGCCTGGGCAAGACTTAGGTTTAAGATGGATTTTGAAGATTGGCACACCCGATGCAGACCTTCATTCAATCAAACTAAATATAACAAATGATGAAATGATACCTTTACAAAAGTTGTTGAAGGTTAATATAATTTTTAATGGACATAAAAGAATTAGGACGAAGAACGATGATAGACTAGGTAAAATTGAAGAAATAAAGAAATGGCACATTTGCAAATGTTATTTTATTATATTGGCGAGAAAAAAGTAATTTTAAGCAGTATGCAATAAAAAATACAAAAAAATACTTTAAGTATCCAAAAATTATATCTAAATTTGTGTGTTGAATCAGAAGCTCTGGAGTACCTATACAGAATACCTATTTATACAATATTTTATAAAAAAACTTAAAATCGATAAACTAATCATCTATTAATATTGATTACAGAATTAATGTAGAAATGAAAATAAGTGTATTCTTTGCGTATAAAGAAATTTTATATAACGAAGGCCTATGTCCCGCCCTTAGCCTTTAATAATGGAAATTAGTACAAAACTTACTTATCAAACAGTTGTTTGGCCTTTGTTAGGGAATTCTTAATTTCCCACCGAGGAAATTGCTTTTTACCTAGACTTGAAAGTAACGTTGAAAGCTTTAAGGTATGAATAGAAAGCAGGCTATAACTTAATTAACTTTAACTTCTACAGAATAAATAACGTTAGATTATACTTATGTAAAAAAATGTATAGTGTAATGTAGGGTATCATTATAAAAATGTAGTATTAATTTTACAGTGCAATAAAAAAGGAAAAAGTTAATTAATTTTAAAATTTTTAATTATTTTAATAATTGAGGCACAATGGCCCAGCAGCATTGTGCAGGGTGTGACTGTAACGCGACGGGTTGGGATGGGGATGGGTTCGATGCTCACTCGAAATGAAATATTTATTTATATTTATATTTTCATTTCTTCGCTTTGGTGTCGAAGCAAAGAGCGGCATTGAGTTCCGCCACTCTGAACGGAGAACGGAGTGTCTTAACACTAGTTTCCCTCTGCCTACCCTGCTATGTTCGGGATACAGCGTGAAGCTGATTTAATTTGTTTTAATAAATTATTTTATAATGCGACGTTGGCTTTCGGTGTCGGTATATAAAACTCAGTATATAAAATGCTTTAAGTCTTATATTGCCATATTGGATGAGATATGGAAAATTAACTGATTGCTATAGGATAAAATTTCGCTTTCGGATAGCTGCAAAACACTGCATATAAGTATCTAAAAAAATAACTTCGAATTATAATATTATAGTAGAAATGGATCGAGAACATGGAAATCATTCAAGAATTTTACTGTAATCTCAAAGTGTCCAACTTACGAGTACTTAACAGGCATTAAATAAAATTAAGATTTTTTTTATTATTATTATATTCTTTTTGACAGTAGATAATAATTTAAATATTGGTTTAGATAAATTATAGGCAGAAATTATTCATGACGTTTATTTTTTAAAATAAAATATCTTAAACGTATTATTGAAATACCTATTGGGTTATTGATTAATCACACAAATATTAACTATATTTAGTATTCTCAGATTATTTTCTGCCTAATATTAATAAAATACAATATATAAAAATACAATGAAAAATAGTTGCTATAGTATAAACAATTGAAGACCAGCCTAAAAAGCAGTTCTAGGTCAAAGAATTCTTCAAGGCGGACCGCAATAAGCAAGAATGGTATGTGCGGTCGGCGGTTGACCCTCCCAACTGAGGTTTCTACCATTCTTCCATCCCTTTGACAGAGGTCAGGCTATTGAATTAATATATAGTAGATTCCTATACCTACCTACATAAAGATCTATAGCAAGGCGCATTCTATATAACATACGAATATGTCAGAATTCTCTTACTTCATTCATTATAAGAAGTTGTGAGTTCGAATCCCACTCTAAGGCATAAAACATCGCTCTGCTGTCGAAATAAAGCGCGGCGTTAAGTTTCGCCAGTTAACACGTGCCTCCGAAAGTGGAAAGTGAAGTGTCCTAACACTAGAATCCCTCTGCCTACCTAACATATAAAGAGATAAAGCGTAAACGTGAAAAAATAAACCAATAATTAAACTTAAAGTTTCTCTTATCAAATAACTAATGTTTACGCAAATACACGAGCCGTTACGCTGGCGGGTGCTCAATCTTCGGTTCGTTAAACATATCACGTCATCAGACGATGACAATCTGTATTGAATGGACTACCTGCGCTCGTGTGGTCCAGGAGATCTGTTAATCTCGGACCATCTCGCGCTCGCCATCAGTACCACGGTGGTCCCTCATTACCACCAACTTACCATGTACCGGTATTATGGAGTGAAAAATGCTGTAAACTTGACAGTTGTCGATAACAGACATTAGATGTATTGCGAAGTCGTTGCGGATGGATGTCGCTATTTTTGTATGAATCTTGGGTATAAATTATATTGAAAAATATTTAATTTAATATATATTTTTTTTGTGGAAATTTCGATTGGTTTAGATACATGAAATAGGTAAAGTTATAGATTGTATTAGTATTATCGTATATTTTAAGTTTACTGGTAATTAAGATTTTTTGAAAAAGTTTCAAAATAATTAAATTGACCAACATAAACTTATATTAAATATTCAAATATATATACCATTTAAAATAATCACAACTCAGGTCGATTAAGTGCAGTTTTTTTTTTCTGTGGCCAAGTACCTACGCTTTCCCTCTAATAAGTTTTAGAATTAAAAATTCAATGGCTGTAGAACTTAAGTCTTACGTACTCTACAAAATTGAATACATATGTATTTTTTTTAAGAAGACGAAGGTATCCTAATGTGAGATTGCTTAACAAGTGGCGGAACTTACACACTTTCGTGTTAAATGCCGGATTAGAAGGGAAAAATGACAACGATTCATTCTACCGAAC
The DNA here is from genome assembly GCA_013403645.1 of Heliconius nattereri. NCBI lineage: Eukaryota > Metazoa > Arthropoda > Insecta > Lepidoptera > Nymphalidae > Heliconius > Heliconius nattereri. The sequence continues at coordinate 3,268,595 of JAAIXI010000222.1, read as the reverse complement.
AGGAACTGACCCTATAATTTCAGTCAGATACTTTCCCTGTACGGTAATGTATTACGATATGATGGCCTTAAGTATAATATTTTTTGAGTAAATATAATGAGTTCTGCCATTGAACACGCAATGCCTTCAGAATTCGTCAGAAACTGGGGAACGGAGTGTCTTAACACTAGGTTCCCTCTGCATAGGGCTGTACTGACGCTCTGTACGCGGGATACAGGGGGATTTGCCCCTTAAAAACTATTTTTTTGATTTGCTACTTAAAAACTTTTTTTTTTATAAATACACGCAGAAATAAATGATATATTCACTAGTTTAACTTTTACCAATCAAAATACACAGGAAAAAAATATATAATTTCAAAGTAATTTATTCAAATAGCCTACCTACAAAACTAATTATATTTCCGTAGTATTGAACGATTTTTCTAATTTTATGTTTGCGTGTTAATTAATCCAATATAACTGCACGGTAGAGGTAGGACCTTACATACAATTTATACCTGACCTAAACTTATTTTTTTTTAAATTTTCAGGTCAATTCAAAGCCCGGTTTTGCCTCGACACCAGAACAAAAAAAAATACAGTCGAATTGATAACCTCCTTTTCTTACAGAAGTCGGTTAAAGATTGAAAATAATCATTAAAAATCATTTCCTCGAGTACGGATTGAACCCAACACTGTCGCGTTTACAAGCACTCGCTTGTGCTCCTTTGCCGTGTAATTTGTCCAAAGTGTGTATAATATATTTTTTTAGATGTCTTTTAATAATATTCTACATTTGAAATTTTTAAAATATAATAAATATATTTGAATTTTGTCCTAATTATATTTAAATTGACAATATATAATTAACTTAAATAGTAAGAAAGACATACACTATGTACTTATGCAAAACCAACCATGTAAATATCACGGACATTGGAATTTAGTAGGTAGTTTAGTAGGTAGGTGTATATAGATAATGAACTAATGAATCATTAATTCAAATACGTCAGGAGTAAAGTGCTGTAATTATAGTAATATTTTTTTCGAACTATAATATGTGGTGTACGGGGCAATTCCTTTAGCAAGGGATACCTAACTCTAGTATATCTATTTTAACTAAAATTTTTCCCTTTTCATTTTTATTTGCAATTACATTTGTTATAAACTATCACAGAAACTGTTGTCTATAATACTATGTACACCTATGTAAACTTGGGGTCGACAAAGAGAATATACGTAGATATACGTTTATTTTAGGTTCTCGCTGTATTCCACACGTAGGAGGATATCCAGAGGGAACCTAGTGTTAAGACACTCTGTTACTATTAAGGCAAACAAATAATAAAACTAAATAATATCTTACGTCCATGAATATATTTATATAGTAGAAGGGAAGTTATAAAGTATAATTATTCCTCTGAAGTAACGGAATTCTAAGTTGTACTTAATATAAGCAATAAGCATACATCAGAAGTACACTCAGTACGGTATTAGTGAAATCTACTTAAATCGTATATTATAGGCTTGAATGGATATTATAGAGATGATTGTAAAAAATGAACTATTGCATTTTTTATTTATCTGTGTAGGTACAGTTAATGAAAAATCAGCTTCACGCTATATCCCGCATACAGCAAGGTAGGCAGAGGGAACCTAGTGTTAAGACACCCCGTTCCCCACCTTCTGCCGAATTCTGGAGGCATTACGTGTTGAGTGGCAGAACTCAACGCCTTTTGCTTTGGCTTGAGCCAAGCGAGGAAATGGAAATATAAACGTAAATAAATATTTCACTTCCTCGAGTGGGGACCGAACCTACAAGCATCGCCTTTACAAACACTGTCCCATTGGCCCACTATAACCTCCATTTTCCTATTGTTTTTAGAAAACTATTAATTGTATTCAAATCTTAAAATATCCATAGCGATGTTTGTTATATAACAGTAGGTATATTATCGTAGTGAAGATTGAAACATGTCAAACGACCCGCGGGTCAAATTTACAAAAACCTGTACACAATATTCATAATTTAGACGCGAGCGTCTTTGAAAAGCTGTCAACGATGTATGGTAATGTGTGAGATGACGTGACGAATACATCTTTAACCTTCTTTTGAACTAACGTAAAAAATATTTGAGAAAAATAAAAATTTAAAATGGGAAAACAATAGAAATACAATAAAAAAATGCTGAGATTTTTTCCGTATTTTTAATCTAAACTTTGTATTCCTTTTTGCGATAATTGTGCGGATGGAAGTGTATGAAATTTAGCAAAGTTATAGTTTATAATACAAGCTCTGCACTATTTCTCTATAATAAAATAGAGAAGAAGTGCACAGTGCCAATATTTTGTTAAAATAATGTTTAGAAATAAGGTATTATTAAATTAATATTTAACAATACCTGCTGCTATGGTTACACGTATTTCAGATGTCAGTTGGTTCTATAATTTTAAGGAACATCTGGAATTAATTATTTGTTAACTTATTAAAGAATGTAGTAACGAAAATAGAGAAGCATTAGAAAAAATATTTAAAAGTAAAAAATCTTTTTCATTAAATATTTTATTTAATTTGAAGTAAGTTATCTGGGAAGTTAGATTAAATAACTAGAGATAGAATATACGAAATTGTTCATAGATGTATTGCTGTAACAAAATGTATGGTTTCTTAGTTGCATAGACATTAGAAACATCAGCCTAATTGTATGTTTGATTATACACAAAGCAGTGCTGGTACCGACGCTGTCATATGGCAGCAAAACATTTGCGTTACAGAAGAAGAAGAAAAACTGGATATCGTGGAGGTGTGATCCCCCGTAGGATATATGGAATAAGTTTAGCTGACCAATTCCGTAGGAACACAACAGAATGACAGATACTAGAGTTTATTGCACAGTAAGTCAATGAAGAAGGTTCCCATGAGTTTGAGGGCGTCAAGTCAATGAGTGATGAATGAATAGCAAAAAGATTAATAGAGCATTAAAAGTGAGTGGTCACAGTTGCCAGAGAGTGACTTTTCTCTGCATAAAAAGCATGTGTTCCACCCGGAAGGCATGTATGAAGCAAGTCCTGGCGTAGGGGCACAAAGTGTGACTGTAAACTCGTCTGGTGGTGGATGCGATCCCCACTCGGGGAGATGAAATATTAATTAAAATGTATATGTTGTTTCGAGGTAAAGCCAAGTCCAAGTTTTCGCCTCCAAAAAGTTAATAAATCTTTTATGGGTCTGAGCATACGTGTATATAATAAAATTCCGAAGTGTATTCTAGGTTTGCCACTTCCAAAATTTAAAATTTCCGTAAAAAAAATTCTTTCAAGTAAAGCTTAAGTTATTTTCTTAGTTATTTGCTTATTACGTTCAAGAATATTTAGAGGACAAACATGTATGGAATTAATGTCCATTGAATGTAATGCAGGATAGCTGCCAACTAATGTAATAGATTGTACCGTTGATTTTGAAAAGAGCAACTGTTGAGTTTCTTGCCGGCTCTTCTCAGCAGAACTGCATTCCGAACCGGTGGTAGCTTTTTGTTCATATGTTGATTCGACGATTCAAAAGTGCTTATTATAAGTCTATTTGAATAAAGAAAAAAAAAGAAAAAGCGTCGTTGCGTTTTGCCACTCAACACCCAATTCTTCCATTCTCTATCTTTGCTTTAGTAAATAAATTATTTTATTTTCTATATGTACCTCAATGTAAGGTTTACTTATCACATCATCAAGGAGCTATGAAAAATATCATCTTTATAAATGCACGAAAGCGTGTCCAACCAAGTTAAAAGTTCTTTTACACGTACCGTCGAGCTACTTTTGAGCACTTCACAAGTCGTAAACTTAAATATAATAAACTTAAAATTAATCGCTTAAACAGAGATAGTTTTAAAGTAATTAAAATAAATATTAACCCCAGTCGAATATCTAATGTGGGTGCCAAGTTCCAAGTTATGCACTAAAAATGTTTAATATTCATTCTTATAACACATAGTGCTTACAAAAAGAAAGTAAAAGTAAATGAAAATATTGATCATAATACTTTTTGTAAAGAAATTGCAATTAATATTTTTTTGCAATAAGAAACGGTGCAACGAAGCTGATAAAACATATTAATTGTACTACAGCATACTACAGTAGATACGGCACGTATGGAATAATATTTCTTCACCGCTCAAGTAACGATTCAAAGGTCCTTAAGAATATTTATTGTCATTGACAATAAATACAATATTAAAATCCCATAAAAACACAACTAACACACACTATCAACTAACAGTCATAATCTCCGCATCGAATTCTCAATCGCATCCTTCACTTTAAAGTTATAAAAATAAATGAGCCTCATTACTATGCCCGGGACCCATTGTACCGGGACAAAGGTTCTGGCGTCCTCGTAGGTCCTTCGTAATGGGAACACATTAGTAAAACGTCAAAACAAATCAAAAGACAGTACTAAAAACTTACAAGTATGCGTGAACGTAGAGTTATTGATTGCTTGTGATTTGTTAATTCCTTCAAGTGTGATACCGCAAATATTATGGTACTTAAAAGTCTATTTTGCACTCGAGTCTGAAGCAACAATGGTGGACAACTGCTAAAGCTAATATTAATGTCTTCTTATTAATCTTTACTTTGTTGGAGTTGATATTTTGGTGTTCACATCCACATAAACACTTTTGCTTTTATCTATTTTTGAGCAAGTTTTTTTTATAGTGTTGATTTACATATACGCGCAAGTTTGTCGGGTATTTATATCTATATGGGTATGAACCTATATTCATATGAATTGCTTTCGTTTCGATAGCACTATCATTTTAAAGACAATAATATCTATACACTGAAAAGTAAAATTTTAGCTTATTTAATAAAACTATTATTGACAGTGATTTGGTCAAACATTTTTTTTTAAACTTGATAACTTTTTCATTTATGACTCAATTTAAATAAAATAAACATTAAATGATAGCCTAAATAAAATGAATATTAAATTAAAGATGATTACTAGAATAAAATAAGGAAAATACAGTACATTTCAGCAGCGCCGAATCCCGTTATTGCCTCATCACCAGAGTGAAGAAATGGAAATGCTAAATATACAATTTCCTCGAGTGCAAATTGAACCCATAACCTATAACACCCTTGTATGCTTGACAACTGCGCTAAGACTGACCTCAGCAATTTTTTTCTTTTATATTTACTTGTATATAATATTCTTATATATGAACGTCAAGGTTAACTATAGTAATCAAAATAAAATTATGTTTTTATAATCAAGTACCTAATACAATTTAAATCAATTTCACTTACAGAATAGAAAAGAGTGATGAAAAGATAAAATATATCCATTCTAATATGTAGTAGGTAGGTAGGCTACTTATGTTTGTAGGCTACTTATGCTTATGACAAATAAAACGAACAATAAAAATACTTACACGCGCCAGCGACATGAATTTTCTTCATCCAAGGATAAATTACTCTATCAGTATTGTCTGAACAAATCGAAGAGTCATCATCATCAACGGGTGGACTATCGAGCAATAACCTTTCGTCATCCATTTCTGATGCTGGAGAACCTTCACGCCCTAAAGCCTGGAGCTTTCTTCCAGCTGGGGCAGCTTCCTCTATATGTCTCTCTAACCGTAACCCAAGTTCAGCCAATCCTGGCGCAGAATCATTGTGTGATGGGATAAACCCATGATCAGCATCAGATGGATGAGAGGGCTCAGGTGGCCTCGGAGGTGGTGCCACAGGTGGATGCTGTGGAATTGGATGGTAGTAGCCTCCGTATCCATATCCTGTACCGATTTGGACAGGATATTGATGTTGATACCCATATTGTAGATGCTGGTGCTGGTAGTATTCTCCAGGTGGAATATAGTCTGCCTGGCTGTATTCTTCGGAGGGAGGGAATTTTGGGTCGGGCTGTGGTTGATATCCACCGTTCATGAGGAAGGAGCTCATTATGGGCGTGGTCGAGTCGGCGCATCACATCCCAACACGCCTGGTAATATGGCCGCCATTCAACAATCGCGGAACGGGAGCATTTTTTCTTATGTTGTCCTGTAAATAATGTGAATCGGACTCACGTTCTATACAATTCTAGCATAAGTTAAGGTAAATCATTATATATTTCTTATTTAATTGTTATTATTAATAAATTCATATGTAATTAAACTAATATTTCGCTACTAAGAAAAAAATGATGTCTGTATAATATAATAACAAATTATAAAAAAAATTGAAAATGTACAGCCTTGTGAATATGTTAATATTAAGGTTAATTATATTCTTATAGCAAATTTTCAAGGTATTTTCTTAATAATATTTTTTGATTAATTATAGAATACAATAAAGACAGCACAACCGTGAAAGAAATGTATAATTGTATTACGCTGAACTAATTCTAATTATAATGTTACTTTTTATCTGATAATAATTATCGTCGCAAAGCTTACTCTACACCGACACTTATGCTAAAATTCCATAAACGTGAAAACACTTACAAAACAAAATTCACAATATCGATCACTCACACACTGTTCTAGTTAAAACAAACATAAATTTCACAAATTTTAAACTTTAAAATATATACATTAAAAAACAGTATTATTGCCAAGTCATTTAATTCATCACTTTTTGATAATAAACAATGGCAGAGGCGCGCGCTCCCGCGACATTTTGAGACAATATACACTGCCCGACACGCCAGCGCACTCTGTCACTTTAAGGACTCCTATACATGTTCATCAATTTTTACATACCACCTTCCATTTTTAAGGCGGAGCTGCTCTTCGTTTGTCATATATTTTAATATATAATACATTTTAAATTTTATTTGTAGGTGATAAAGCTCAATCTTGAATGGCACAGAGCTTTAAAGCATTAAACCGTAACAACAAGTCTCTACTTTCCACACGTGAAGAATTCAACTCGTGCGAAAGAGATATAAATACGGATAGCCCTTGAAATGAGTCGGTGTGAAATATATGTGTCTCGCTCGTTCTTATGAAGTTTTACATGAGAGTGTAAGAGAGAAAAAAATGTAAATTCGAATACGAGGAAGAGATTAAGAAGCTTTTTAATAATAATACAGAGTGAACATGGTCTCTGTTCGTTACGACACGCCGCTTTTAAATATTTAATTTGCAATTTCCTTTATTTTTTTAACCTAAGCAGCCTATTTAAGGCGCAGAGTGAGATATAATATGTATAAATTAACAATAAAAACGTAAGTAGAGGTAACCGGCGTGTGATTTATATGGTAATTTGTATTGTGATAGTCATCATTCATAATAGTTAATAGGTTTCATTATTTTAAAGTTAATTACGACAAAAATAATTATATAAGTATAACAAGTATTTTATGTAATATTGCATTAACTGTACATACTAAGATAACTCAGTACCTAATTTAACTAACAATTTTTACCTAATAAAATTTACACGAAACAACATTTAACTTTAAAATTTTAAATATATCTTAAAATCTTAATACCATAAGCTTACACAAGTCATAAACCACAGCCAACCAAACATAAAGCTTAAAATAAAAACAAAAGCTCCCCAGCTCTACAAGCTCTACAAGCCGATATACGTCCAAAGCTGCTAATACAACACTAAGAATCGACAAGGAGACCGATAAATAAACAAAATGTATAGTGATCTTATTGAATTAGACGATCACAATGATGGTATCACGGCCCAGGAACTGCTGAATCATGACGGCTTTTACAAAAGGTGGGAACACCCGTTCAATGGCTGTTTCATCAGTAGTTGGTAGGTAGGTGCCTTTGGAAGCTGTTTGGTATCATAGTTTGTGGTAGCTCGTTTAGTTTTAATTGTAATTAAATTTTAATTGTTGGTATAATGTTTGTTTTTTTTTGTCAAGGCATCATTTTCACTGTATTATATTTGTGATAAGTAGATATAGTTTTTAATATACTATGGTTTTGTTATATACTAGTTATATACTTTTTTTTCTATTTAAATAGGAAGTTAAAAATGCTACAATTATACTTTTTTCCTTTTTTTTTAGCTTTACGCTGTATTCTGCAGGGTTCGCAGAAGCCTAATGTTAAGACACTCCACTCACCACTTTCCACCGCATTTTAAAGTTTTGAGTGGTGGAACTCAACGCCGTGTTTTGCCTCGACACGGAATGGTATTTCTTTTCCTCGAGTCGGAGTCGTATTCACAACGTTTTCCGTCAAACAATCTGGACCACGACTGGCCTCAGAAACTTATTTATAGACTTATTGGGAGCAACATTTCAGGAACAAAGTTCATGTTCCTTGGCCACTTTTAAATATTACACAAAGTGCTGATCACGAGTTCGGTTTTACTGAACTTGGCTGGACGCTCTACTGTGCGTCTACATCTACAATAATATTTAAAGTTTAAGTTTAAATCAAGTAAAAATTGTTTAATTTCATTTTAACTTATCGGCTCTGGTTAGTAATTAATAGATCCGATCTAAAAATAATTTTGTAGCGCAAAAACATATATTTTGTTTTCGTTAGAAGAGAACTAGTATATAGAGCCAAAATAAAGGCTTAAAGATTTACCTATCTATACATCCTTATATTTTTAAACAAAGGAAACACTGCACTCTATTTAAGTAGTCCAGGGAATATTCTATATTAGGTATAATACATACAATCCCTCTTGTGGAGCTCAACTGAAAAACTCGAGAGTAAATTCATAAATAGGTACATTCACTGTGAACTACGCACGATATTTTAAACATTCCGTTCTCAATTTTCCGGTCTAATTTTCTCATAATTTTATTTTTTTAATAATTTTAACGTTAGAACCACTATCGTAAACCATCTTTTATTACCCTTATATATTTATACTTTATATATACCTATATATATTGGATTTAAGTTAGTTTAGTTCTTGAATATTTATTTCTTTAACTCTATATATCTCCGACGTTCGCCAAGATATATAAAAAGACTCTAATACGCCAAATGAAGACCGTTTTAAAAATAGAAAATTTGTAAAATAAGGCCAGGCCAGACCTAAGAAAAAAAACGTATACATTCTGCTGAAAAGAAATGAAGCTCATAACCATCCTATGCACCTTCAAATACTCGTCAACTCCAAGATGTCGTCTTTATCCAGTATTTTATTTGCACCATTTAATTATTTATACAACGTCTCAATAGAAATCTTTTCCACAAGCTCGCTTCCCGAAGTTTGCGGCAACTTTGTTTTTCTTTCGACGTTAACTGGCTGCCGCCTCGTTCTACCCAACGAGCTTAATCCAAGTTAAATTAACAATACGACAGGCCTTTAATCAAACTTGGAAATTTTCAAATATTCTTGTCAAGCAGAATTAATCTTAAACAAAACCATTAAGAGTCTATTTTCTATGTATTGTTTGTGGGAGAAAATACCTTCTTCAAATTCATAAGAAACTTAAGAAAAACCTATTTAACTGACTTTGACTGTATTATTTGTTTCTTGTTTTGCTATGGATATAGAGATTTAGATTGATCCATTTGGAAATTTCAACAAGACATTTTGAGTTTGAAAACTGGAAGTTCCAATACTTATAAAAGAAACATTGAAAGTTAATTTGATTTGAAATTTAAAATAAGCTTGTGTAGTTTTTAGTTAGGGGCCCCGAATAGCCAATCTTCTGTAATGGCGGGTTGCATTTTCTATCTTATGAGAAGAGCCGCCGTTTTTTGCTATGACGGGGGCTGGGCTGAGCCCCAAAATGAAATATGTGTTTTCAATCAACTAACTTTGTTATTTATATCTTAATTATTCTATGACTTCGTTGCATTGTAACGTTAGGTACGTTACTTATTTATAAAAATAAATCAAATCAGCTTCACGTTGTATCCCGCACACTGCAGGGTAGGCAGAGGGAACCTAGTGCTAAGACACTCCGTGCCCCATATGTACATTCTTATTAATAACTAATTTTATTAATATTTTTTTGGTGGTTGTATCATCAGCTCTTTCTTGGGAGAGTATTTAAGTATGTTTAATGTTATTATATTTAATTTATTTAACTAAGCTTAAGGCGATAGAAGCTTTTTGCTTTTTTTACATTTTATTTTAAGTAACATTCAACCTTTGTATGCAATATCTCTCTATATCTCAATATCGATATTTCCATTTAATTATCAAAATGTCGGTCGGTATACTTAAATCCATATACTTTTTCATTTTTTTTTCATTATGACAATAATTATACCCCTTTATTTTATATAACCTACTATTAATTATATAACAATCCCTGTATAATAGACAAAACAAGTTTCTAGATTCTAATATAAATTTATCAATTTTAAAATCAAAACGGCAATTCTTGCAAATATGCTAATCACAAATGATATAGTAAATTTTAGTAGAAGATTTTCCAACATAAAAACACTGGATCTCTCATTTTAGAAACATTTTCATTATCGATCCACTCATCTAACAGTTCAGTAGAAACTTCATACAAGTTTCTGACGTGAAATGTCGTCGTACGTCAAAAGCTTAACAGCAAATTTTACTCCCCTTTCCCCCTTCTTTAGTGACGTCACCGGTGTACGTCAAGAGGCCAATCAAAGTTTTAACATCAAATATTGATGTTTTATATTTTTGCCACTTATTTTTATTTTATGATTTTAAAATTCATCACTTTTTCTTACTTTAAATGCTAATGCGTTGTTTTACGTATAATTTTTATTCGAATATGTAAATAGCAACTAATTAAGTATTTCTTTCTCCATTTTCCTCCGAATTCTGGTGACATTGCGTGTTGATAGATGGCATGCTTCACGATTATTCTGGCGTGACGGAGTGTCTTAACACTAGATTCCCTCTACCTACTCTGCTATATTCGGGATACAGCGTGAAGTTAGAAAAGATTGCGTATTTACTCGTATTTTGGCCTACAATTTCTCTTCATTCACAATACTTCTCACTTACAAGTATACCCATATAAACAACGATCTATATTACATAGCAAATTGGCAAAGCTAATAATCCCATATTTTGCCATTTCATACATAAGTATGTCGCACAAAAACATCAAATGTTAGCGTTTCCATTGAGGGGAACAGTTTGGTATCCTCGATGTGACTGTATACTGTCAACCTTACTACCATTACCTTGCTGAGCATTTTTAAGCCTTATTCTACGAAATATAGAGATTGAAATGGTATTGGTTCTGTGTGTCATTAAGGTGGTTTCCAGATCAATGAGTGGAAATTTCATTAATCACAAGTCGCGACAGTGCAGCGTCGCTGGCGTCCTGGTTCAATTTTTTTCCTCTTGCGCCCTTACGCTGGATATCGGACGCGATTTCCTGGGATTCTTAGGACTGGGTGGTCGGTCTTATAATAGATATAAGTAATTTTCACTTATACTATTATATTTGTATGTATTTATTTATGTTTATTGAATGGAATTCAAAATATATTGATAATTAGATGGTAAAGATGTATGGTAGCAATTTAAAATATGATGTGGATTTATGTGTACAATGAGAGGTACTATTATTATTACTATAATGAAAAAGCTGTTTTCGCAGATACAGTCAGAAGAGTAATAACAAATATGACTATTATAAAATCTTGTATAAAATATGGCATAAAGTTTTGCCAATTAACGCAGTATCTGTGTTCAAACAATAAGAGGTTAACGAAGTTATTTATCATTTAGCTTTCTCAAGTTGTCGTTGAAATGGCTTAACTATAGAAATTTACGATAATTATTAACATGATCTACCATTGCATACTCGAAAAATAAGTCTGATTTCGTCAATGTAAGGCAATAAATGAATAAAATATATCAATTGTATGAAAATGATTTATTTTTTAAATTTTATAATTAAAACAAAATATCATCAAACAAATGAAATATTAAACATCACGTTGATATTTCTATTTCAAGCCAATAGTATTATGTAGGTTCAATTCCCACTCTATTAAATTGAAATATTTACGTGGTAATCCACGACGTTAAGCTCCGCCACTCAACGCAAACCCTCCAGAGTGCGAAGGAAAATGTGTAAAGGAATTCCAGGTACCCTCTGTTTAAAAAACGTAGATATTTACATATATAAACCAAATATAGGTACAAATACTAAGTACGTACTTAAAACGTCCCAAAGCTTTTCCTTCCACAATGTTTAAATCAGTAATGTTCTTTATCACATTCAACTGAAAGAGGGTGCGCGAATTTACATTTCAATGCATAATTTATCCCATGTACTGTCGGCGGGGGTTTCTGCGAATAAATATTGCTTTTATCTACCACCCCAGTCACTCCTCGCTTTCTATCGTACGAATAATCCCTCTGGAAGTAAACAGTTTTAGGGTTTTTTGTATGGTGGATTTGAATATACTTATACGTTTTCTCTTTTTACTAAGCGATTTTTTTTCAGGTTCACGCTGTATCCCGCGTGTAGTAAGGAGGGTCTAGTGTTAAGACACTCAGCTAGCCACTACGTGATGTATTTGTTTATATATTGTAATATTATCTCTAAGTTTTTGTAATTAATATTTAAAGTATTTTGCAAGTTGCTGCGAAGAAACTGGTGCTAAAACACTCCGCTTTCCACCCGATTTTCGGACATTACGTGTGCATAAAGTGCTTCATTTAGTAATGAAGTGTAAATGAAGGAAATAACTTATATATTATAAAGCAGATCAGATATTGCTTTGATATAATATGATGGAACCTAACAACGTATGTTGTTTTACCGAACTAAAGAAATATATGAAAATTTAATACAAACATTTCTCCGAATCCAAATCTAGATCACATTATCACATATTCTATTTATGAAGCACTCACTGCTCCTGCTTACCATAAGTTAAGGAAATATAATAGGGTTTTTTAACACTGTCAAAAAGTCGATATTTTTTTTATTATAGGTTACTTGTGGGTATATTGTAGGTAATATACCCACAAGTAAAGCTGACTACGCTGACTTACATTATTCGTAAATCAAGTTCAATTTCACGCATCTCATATAGCCTTATAGGATCTTACTTTCTAGTAACAAGTGTAGAAACTGATCGATGGCGCGAGAAATCGTATAGAGGTACCACAAATATTTTGACACATCCTAGCATCGTATTACTAAACAATAGCTTTCCAAATAACTTAAAGCAACTTCTGTAGGGAGCGTTCAGAAGCACGAATGGAAGACGTTTGATAGATTGGTCCCTTGGGCCCGGAAGCAGGACGGTAGCTGGCTAACAAAGGTTTGATCAGAAATAAATATAAAGCCCAAGAGAACTGAATTTACTTTTTATAGTAGATTTACTACTAGTTTGGATAGTATTGACGCGGTGCAAGTGTGTAACTGTGAACGAAAGGTTGTGAGTTCGATTCCTACTCGAGGAACCGAAAATATCTAATAATTTAGCAAAGCGCGGCGCTGAGTTCCGACTCCAGGTTTAAACGGAAAGTAGGGGGAGAGGTTTGTCTTGACACTAGGCTCCCTTTGCCTATCCTGCTGCTTGCGGGATACAACGTGAAACTGAAGAAGATTACGATTTTGTATTTAACAGCAATCTATGTTGATATCGTTTTGTTAATTAAATATAAATAAAAGTCTTAATATCTTTTAATATAGGAAAATTGATTTTTTTTATAACAATAAAGGAAGATTTCTTTAAAACAATTCAAAAAGCTCATTACATTTTCAGATGCAAACGCTATCGAGATTCCCGAGTGCAGGGAAGCGGTCGCAAAAAGCGCCGCTCTGCGCGAGACTTCACAATGACTAATGATCTGGAGAATATCTGAGGATTTCGAAAAATACTTCATTTCGTTGCAATCATAGACAATAATTCCAATTTTAAATATTAAGAACATTTCTTTTTAATCAATGGCAACATTTTTTTTTTAAATAGGGTCGCAAAAAGTGCCGCTTAGCCAGAACTTCCAAATGACAAATGATGTGCAAAGCCCGAAAATACGAAATAACTTTAGAAGACAATGATTAAAAATTGGTAAATAATTGAGAAACACTCATCCTTTGAGGGTACCGCATCTATACGGATGGCTATTATAGAATATTTTGGAAAAATATTACGTATTTTAGCCTTGTAAAAACCTACCTACCTACTAGCGAAAAGTAAGAACTTAAAATTAATCTTTGAGAAAAATATAATATTTTATATAATATTATCGTGGCAGTCGTGGGGCAGGAGCACAAGCTTGTGATTGTTAGAATGACGATTGTAGGTTTGATTCCCGCTAGGGGAAATTAATTATTTTTTTATTAATATTTTTATTTCTCGCGCTGGTACTAAGGCAAAGCGGCATTAAGTTCCACCACTCAACATGCCTCGAAAATTCGACGAAAACGGAGAATGGCAGGGAAGGCAGAGGACACATAGAGTGAAGCTAATTATTTGAATTGACTATTAATATAAAATGTTTACTTAACAAATCCAAATAAAACATAATACTTATAAAACAAGAAAAAAGCACACAGCTAGTGTTTTCTCCAGCTAATTCCATCATTGAAAAATGTAACTCCAAATTTCTTCGCCGACACTTGTGAACAAAGCCCGGTGGATACCTAGCCGATCCTTCGCCGAGAAAAATAGTAGGAAAACCATTAATAACTGTCGCGCGGCTCCTTGTTAAATGCATACAATACTTGAAGCTTTTTAAACTCTTACAATGGCGACTTGGCTAAATTAAAAGTTTTTCGATACAAACGCGACATTGCACGGAACTTGAGAATGGGTAATTATTACTGACACTGATAGCATGTTAGTTATATTTTTACTTATTAAAAAAACGTATTAATATTTTGAATGTAGCGTGATTTGAACCCGTGCCCCTTGAAAAGCCATACGTTCTGAGAACCTATAGCTTAGTCTAAGTACTTTTAACATGAAAACTTCAATAGAATATCCGCAATGGCATTTATATATAGTATTATTCAAATAAAACAATAACCTTCCTAGTAGACCATGGATAATAAATAACAACACAACGGACATAATTCATTTTGTTTTCAAATCTAGTAACATTTCAATCAATCAGTTTCATTAGAAATAGCTTGTCTTGGAACACATGATTTCATTAAACCTTGAACGTTGAAACGAAATATATTGCACATTTTCAATTGCAAGCTTATAATGGATAATAATGTTGCTAGAATTTAACATTATATTGCACAATATCTTATAATATCAGGTGTGTAAATAAAGTAAATGTATCGAATGAAGGACATTTTAAAATGTCTCAATTTTTTAACAAAATCGAGGAGCGAATTCTTCTCTTTTCCTTCTCTCTTCTCACTGTGTATCCCACATGCAGCAGGGTTCCTCACTTTTCCTGTTGAGTGGTGCTGACTTAACACCAAGCTTTGTCTCGATACCAGTGCGAAGAAAGGAAAATATTAAATATCTCATTCATTCGATTGGAGCGAATCTTCTTAGGAAAATTATTATTATTATTTTGGCAACATAATATTTTGATATATATGTAATTTTGTACAATAAAGTTGAATAATAGTAGTTGATAACAGCCATTAATTCTAATTACAATTAAAATAAAAACTAGCCAGGGAACTATTAACATATCTAAAATTTGTTCTAAATAAATAACTATGGTACTATATGAAACAAAAATTATTAAATACTATATAAGAGTAAAAATTGATTATTTCGTTATTAAATGATATAAAATGTTAATATAATTATTTTAAGTTAATGTTAATGCCGACAGTACGGGAACACGCAGTACACGTACACGTCAACTGGCACAGGTTTGTAAAGACACATTTAAGTAAAAAATCAAAATTAATGATAACAGTGGCAGTCAGTAGGGCACAAGCTGAATACTCTTTCATGCCAGTGCCTCTATTCTGTTTTTCTTTTACTTATATTTCTGTACAAAAAATATATTCCGGAAATGTCTCGAAACTGAAACCAGCTTAAGCTTTTTGTATACTCGTATATATAGAAAATGTTTACCTTATATACTCGTAGCTAGACGATAAATATTAACTTCTTTAATTACAATTTTTTATATAATTTTTGTTAGCATATTAATTAGCTTCACAAGGGTATGTTAAAATAATACGAGATATAATATAAGGTAAATTAAAAATATATATGAATCTAGCTTCTCTTATTTACTGTTAATGTTATTGCAATTATAATTATTTATACCATGTAAAAGCCTTTATAAGTTAAAGCGCGGTGAGTTGAGTACCGCCACTCAACACGCTATGCCTCCAGAATTCAGCGAAAAGTGGTTAACGGAAGAAGTGCCTTAATGGAAACGTAGTGTCTTAACACTACGCTTCTAGATTCCCTCTCCCTTCCCTGCTAAGTGCAAAATACAGCGTAAGAAAAATGATAGCCGTATGAATATAACGTTTGACACCAAACATGATGGTTGCAGGTTCTATTCCCACCCCGAAAATAACTCTAATTCGGGTGGAAAGTGAAAAAATAGAGTATAACTACCTATATAGAAATACCCTATATAGAATATACTACCCTTACTATAGAATACCCTGGTACTACGAGCTTAAGGCCACGGTTCACGAAAGAGAAATGAGCGGGTAATGCTTGGACGAAACCTTTTCAATAAAATAAGACTATATTTCCACCAACTAACAGTGCTGTAATTACTCCCTAGAACTGAGCGAGTTCATTTTAACTATTATGCTCACTCGGTCTTTTCCGCCCGACTATTTGATGGAAGCACAAGTAGAGTATCAACACGTAATTCCTCTTGAATTCAGCAGAAAGTGGAGAGCGGAGTGTCTTACCACTAGGCTCACACAGCTTATCGTGCGTAAAGCTGAAAAAAAATGTTACATACACAAATTACACAAAAATATACCGCGTAAATAATTTACATTTTAGTATTAACCGGAAGCACTTTCTGATTAAAGATAAGCCCACCACGTTCGTCTGAAACCATTGTCAATCAAACCAGTACCAAAGTTCCTATAATCAGTATCCCACGAGCTGTGATTGATTTATCAGTGGGATCGGCTTCAAGTTTACGGGGGCGCTGTTCCAATCATCGTAAGATAGCATCTGCGGTGGACGTGTACACCTTGTCAATATTTTGATGCATATTCTTATGAAAATAGTATGTTTAAATATTGAATAATTTAAATATTTAGGCTGTCATGGTGCAGGGGTTGAGACTATGGGCACGAAGGTTGTGAGTTCAATTCCCACTCGGGAATTGAAATATTGAATATTCTCATTTCATCGCTCTGGGGGTAAAACGCGGTAGTGCTGACTTCTGGCACTCAACACACAATACCTCCAGAATTCGATGGAAAGTAGGGAACTAAGTATCAGGATAGCTCTGCTTACCCTGCTATGTATGGGATACAGCATGAATATTAAAAACTATAATATAATAGTATATAGACACAGCGTCCGACTTTAAATGCGATGGTAAGATTTAATCCTCATTTAGGGGAACGATTAAATTTCAAATTATTTTAGTTTTCCCGCCATTAGTAGACAAAGTGCGTTGTCCCAAAAATCTCAAAATGTCTAAATATTTTCTTCTCCAGTCTGCTTTGCTTTAGTCAAGTTGAGTCCCACCAATGTAATCTCGAATAAAAACTCTTGCATTTAAAGTCTCGAAAAATTTCTTACATACTGAATGTGCCCTAATAATAAATAATATTTCACTTTTAAAATCCTACCTATTGAGACATCAAAAAAGAAACTCGTGTCCTGTATTCTCCGATTTCCTCCTGAATTCGAGACATTGCGGAAAAACGAAAATAATAAAGTACGAGAGGAAATCAAACTCACACCCAGCACATTACTCTCTTCACCACTGCACCAGACGACTTAAAATTTTAATTACTAAAATAAGTCGAGGCAATCAAGGGAGACCCCGTGACCCATTTTAAAAGTTTTATATTTATATTGAGGATCGAAGCGCAAACGAGGGGAGTGATAAATGAATAGCATCAATTAGACAGTTTGAATGTTGCAAATTTTCACCCAGCAGTTATCATTATGGAGACTCCCGCGTCCAGGGACCCTTTTGTTTTGTTTTGTTTCCGATAAGAAATGTGTCGTATTAAATTCTAATCAACGTCGGTCTATCAATAAATACTCGTAATATTGGCTTGAAATTAATTCTTAAATTGTGAATTTTATATTGTTTCTAAGAATTGTTGTGTGAAAAGTGTTTTTTTAAGTACTGGTTAAAATAAAGAATCAGATATATGGACTGCATTTTTAAATAAAATGTAACAAATTAATAAATCTCTTTATTTGTTTACTATGTCATAATGGCGACTATGGCGAAAATCGAGCCCCTCTAACATTTTTCACATTGCGAGAAGAATCGAAGAAATAACACTTTGAGTAGCTGCGCCGACTCTTTTTCTCGGGTCTATGGAAATCTAAGCTTCATCAATCGCGTATACAGTTAGGCACTTTTCATCAGCAATTATTATTATTTTTTAGCTTTAAAAAAATAAAAGTACTATTATTTTCAGCTTTAACAAAATAATAATAATCCTCCATTCCTATAAAGATACTGTCTGTCTTAAATAAAATAGGGAATTTTAGCAGAAATTAATAATGCGCTTTTTGCCTCATCACCAGAGCGCAGAAATGAAAATATTAAATGAAAATTATAAAAATATGTATTAAATATTTAATTTCGTCAAATTTGTATCGAACCTACAATCTGTCACGTTTACAATCACCCACTTGTGCTATTGCGCCATAACTGGCCTCACTCATTTTACTTAGTAGATGTAGAACAAATATTAAGAGCAATACCTTAATACCTTAATAAAAGATTTTCCGTTATATAGCATCTAAGTCAGAAGCTCCAAAGTATTTTAATTTTTTTTTATTCGTAGCATATATACAACTTAAACACAAAGAACACAAAATCTCGTGTACTCCACATACGTGTAGAGCAAAAAAACACTATTTAAATATCTGTCATTAGCTATTAATCAATTTTCGATAAGCAATTCTAAATGGGCGGGCTGGTATAGGCCGGTGATTTATTTTATATGGATCGACCACTCCAGCTTGACCCTTTCCTTCCTACTGATTTTACTCTTTCTATTATGAACATATAAAAAAATAATAAAAAAAGATAGATCATTTAAGCTGGTTTTCTATTGTGTCTCGTATGAGAGATGGAAGATAGTAAATTTGTAAACTTTATATTGGTATGACAATAGTCAATAAATGTAACTGTGATACCACCCGAATACTAAGTGTAATTGTTCTAAAGATATGTATTTGATATTTAAATGTAGAAAAACTACTAAATGTTAAGTAAAATAGGGATATCAAGTTTTTCAGATATTAGTTACACATAGTTTCATAGTTTATTAAACATCTTACGAATGATTTTAATAGAATAAATGTGGATTAAGACAAAGTAAAAGAATCTGTCGTGGCATAGTGGTACAAGCGTGTGACTGTAGGAATGACGGCTGTAGGTTCGATTCCCACTCGAGTTATAAATAATTATTTACTAATATTTTAATTTCTCCGCACTAATAACAAGGCGCAGCGTTAAGTTCCGCCGCTTCCTGCGGGATACAGTGTGAAGCTGAAAAAAAAGGAAAAAGTACGAATTTGTATCTAAGATCACCATAGAAACTTAATCTATATAAGATTAAAAGAGGCTAAGCTAAATGAATTTATTATTTATGTTTGACCGATGCTATTATAATATTTATTACTATACCCATAAAAACTGAAATAGAGACTAACGACATCTATGAGTAGAAAAATATTATCAACTTTCACCATATTACTGAAGAAATTTATAATATTGTAATTTGCTATCAACGCCATCTATTGTTGAGTAGCGGTTACAAACTTGAACAGACTATATAATGTGGGTAATTATATAATTTGTTAAAAACCAAACAGAACTAAATTTCTTTATTAATATTATTTCTAATCTAGTTGCTATATAGATTAACTTTTACTTTATTATATAAAAATATACAAAGTATTTACAAAACGTAACTAACGACTAGTGTTGCCATATGAAGTGAATCTAAAGCAGTTTTGAAAGCAAATAATTTTACATATGCTACATTTTTCATTTCATAAATATATGAATAGATTATTTCTGCAACTTATTGTTAATGATGATTTTCTAGGATAGAGGATATTTTATTTACGACTGTATAGAGTAGATAGCGTATCTCAATTTATAAATATTATTTCATATTTAATAACTTTTAGATTTAGATTAATGTTTTTATGTGTTAACTTTTATCACAAATATATATATAAAACAATTATATGTAATTGATCAATTTAAGAAATTCATATTATTTTAGTGTTTTAATTATGAGCAGCATATTATAAATTAACATCATTAAAAGAATGGAATTATATAGTACTTTTATTTGTGACAAAGCACTACACATACTCAAAGAATAACAACAATATTATATATTTATATTTTTTTTGAGAATATATTTTTTTATTTTCTTCTTTCAAAATCCACAAATACGACGTCAGGGAAGTTAGCTCGCACCATCTGAAATTAACATTTTTTAATTAATGATATGCTTTTATTGGTAACGGAAGTATCTTAACAAATAAAAACAAAATTATTTATATTACTCATGTGTTGTAAGATAACAACGAGCTGTAAAAAAAATACTTCTTAATTTTTCATCTATTTAGCATTCCAATTGCTATTCGATAAAGTCAAGTAACTAAATATATATAAATAAACTATAAGAAATAATACTTAATATAAAAAGCTTTAGGCTTAGAATAATAATATATGAATATATCAATACATTCACAGCAATATATTCAAAGAACATCCTTTTATTCGAGTGCATCACAAATCCCGTTACGACGTCGTAAATCGCGTACGCCTTAACGGGTTTACGTGGTGATATCGGCAATAAACTGTATCGCCTATTCTGCTTCCGTATACATTGTCTCGGATATACGCAGAGAGTAATGTGGCTGCTATGTAATATAAATGGAATGGTTTCAATTTTTAAATAGCCTCAAACGAAAAAAAGGAGGTAGGTTCTTAGCTAAAAAATATTTTTAAAGTTAATTATTACATGTTTTTATATTAGGTATAGTTTACAGGTTAAAAAAAGCGTGGTCAATGGTAGCGTAAAGGTCTAATATTAATATTTGGATTTCCGTTTTCCGTAAGAATATAATATAATCCCAATCCTAATTCTTTGTACAATTCTTTTTTTACTCTTTTATTAATAAATTTCATTCAATATTTACTCCCAAAGAGATTACAACTACTGATAGTCCTATCTTTGGTGACTAGGTCACAGCAGGTATAAGAGTAGGGAGACGCTGTATATGTTATATTATGAAAAACAGTTTAATAGTTTAAAGAGTGCTTAAAATCTTACTCTAAAATTTTCAAAAGAGTTTGCAAAATTGCGAAATCTTTATTCATTAAAACAAAAATCAGAAATAGTAGTAATAAAATTGAAGCCACTTGGAAGGTTGTTAATGCCGAGACTGGGAGAACCAGGGTGAAAGATTCTAATTTTAAACTTAGTATTGACGGTCACATTGTTGATTCCGATTTGGAAGTGGCCATTGCATTTGAAAAGTTTTTCTCTACTTTCCCAGTCAGTCTAACAAACGATTTAGGTTCTTCCACCACTATTGCAGAATCGTTAATTAAAGATAATTTTATATTGGTAATTTTATAATGGTTTCGTTTTCCGTCATGTAAATTATTCATACATTAGTGTAGCTTTCGAATCAATTAGTATGAAAAAGACAGCCGACTTGTGGGGTGATAAATTCTTTAATTTACATTTTGATTCCTGATTTAGTTATAATTTTAAATAGGTGTATTGATTGTGGAGTGTTTCCTGATTTGATGAAATATAGTAAAATAACTCCATTGTTTAAATCAGGTAGTACGCAAGACCCCACAAATTTCAGACCGATTTCAGTACTACCTACGTTTAGTAAAATTTTTGAAAAGCTGATACTCAGTCAGCTTCTTACCTATTTTAATAAAAATAAATTACTGCACACAGGTCAATTTGGTTTCACTCGTGGAAAGTCAACATCTGATGCTGGGATCAAATTATTAGAGTGTATTCGCGGCTTGAGAGGAGTCACGTGATGCCTTTGGGGTGTTTTGTGACCTATCCAAAGCATTTGATTGTTGCAGCATAAAACTCTTATCAGGAAGCTACACCACTATGGTGTAAGAGACATTGCTTTGGATCTTCTCACTTCTTATTAAAGTGATAGGATTCAAAAGGTAAATGTCAACGGGAAACTGTCACACGGGTCACCTGTAGCATTGGGGGTATCACAAGGCTCTATTCGGGGTCCGTTTTTGTTCCTTTTGTACATTAATGACTTACCTCACCTTATGAGAGATATCTGTGAATTGGTGTTTTTTGCAGATGATACATCTTTAGTTTTTAAGGTTAATAGACGACAATTGGAAATTGACGATGTAAACAATGCTCTTTCTAGGATATTACACCGGTTTAGGGCCAATAACTTGCTTTTAAATCGTAGTAAAATTAAATGTATCAGGTTCTGTATTAAGAATGTGAAGCAAGTAGAAACCAGGGTTTTAATGAACTTACTACAATACTTCAGCTATTTTCATAGTATTATGTCTTACGGCCTATTACTTTGGGGCAGTGCCGCTGACACAGATACCATTTTTGTGCTCCAAAAACGGGCTGTCCAAGCAGTCTTTAAAATGGGTCCACGGGAGTCACTAAGGCATAAATTCAAAGACGTTAACATCCTTACACTACACTCCCAATATATTTACGACGACTTAGTATATGTCCATAAAAATATTAATAAATTTAATAAAAACAGTGATCTACATCAACGTAATCTAGGAAATAAAAATAAGCTTGCTGTGCCCTTCTTTAGGCTCCATAAAGTTTCTCACTCATTTGTAGGTCAAAGTATACACTTTTATAACACACTTCCAAACGACGTGGTTAATTTATCACTGAACAAATTTAAAAAAGTGGTAAAGCACAGGCTCTGCCAAAAAGCATATAACTCTGTTAAAGATTATGTTCGCGATAAAGAAGTTTGGAAATGAGTTGCACTAATTCTAAGTTAGAATTGGTAATTGTAATTTGTAATAAATATTGGCAGTTAAAAAGAGTGGGCATGAGTTTCTTTGCCTGGATCTTCTCATGAGCTATATAACTATTTGAACGGGCTTTTTTCAAGTCAAAATTGCACATTTTTTTTGGTTATTTTGTTTTTCATTGTTTTTTACTTTTTTTACATGTCCAAGTAAATGTTAAGCCTTATCAGAGCAACGAAAAGAATATAATTAATTCCCCCATGTAGGGATCGAACTCACAACTATCGGGGTTACACTCAGACGCTGTCTCACAGTACCACGATAGCCTCAATGCTTATAGATAATATTTATTCCATTATTTTAACCAAATCAACTACATACAAGAGAGTAAGAGTTAAGAAAAAATGAATCAAATACTTACAAAAGACGTTCTGTATAATATTTCTGTACGCTTACAATTTAAACTTTTTTGCATGTAATTTTTACTATTTTTTCCAATTTTACAAGTAATTGTCATTTTAAAATCGCAACTTTATTACGAAATAATATTGGCAATTGAATTTCTTTATCAATCATAATTTTATTTTCATTATATTTTTTTCCGCTTCACGCTGTATCCCGCATGTAGCAGAGTAAGTAGCCCTCTACTTACTCTGCAAGCTACCGCTCTGCTACCTAGTGTTAAGACACTCTGTTCCCCTTCTGCAGGCATTGTGTGTTGCGGAACTCAACGCCGGGATTTGCCTCGACTCCAGAGCGAAGAAATGAAAGTATTAAATATTAAATAGTTTTTTAAAATAATTAAGTCTCTAATTAATTAAGACCAGTTTAACCATTGTAGTTGTTTTTTTCGATAATATAAGTCCAGTTATAAGACAAGAATTATTTAAGGAAATCAGCCAAAAAAATTTAATTTGGGTGCTGTTTAATATTATAAAATTCTACATATAAGTAATGTAAACCACGGTCATAGCTTAATATTATCATTATAGAACTATTACGAATTAAAATTAAAACTCTTATACGTAGAATCTAATTACAATAAGGCTTTACCAAAATATTATGGAACAATATTAGCATAGTATTTGGGTACAGCTGTCTGCAAAGTCCGTTAACTACCTACGTAAATTTAAATAAAAAATAATTTAACGTTATCACGTAAATTTACGTAGGTAGATGAGAAAGACATTGATGAAAAATTACATAATATTAATTGAATTGAAATATTATTATTAGTACTTATGCCAAAATAAATGTGCGGAGTTATTATCATAGTAACTGGCGTCGTTGAGTTCCGCCACTTAACATGCAATACCTCAAATAAATCAGCGAAAAGTGAATGTGTGAAAGGGAGTGTTTCAATAATACTATTTAAATGTCCTTTCTGTTGATAGATCAGAGAAAAGAGACTGGAGAGAGAAGAAAAGATTGTCCAAAGAAAAGGGGCAAATAAGTTTTATTTTAAAGTACTGATAAAAATCGATATTATTTAATTAACGCCTTTTAAATCTAGGTGTGAAATATACAACCTACTTATTATTATAGAGACAAGATAAATGTGAACTACAACATTAATTAATAGTTTTTATAATACTTTCAAAATATATTAAATATAATTTCTATTTCAATAATAATTAATTATAACGCAATAAAATGTTAAACTAATCTAAAAAAAATTTTAGTTTCGTTCTTTCTTATCAAAATTATTTATTAAAGTATGTTTCGTATTATGTAGTAGTAATAAACAATATATTTGATATTGTGAGACAATTGTGGGTTCGATTCCAAGCCAGGGAAATGAGTATAATGTATTATTTTCATTTATTCCCTCTGGTAAACGCGAAGCGAGCCGATGAATTCCGCCAATCTTCCTTTACTTTACAATCTTCCTTTTCGCTATGCTATAAAAAGCGTCTTGCTTTATTATATGTAGGTATACTAAGATTTATATGCATAGATATTTTTTGTTATTATATTTATATTAACATTATATACACTATTTTAAATTTATATCCGTAGTTACACTCAACCTTATTTTTTTTACATATGAGTTAAATTTCAATTCGGTGTTTCAATGTATTAAAAGAACTTACTATAAACTTTAAAAAATGATTGTTACAAAATAAGCAAATGAAAATTAAAGGTATTTTATTTAAGTCACGCATTTGTGAGCATGAAATACACAAAAAATATTAAATACACAAAATATTAGAGATACATTAATATTTAAACAAGTACATACAATTAAAAAAATGTCTATCTAACAGATATTAAATACCATAATTAATTTGTTTATTTTTACTTTTTTTTACTTCACTATAACGGAACGTAACGGAAGGCAAAGGGAACCTAATACTAAGACATTTCGTTCCATGGCAACTTTCGAGGCATTGCATGTTGAAAGAGAAAACCCAATCTTTATCATTATTTGTAAATACTTATAAATAAAAATTTTCAAATCTTCCATTGATGTTCGAAGTAACAAAGTAGCGAGGTCTTCCAGCCGTGAGATACCTGTAGAGACGAGCTTCTGATGAAAATTAAACTACAAAAGCCCGGATCTACAGGGTAGATCACGAATGTGCCAATAAATGTTTCTTCTTAATTTTCTTTTTTCTTATCTTTTCTTCTTTTCTTTTCTTCTTTATTTATTGTTTTTCGGTTTTCAATGTTGGTTTATTCTTTTATATTCTGGTTGTAGCGTGATGTCCTGAAACTTAGAAATTGTACATGTTAGGGGTATATTTAATATAGGTAATTAATTATAAAAATAATTAGAATTATTGATTGCAGCGTACGAAAACGAGATTATTATAATCAAAATTTATAAAAAAACACTATGTTTTAACCAATAATCAATTAACTGTTTCGCTTCCAAAAGGAACATGAAATCTGTAATGAGAATGGACGTGCCTCTTAAGCCTCGTTGAAGAGTTGTTTGAAAATTTATTTACTTCTATTAAATAAATTAATGCGACAGAATATACGGGCTAAATAATATAAATAAACCTATTATAAGAGCTTTGTATAAATATGAAGGTGTTATATTTTTAGCTATAGGTACGCTACATCCCGCACATAGCAGGGTAGGCAGAGGGAACCTGGGAGACCAGTGTTGGGACACACCGTCCCTTTAAAACACTTCCGTTCCTAAATTCTCTCTTTACTTCCGCCGAATTCTGAAAGCATTGGATGTTGATTGACGTAACTCAACGCCGCGCTTTGCCACGTTACCAAAGCGAAACGAAATTATATTAAACAAATATAAAACCAATAAATAACATTATTTAGTAAGTATAATATAATATAACAAAACTGAATTCAATATCCTTATTAACTTCCTAAGTAAATTTAGCTTTACTGCCATATACCTATATGTTGGTATATCAACACAAAGTGAACGTCGCTTTAGATGTTAATAATGCTAATCTTTTGACCCGGATAATCCATCATTTATAGCCCGCTCTAATATGTGGACTTTAGACTGTAAGCCTATAAATTTAATCAAAACAAATTAAACCTACCATTAATTTCAACTTTATATGCTTATCTTGAAGCAGAGATATACTTAATTCTATATATTAAATAACCATAATATATATATATATATATATTGCTTGTTATATAATGTTGCGTAATACCTAATAGGATATGAGATTAAATAATTTACGTAATAAATTAATAATGTTTCTAGTTTTAATATTCATGAACGAATAGGAGATTGGGATAAAGGAAAGTTATTAAAAAATGAAAGAATGATATCCAGATTACTTGATTTATAAGCATAAAGAAAAGCGTTTCTTTATAGTTGTAACAGTTTTACGCTGTATCCGGCAAATAGCAGGGTGGGCAGAGAAAATTTTGTGTGAAGACACTCCGTTCCTAACTTTTTGTAGTTCTGTCTGCGTGTTGAGTGGCGCAACTCAAAGTGGCGCCTTCACTTGTCACCAGAGCAAAGAAATAAAAATTTTAAATAAATCATTTCCAGAGTAGTAATCGAACCCACAGCTGTTGCGTCTACAGGCGCTACTGCGCTACGCCGGCCTCAATTCTGACGATTTGCTATTATCGATATGCATTGAAATTATCTCATTTAATACATACTTATACAATTTCATTATATAAAACTATAAAATACTTAATACGTACGTACGTACATAATATGAATTATTACGTGAAATTTCATACACTAAGATTAAAAACTAAATTCATGTTCACAAAAACGACCACCAAATCCGACATCCCATTGATCCCGACAAAAAAACAATCTCGAAAATTATTTTCGCAAATCATTCTAAGCATTGTGCTGATAATGTAGTAACGGAGAGTGGTAACAAAAACCTTCATTTAATTGCGTGGGGAAGATCGCTGAAAGGAGGGCTCTTTGTTCTCCCGCGAGGCCTGGGGGGACCTGTCCGGGGCTGGCTGACTCATCAATATCCCTGGATTGACAGACGCGCAACCATCGAGATTTAGTTTCGTCCAACTAATTCCGCCCAACGATCTGTCTCTTTACATCCTTAACGGTTGTTAATTTGCAGTCGAGCGAAAAATTTCTGTAAGAGCTTACTTAGTGTTCGATCATGTTCTAATTTATCCATACTTATACAGCACTTAGACTATATTCTTATATTTTCCTAAAAATAAATGTAATTTACGTATGTTTTATATTCAAGTAAATACAAGAAAGACAGAGAATCTAACGATAATCATTTCAAATTTGCAAAAAGGTACCTAACGCCTCATAATGTATTTTAATTATACAAATCCCCCCAGAATTGAGATCGAATACACAACTACCGAATGCACAAATAGAAAATAATTAATTATATCGCACAGACGAGATTTAACAACGCAATTCATTTTCTGTTTCATTATTAATGATGAAATAGTAAGGAAACCAGCTGATATACTCCTTACAGGTTGGAGCGTCTTAATTGAAACTCATTTATATATTCAAAGAGGATCAGGTAGCTGCCGTTAATGTGCCAATGTACCATTAGGCTTAATAGAATTGTAATTATAATCGCACATTAGATTTGTATACTAAAAACCTCAGAGTTGTGAGAGATATTTATTATTTAAGTTTTTAAAATATAATTTAGGCTTACGTAAACGTAAAGTAAGAATATAAATATTTAGAAACGTATAAAGATTTTGAACTGAAAACCTGAATTTTTGAATTATAATATTTCTTCAGCACATAAATAACACTAAAATGGAACTTTTACTAATATAATTGTCTTCCACAAAAAAAACAATTAATTTTGTTAAAAATTACAACTTAACAAAAATATTTCATAAACATTTTAAAAGCCAGCAAAGCTAAACATATTGATAAAAAACAAATTGTTTTTATCAATGGTCGGCATCTGTAATTCCCACGAGTGACATTTTGGAGTGACGTTAAACTAGATGTCGCCGGAAATCCCCCGTCTCCGCTAATACCATGTGGTTTGCTTATCTTCATAGCCTATATATATAAAAGGTTTCATAGATGTATTTATTTTAAATATTATATAACATTAAGGTTAAATATAAGGCCGTCGTGGTATATGGGTTCGATCCCACTACGAGAATATGGTGGTAATATCCCACAAATGATATTTTCGTTTACCCGCCATGGTAACAAGATAAGACGCGGCGTTAAGTTGCGACACTCCGTACGCAATGTTTCGAAAATATGGTAAAAAATGCAGAACAGACTATCTGAACATCAGATCTGCCTATCCTGCTAAATACGGGATTCAGCTCTAAGGTAAACCAATTAATTATAAAAGCTTTAAAATAAATAAAAATATTAGATTCACAAAGTAGATCTATCTATATATTTAAATCCGTCATTGTAAAGGATATCAGGAAACACAATGTATGGATTCGAGTCGTAACTGAGAGAATGTTAAAATTTTCTACATTACGCCAGTAATTCCATAGCCGTATAAGTTATTAATCCTCATTCAAAGGGAAATAATGCTAATGATATCTCACTAATTAGCAACTACATATAAATCCTATACTAAATCCTATACAAAATAAAATTAAAAACATTCTCAATATTAGCTACCATCTCAAATTTATATCTTACCACAATACCTGGCGGTATACAATTATTTACAAGCGGTGCAGGCCCCGTTTTCATTTCCACATGTTTTCCCAAAGGACCTGAAACAGCCAGAACCGATGTTATATTTCAATATGCTGACTAAAACAAGCATAACTTTAACTTCGACATCCCATATTTTATGGAAAACCAATATGTCTCGGGAGCGCATGTATCGGGCGCGTACGGGGTTTACGTATGTACTATAGAAATATATCTATGCAATGTACCTACTGTGCTCGTAACAAGCTAAATGCTTGTAAAATAAAATTTGACAGGTGTACATTAATATTTATGCTACCAAATAAAAATAAATAAATCAGCTTCACGCTGTATCCTGCACACAGCAGTGAAGGCAGAGGGAACCTAGTGTTAAGACACTCCGTTCACTACTTTCTGCCGAATTGTGGAGGCATTGCATGTTGAATGGTAGAACTCATCGCCACAAATTCTACCACTTAAAAGCAAAAGCAATGTTAAGATAAAAATTAAACAAAACCAACATTTGTATGGCTAAGAAATTTATAGGGCCTTCATATTATTGTATTATTTTAACAAAATATCTTCCAGTGCTTAAAACAGTAATAATAAATGTATAACTTGGAGATAGTGTTAATTATTAAGTACTTTAAATTTTAATTACGCTTTGAAGAAAATATAAGATCATCCCCTAGGGATAATGTTCGTTTCATTCGCGCATTAATTAAATTTATGCCCCCCGAGGTATTCATTTCTAGATGCGAAATACTACCTCTGAATTGAAAATGGCAATGTTTTATTACTAATTCTACAGTACCGTTATTATGAGTAAGATTATTTTTTTAATTTTTAATTGAAAAAAATATATAGGTATTTAATTAAATTTTGATCCTGTTAAAAATTTCCAGTATATTACATAGTACGAAGAAATTATAAATAAATAATAATAAATCTAGTACTAACCTAATTATATTCTTGAGAGATTGTGGCATAGCTGATGATCTAGGAATCGGATATAATATACAGGGTGGAATTGGCAGCACCACTTTAAATGAAATAACAGTTTTAACTCTATAAAAGCCTAATATAATTCGGAAAAAAAATAATTCCCAAAAATGAAATAGTTGTTTTCTTCAAACAAAATAAGTAATAAAATTAACGTTTTAAAATAAAACGCCATTTGTAAAGTATAACATAAACACGCACACACTTACCTGTCGAAGCGGCCACGTCGCACGCGTATGTGTGCGTCACACGAAATACAGGATGGATAAAAATCGTGAAATGAAAAAGAAATCCTACGTCCAAACTGTTGAGGTACCTTGATTAATTTCTTTAGTTCTGTGTTTGAAATAGTTTACCCTATATGCAGTTTCAGTATAAGGAGCGGTGCCTCTTCCACCCTGTTTAATACTTGTTTTTAACATAATTTGTATAGTATTTATTCACATATTTACAAAAAATATATATATTTTAAATACTTAAACAAAATTATATTTTGCAAAATAACTGCGGCTAGCCAACCAAGACCGGTACATTAGACTCGCGGCCATTACACAAAAACTTTCCTCTTGATATTAAAGCTAATGAGTTAACTTTACGCTCTTCAGAGATTACCTATTTCACGAGGGCAATTCGCGCCAAACCTTTATAAATTAGTTAAATAAATAGTATACGAAAACAACGAGAGCTTATTTAAACTTTTTAACAATAGACTAACTAAGATGATAGTGAAAATTTATTGTGCTTGCAATTATTATCTAATATCGAATTGATATATTGAGCCCCTCGTGGCGCAGGAGCAGGCTGTAAACGTAACGGTTATGGGATCAATTCTTACTCGGGGGGATGTATTATTATTTATTAATATTTTCATTTTTTCTATCTGTCACCAAGTAGCGGAAAAACCTTGCAAACGCGCAATATCTAAAAAAAATCGGCGAAAAGTAGAAAACAGGATATCTTAACTCTCTGTCTATGCGGAATACAGCTCTATTTTATTTATTTTATTTTTTTCGAAATAATATTTTTCACACTTGTTTTGCATCTATACAGGACTCTCAGGAAATTTAATATTAAGACGCTTCGTTTTCCAATTTCAATTTGACGGCATGCTTAGAATTATTCCGATTCCTTTGTAAAAAATTGCGTCGAATTAGGACGCCTATTTAATATTCGAGTACAGTCAGTGTTTTATTTTTCAATATTATGTTGGCCATATCGAATAGGTATTTAAACAATATACCTAAATATATATAAGATATAAAAATATTAAAATATAATATTTTCTTCCAGAGCCTATACCATGATATTAAAGATTTTATTATGGCTAAACTCTTTTAAATAAACATCGAGTACAAAATCAAACATTTACAAACGAATTTTCTCCATTTATTAACCTAGAAAAAGATATATAACAAAATTATAATAGCCAATATACAAGGGGTAACTTAACCAGTCTGCTTCCACCCTTCCCTTTTAAAGAATATCGATCGAGCATGTCGACCGTGGCTAAGCTCTATGAAAATAGTTAACGGTACATAAATCTACTCGGTTGGCTGGCTTTGAGCCAAGCGATCGTGGTATTGGACCTTAGGGTTTAACTGACCGTTGCCTGTCATAATTTATAGTAAAAATACTATTGACATTTTAATATGCGAATATATGGTGGCGATAACTATTTATTTGTGTCTGTAAGTATAATATTCTGGAAGTGGAATAAATCTGGTTAAAATTGTCCGTTTATCTATTCATTCCTGATGATTTTGTTATTTTCCAGTGTCATTTAAGTAAACTTCACGTTTTACTAGTTTACAAAAAAAAACATTTTCTAAGTATGATGATATTATATAAGTTACTGGCGACTTAAGCGCCTCTTTGCCCGCGTAAAGTTACTGTTTATTATATTATACCTAATAATGCATTTTTTTACACAAATTGTAATCTCTGTGATATTTTGAAGTAAAAGCTATATTACTCAAAAGTACCTACTGTAAAATTTTTTTTTTTAATCTGTTAAATTTTAAGTTAAGTCTTATACTTTCACATCTATAATATTACTAAATTTTAAGCTAAATAATAAAAATGCACATATATAAAAGTTATTTAATCAAATTGATTAATGAAAATAAAAATTTCAACTGTTTCTACAACGAAACATAACAATTAAAATGTTAATACGATTTATTTAAATACATTTGTTAAGCGCATAGCAATTCCAAGTAAAACTAAAACGACGACTACACTTAATGTCTTAAGAGTTAAGCCAAACGAGACACTGCGCTAGTACATGCAAATTGCAAGCCACAGAGACAATTGCTTTAGCTTAATTTAGTCCAAAACTGCATTGCGTCTGCATAGAAACTCTCACAGTGTGTATAGTTCTAATAGAACTATAGTTAAAGTAACTTGGCAAATACGTAGAGATAGTTAAGCTAAGAGGCGATTTAGTTGTAAGTAGATTTCGAATTTTAGTGTAATTTTCGTAGTTATGTATATCTAATTGCTATAGGAAACAAGGTTATAAACGAATAGGTATTGTGACGTAAAAATAAGTATTATTTACGTTAAAACTTGTGATAAGTGCATAATTGACACGCAAAGCCTCGAATTTTCGCCTACACCGCTGTTGCGGGATACTGCGTGAAGCTTAAAAAAAATGCTATTGATCTATTTTTTGTGCTTCTCTTTTACATTAAATTTTCCATTAGAAAAAGATTAAATTACCTAATAAATTAAGGTTTAAGTATAACACAAAATTGTAAATATTATTCCAAACTATTTGGTTAATTAATAATATAATCCGGATTATTAAAAGTATATTTTGACAACAACTGTTTCCTTTTCTTATCTACCCGCTTATCCTCCGCTTAGAATAAGCTACGCTCAGATAAGTCGACAGAAGGCTGTTAGCTTAATTGCATTTGCATATCGCACTTACTTCTATTGTAAATAGCTAGGGAATAAGAAAGAATACCAGCTATTATCGTTAGCATAGAACTTTGAACGAGAAAAATAAAATAAAACAATATCATACTATAGTTCTACATTTCTGAATGCTACAACTTTGTACATAAAACGGAGAATTTCTGTATATTCGTTTTAAAACTTCGTAGATTTATGTACAACGTAACATTTGTTCTAAGTTAGTATTTGTGTATTCTACATTAGATTAAAGTACAGTGGAAAGTTACGCGCAATGTGCACTGTTAACATCTTATGATACACTTTTTTTTTATTTTGCATATGCTTTTTTATATATATTTTTTCTTAGATATGAATATATTTGGTGGCAAACAATATAAAGAGGATTTTACCACTGATTTATGCAGCTGTTCAGCTAAGTATGGGAATTGATTAAATTAAATACCAGGATGGAATCTTGTAAAAAATGTTTTTATTAGAGGGGTCGATCCCACGACCGTCGCGTTCAGTTAGACGCTGAGCCACCGGTGACTCACGAGGTCTTCAACTTCATATATAAGCAAAGCTACTGCTATAGCGGTAGATTTTTCTAATAATTTTATTATAACTTACGTATACGAGTATGTCATCGCTACGAAATTGAGACAGGCTGACTGACAAGTCGCTCTAATTAAAAACGTTGTGAAAAAAAAAAGTATATTTATATTATTCACTTAACTACAAACATATCACAGAAAAGTAATATTTAAAACTTATTGCAGCAATAAAAATAATATATATACATACTGGCAATTTTAAACTCGCAGTAGTAATATTATGAAAGTCGTAAATAATATTTATGAAACTTTGTACGAGGCAACACTATTAGCGCGACGCGATGTCTGGATAACTTACATTACATACTCATACATACATTAAATTTAAGAGAAATAAAATAAATCACCTAGTGATGAGACACTCCGTTCCTCACTCTCCCCAGAATTCTGTAGTCATTTCATATTGAGTGGCGAAACTCAACGCCGCGCTTTTACCTCGACATCAGAGCGAAGAAATGAAAATATAAATTCAATAAATTTAAATAAATATATAATTTCCACGGGTTGGGATCGAACCCACAAGCAGTCGCGATTAAAGCCACACTGGCGCCACGGCAGCCCTCTTACATTCATTAAATAAATATAATTTTACAAGTACTTTATAATAAAATGAAAGAGCATTGTGTTAACTCGATAAATGTCCATCCATTTCAATTTACTCGGTTTAATAATTCGTTTAATAGAGGTTCTTTATTACGTCGTATTTAAGTGCTATAATATTCTCTATTTATGAAAGTAATTATAAGCAATGCTACAGGTAAAAGCGTAATAATTTGATGATGTAAATTAGTGTATATTTAAGGTTTAAATTATACATTTCATTAAAATAAATTATTTTCACGTATACACTACGCTCATTTACACGCCGTAATGCACATATAGCAGGATAGGCAGAGGGATAGTATAGTCATTAATAATTCATTCTCCCGAGTGGTTTTGAATCTCAACCGTCACGTTTACGGTCACACGCATTTGCCACTGCTATATAAATTATCAATTTTTATTAAAATCTATTTTTTAATGTCCTTTCTTTCACATTATAATTACAAAAGTAATATGTTGTACCTACAAAAAATATTTTATATCCCTAATAGATTTGCTGCCTAATACATAAGACCTTAAATTGAAGATGTAACCGATGTAATTAAGCGCGACTCTTGTGGGTTAGATTCTCGCTCGAGGGAACGACATATTAAAAAAAAAATCTGAGTGGGAAACGAAATATGTTAATGAAGAACAAAAGATTAAAAGAAAACAAAAAAATATTCTTTTACTTGCAACAACCTCTGCTAGATGCATTGAGCAACTGAGGCTTACTTAAAGTACTTAATAAATATTTTTTCTTCCTCTTTGTGTAACATATTTTTCTTCCTTATATTTATAAAAAAGGTAAACATGTTATATACTATGGACTTTCATACTATTAACAAAAATTATTGACTAAATTATCAACTCTTGTTCACAACAACAAAAAAAAACTACTGGATTGTATATCAATTACACATCAAAATCAATTTCAACCCTTTCCTACAAAAACACAGTAAAATTTGAATTTCAACGAAAAAGCTAACCAAAAAAGTATATTAGCAGTGAATACCGTTAGTGCCTTTTAATTCCGACTCGGGTACAATCAACAGCAAAATGGCGGCGGCAAGGCACGGGTGGGGTAACCCGTCGTAATTTCGAACCTCGCGACATCTATAATTCTGGCAAGCTATCATAAATTAGCATACGTATTAGACTCTCGTACAAATTCTGTGCACGATCGTTCCTATTTGCAATTCCGGTCGATTTAGTAAATTGTGGTAATTAAAAGGGGAAAACCAACGGAATGTGGTTTTCACGCTGACTTGCGTTAGGAAATGCATTTGTTAATTACTATAAGGCAGTTGTTCTAGCTGGTGATATTGACAATTACAAAAAAAAACAATAGTTTTTGTAATAATTGTTACAAGCTATTATATACACTTAGCATTTATTGGTCAAAGATCTATTAATAGCTTATAAAAAATATATCCTACATGTATATTATTCCATTATTAAAGTGTAACGTACGTAATGGAACACTAAATATATTGTATCGGTAGATTTCTCTCTCTACTCCAAAAACTGATGATTATAATAAAACATCGGGTTAAAATAAAATATTTCTTATTTATTAGAAACATGCGATGTTTTCACGACGTACCCTGTACATGAAGCCGTTACATGGTATCATCTAAAATTAATTCTCATAATCCAAATTGTACTATATTAATAATAATAAAAACAGTAGAACCCGCTTAATACGATCAGGACTAATACGATTTTCAGCATATTATACCATTTTACGAGAGTTCCTGTAACTCGAGACATGTTTTTATATATTTAATAAAATTTAATACGATTATTATCCTGTTGGAAAAAAAATGGAAGACTCTGATAGTCATCGAGCAATGACTGTCCATGATGCGATTCTATACATAAAAGTCTTATACGAAGTAATAAAACCTAAAATCATTTAAAATTTTCCGCGTTCCCACTTAAAACGCATTTTGATTGGAATTCATCTTAAGCGGGTTTTACTGATAGATGAGATGTATGTGCAAAGACCACCAGAAAACTACAATGTCAATACTTATGCCTAGCATAACATGTTTTTGGAAGTATGTTTTCAATTTATAGGAACAAATCGATTCGTAATTTAATAAAATTATATATCAAAGGACATTTCATGTGTATTATAATATAAATTTATTATTTTTTTATATTATTTATTTCATAATACTCGTATGATTAAACAATAAAGCAATAAAACGTTATATTATAAAATATTTCCCTTTTTACTTAGAACAAATTTCGACTTTATACAACTGACTTTATAATTACTAAACCATAAAAGAAAGAACTTTTACAAGATAGAGACAGTTTGTGCTGTAATACAATACGCAAAGCTGTAAAAAGTTAAGACTTGTTGAATTAACTTATTAATTATTCATTTTCATTTTCGAGATAGCTAATTTTATGTCTCTGTTAATATCTGCAGTGAAATAAGATTCCACCTTGGCGGTACTTGGCCCAAGCTACGAGTCTGCGTTCACTAATAAAGATCCGAGTTGGGGCCACATTTGGCCAACTAAATGTGGGTAATAAAGTTGTATTAGTGCTTTAGTTTTCTGGTAAGCCACACTTTTAGAGCGTCATAAAGAACACTTCACTTTTATAATGTCTATGAAACATCAAAATTTTATTGGCACTGTATGTGTATTTCGTTAATAATGCATTTTTGTTTAAGAATATTATATTATACCTACCTGAACGTACTCAAAACTGATTACAATTGAAATTTAAAAGAAATGTCAAAATCAAAACCATATTATGATGTTAGAAAATAGTTAAAAAAAGTTATTATTACAAAAAAAATACCCAAATAACACACATATATCATTAATTCCTATTGACATGAACATATATATTATTCACCTTCATAGCAGGTAGGCATAGGGAACCTGGATACCTAAGATAAGACACTCTGTTCTCCATTAACATATTTCCATTCCCTATTTTCCATAGAATTCGTTACCAGACAGAGCCTCCAATAAATCTTTTTCAAAAACAAATAAGAGAAGGTATACGAGAAATCTCATTACTCCTGAACTGAACAAAGATTATACTCAATATTGATTTAATTTAGTTGAATTGTTATCCCCACAGCGGTAAACAAGGAACCTCAGCCCCAAAATGGCTCGTAGATTCAAATTGCTTCAGCCATATCATACGCCGCCAGGGGATTGAGTGTTGGGTCTTGTAATAGAGCAAGGAAATATTTACACCGAGAAAACGTTTATACATTACTTGGCTGCGATATTACCTAATAATAGAAAATAAAATATGTTTATTTGTAAATATGTTTTTATAAAAGAGGTTTGAGCCTTTCTTTTCGTAATGGTTGTTTTTTTTTTAATTTTACAAAGAAATAGAGTGTAGGTATAACACGTAATATTTGTATGAAACTCGTGTAATCAATATCTATAGGGTATTTCCCGTAGATTTACTCCTATATAAAATTCGAGCCCACAATTAGGAGAATATACAAAAATATATATTTATACTAGCGGCCCCCCCGCGGCTTCGCCTGCGTGAACTACGTTATTATTAATTTCTGTCTCCATGAGTACCTACGTCCTATAAGTGACGTCCATGCCAAAATTTGAGACCCCTAGCATTTGTAGTAACGAAGTTTCATACAAAACTTTTAACCCCAAAAACAAGCCCTTAGGAGTCGAATATTGCAAATTCCCTCTAAAAGTAAAAAGAAAGTCTTAGCGAGCACCTACGTCTTATAAATAACCTACATGCAAAATTTGAAACTCCTAGCTCTGGTAGTTTTTGAGATTTTGTGATGAGTGAGTGACCTTTCGATTTTATATAAATAGATTACATTAAAAATTATTACAAACTATAATTGTAGTTCATTTCTAATAAAAAAAGGGTATACGCCCGCAAACTTAAATTTGTCTATTTTTATAAATGTTACTTCCCCTTGACCTACAATCCTGAAATTATTAAGCAACCCTCTGTGGGCGAATCTGATTCACACTTGGCCGATTTTTTTATAGTTTAAAGTTTTTTTTTTATAATTTAAGTTATAAAATATTGTACTTAAACTCTCTCAAGGTACGCTTTAGAAATCCGTATTTCCGTATCCTATCCGTATATCCGTATTTACTCTGTGGTGAAAATTTTATA
Source organism: Heliconius nattereri (assembly GCA_013403645.1). Classification (NCBI taxonomy): domain Eukaryota; kingdom Metazoa; phylum Arthropoda; class Insecta; order Lepidoptera; family Nymphalidae; genus Heliconius; species Heliconius nattereri. The sequence continues at coordinate 3,230,247 of JAAIXI010000222.1, read as the reverse complement.
AAACATTTATTTTTGATGCTATCGTCACATAGTGAGGACTTTTATATTTAAGCTGAGCTCTAATAAGACAGAAACAAGTAAGAGATTAATAGAAGCGCCTTCAACGAATGTGCAGATGTATAATACTTAAAAGAAATCCAAGTCCTCAGAGTCTCATCGCTCAAGTTAAATAGCATTCGCCCGTTTAAGAGACGAAGAGCAAACTTGGTATGTACAATGTACAATTGTACATATATAAGTAAAATTGGATAAGAATTTAGTAAATTGGGAGTATGTTATAGAAAAATTATTCTATGTTTTCTTTTATAACAGCTAATTGCAAATAAAGATTTAGTGTATTTAAATAAAAAAAATTAAATTGCCTAGAAAATTGATATTTGTAATGTAATATTTTATTTATTTTTAAAAATAGTAATAGGTTTTAGTAAGTTCTTTTAAATCGTCAAATGAATATATAAAGCTCCAACTGGCTATATTGTTCCTTGCTGTTCTTTTCAATGTCAATTTTACAGTTTATTTAGTACATACATAGCCATTCTGCATGAGAATTAATTGATTCCATACATATTTATGTTTTAAATATAACTGAACTGGGTATTCGGTTTTATATTTCAGTATTGTTTACTTTAAATTATTGTAGTCAATTTTACCATAGATTTTTGTTAAAATGAAAGAAAATATAAAAAAGAAACATATTATCTGTTGAATGTCATATAAAAATGTATTTAAGTGAGAAAAGCCGTCTTATAAGAAATAATCTAAATTTTATAATTTACTTGGAAGTAACGTATGAAAATTTTCAATATAAATATTTTCATTTACAACCTTAAGTGCCTTGGGTAAAGGCGCTATATATTAAAGATGTGGTAATTATTGGATACCTAAAAACAGTTAATTATTTTATTATGGCTCCTCCAGCCTGACAAAAAATGGCAATGTGTTCTGGCATCCAAAATGCAATGTTTCTAAGAGAGAGTGGGAAAAGGAGAACAGAGTGTGTTAGCACATGGTTCCCTCTGCCTTCATCATTAAAAACATGTAATGTGTACAGTTTAAAAATGTTTAAGATTATTTTTTTACATACAAATGAATGTATTGTATTTTAATAAGGTTAATAAACCAACTGTATATATATATAAATAATTTTAATATAAAATAAAATATAATCAAAGTTACTATTTATATGAAAATTTAAAAGTTCGGCCCCGTCGGAAAAGAAAGTACTTATCGGATTTAACGTCCGCGTTATCGCCTTAGCGCATTTAACTTCATCCATAAATTAAAGAAGAAAACTGCGAGACAAAATAAAGAATAATGAAGAAATGTTACTATTATAAATGTAATAATTTACTAAATGTAAATGAAATAAAAACGAGATCATATTTAAAAATAATTAAGTATAAATATTACTGTATATGAATAATAATAATAAAAAACAACATAATAAAATAAAAATATCAATAAATATTTGCATACGTTACCTACAGTTTTGCCAGATCTGTCTACAGCGTCCACCATCGTCTGGCAGCATCTGAAAAAATATAATTTAATTTAGTATTCTGGTCTTTCATTTTAAGTAAATAAAATGCATTTAAAAGATAAGCGAAAACAAAAGAGAAACAACAAGTCATCAACACTTGTACGCGTCACTCGTTGAAAGGTGAGGGTACGAAATCACATTAGGGAGGGCTTGACGCAATCAAATTACAGGGAACCTGTCCCCAGAGGGTTTCAACAACTTTAAAGAAGAAAAGTAAATAAGATTAAGATACATACCGAAAATTATGAATTCTCATTTCATGTAGAATATTGTAGAATAGATGTGATATTTTCTATTGGCTTCAAGTGGCGTTCACCGTTATCGTCAGTAGCTCAGGCGCGTCTAACTTTGCGGCGAGCCGCGCCCCTATACGCTGCTTGTACTGAATCTCTACCCCTATTCCGGGCATCAGGAGGTGGAATCTCGACTAATTCAAATATACTATAACAAAATAAATTATATAATTAAAATTAAATTCTACAACATAGTAATAAAGCTTAAAATAGGACGCGTGCGACCGCTGTTACGTCCTTTCGAAGTCTGCCGACTGCATTTGGGTACCCGGGGATGCTGCGCAAAATAGGATCACGAAATATGAACGAGACTGCGAGGCGCTAGCGGGTGGGGAGGGGTGCGAACAGACAGGGGATATTTGAATAGACTACGCCGGCTCTTTCCCGCGGGTATCACCGGGGGAGGCAAACCCGCGTAACAGCACTATGCCTCGGCAATGTACAGTGCACAATAAGTGTGCAGTTTCCATCACTGTTTTTATCTGGGCTCGTTTGTTTCGCAGGAAAAACAAAGGAGCGCAAGATAATTGAATTTGCTCCAATTACATTATCTAGAAGCAAAAGCCAAGATGCTGCGAAGCAAAATGTATACAATTCTTGTATATAGCCTTTACGGTTGTACAGTCAATTTTCATTTATTTTTATTATAAAATATATTAGCGATATTGGGGTGGATTTAGGCCAGTCGCGTAGGGGCACAAGCGTGTGACTGTAAGCGTAACAGGTTGTATGCTCGATTCCCACTCGAGGAAATAAAATATTTAATATTTTATTTCTTCGTTCTGGTAACGAGAGCGCGGCGTTGAGTTCCGCTAGCCAATTGTGAAAATAAGATACAACGTAAACCTAAAACAATTGTAATGTTACTAGAAACATATATCCATTACCTACAATATCCAACCCAGTCATACCAACAGATTGTCTGGATTACGCGGCGGTCACGCGTGTTAAACCGATGATAAATCCATGTTGTTTCAGACCGGCCGACTGGAATCTACAGAGAGTTCTACGCATATACTGATATCGTAATATACTGGGAAATGAGTGTTTCTTTTATGTTTCATTATATGAGACCATATTAGAAGAATAAAGAATGTATATTCGTATTAGATACTTGTATAAAGTAAATCGAAATTTATTAAACGAAAGCAATATTGTTCTGAATGGGGAACGAGTTTGTTTTGTTCAAATATAATATTATATTTTTAGTGTTTTTTATTTTATTTTTTAACAGAAATTGTTGACGATTGTTGTTACTTGTTAGACGATGTCCTATAGAGAAATGCAATAATTTCGTATAGATATTTGTTTGTATATAAAATTTTCTTTTAATTTTAAAGCAAATCTCACACCTAAACCACCCAGCCTTGTATATAAAATATCTAGATAATTTTGCTAAAAGACTGCTACTTCGAATGCCATACATTTCTCTGAAAGAGATAGCTCCGACTCGGACTTGACTGAATGTTTAATTGTTATTATCATTATTTAATAATAATAACTATATAAATTTAAAATTAACTCTGCTATAAGCCCTTGTCTTAGTAACATTGTTATTAATTTATTGAAGAACTTAGACGTATTAAGCAGCTAAAGCCAACCTAAGACCCTCAAGTGATGCTGACAGCTAATGATTAATAACCATCTCACAACTCTCTTAAATATATATTTTTGGTATTTTTTTCGCGATGTCTATAAAAATATGTAATATAAAATTATATTATGATATTAATATATATTAAGAAATGGGCTAGGGTTTTTATTATTTTTTATAGGCCATTTGTGGCACAGGGGCACAGAGTGTGCCTGTAAATTCCACTGATTGTGAGTTCTATTCCCACTCGAGGAAATAATTTTTTAATAAAAAAATATATTTTCATTTCTTCGCTCTGATGTCGAAGGTGCGTGAAGATGTTTTTTGAATTTGCAATAAATGAAACTAAATATTTTTTGCTATACCAACTACGTATGAATTTTACATACAATTTCATAATCTGTGGCTAATTAAATAAAACATATAGAAATTGTTAAAATTTCAACCCAGTACTATTTTCAACGAAAATGTGGTTGTAACCACGTTACGGCAAGGGAAGTTAGCTTTTACCAAGTAACTTTTAAACACAGATCCGCTGTAGGAAGCACCATTAATTGGTCGACGCGACGTACGTTTGGGCCCTCGCCAAAATAACGTATTACTTGGCTGGGTCACACTATTCCAGCCTATAGCTTTATATATATATATATCAGGAAAATACTAGTATATTATACACAAATTAATATTAATATTCGTTTATACATGTGTATGAGACTATATTTAAATTCAAAAGCATTTCCTAAGTGGTAAGTATTACCACAATTATATACTGGCAAGCTGGTTTCATGCCTTAATTAATGCCTAATCAGACAGTACTTAAATTAGTTAGTTTTTTGTTGATATTTTGAGAACAAAATCTATCTGAAAATTGCCAAAATCCATGACATTTACTATACCAACAACTTTATTACTTTTTTTTCTATTTTATGCTGTATCCCGTCTCTAGAAAGTAAAGAAAATTTAGAGTTCAGACATTCCCTAGTAAATTCCCCAGTTTGTTTTACCAGGGCGGGGGAATCAAAATAAATCATTCTCCCGAGTGGACATCTACCCCAGGATAATCGCGTTTACAGGATAGGCCCCATTGCGACACAATACATAAAGATCTTTTCTGTTTCACGTCTCCCGCATATTGCGGAGGTAACCTAGTGTTCGGACTCTCCGTTCCCTATTTCCCGCCGAAATTTTGAGGCATCGCGTGTAGAGTAGCGAAATTCACTACTGCGCTTTGCCTTGTTACCAGAACGAAGAATGGTTGGCACTAAATAATTAATTTACCTTGAGCGGGAATCGAACCCACACAGTCACACGATGGCCTATAATATTGTTAAGTAAGGATAATACAAATTTCTACAAAATTGAATTTCACCAATCCCCTTTTAAAGTAAATAACGCTTTTAGTTCAATAATAAAAATATAGAAACAAAAGCTGAGCTCCATTTTTATTATCAACATGTTTAAGTGCTCGAAAGCGCAGCGCTGGTGCCGATCCAAATAGGGCTTTAACGTCATTATACTGTAAAATATACTCTATCGTAAATAGATTTATAAACTGCGTTTTGTATGGATAGTGGTACCACGCTGTGGTGCATGCGGGAAGTAAATTAATGTTTGCTACGAAATGAGCGTATATTAAATTATTATCATTTTTGGACGGCCAGGGACAAAAGCATGTGACTGTAAACACGACAGGTTTTAGGTTCGATTTTCACTCGACTAAATGAGATACTTAATATTTTCGTTTTCTCGTTCTGGTAACGAGGTAAACCACTACACAGAGATGCAGCCTAGTGGTAGATAGACGGAGGGACAGCGAAGTCTTATTCTTAAACTAATAAGGTTCCATTTTACCCTTTGAGTAGGGAACCCCAAAATAATCTCATCAACCTAAACCGACATTATCGGAGGCAGAGGAACCACAGCCGACTTAAATCGGTTAAGTGCGAGGCGGAATATTAAGTAACTTAAGAGTAGCTTAAGATTTGTCATAAAAATGGTTACTATTAAGTTTCAAGGTTGAGTATCATTACCTATAGAATAAATGGTTGGGCATGTCAATCTCAATAAACTGTAAAATTATATATAAACCAATGAGTGTGACGTTATAAGTCAATTAGGGTGGTGGACATAAACGGAAAAGTGGAAAATAACGGTGGCAAATATATATTCACGCTACATTCCACACACAGTAGGGTAGGCAGAGGGAACGTAGTGTTAAGTTCCACACTTTCCATCGAGTTCTGGAAGCATTGCACGATGAGCATGCGTTACGCCGCGTTTTGCCTCAACACCAGAACGAAGAAACGAATTTATTTTTTCTGCGATTGAGAATCGAACCCCAAACCTGTCGCGTTTACAGTCACACGTTTTCATATATCTCCATATAGTTAAATATGATAAAAATAATGAAATTTCGCAATTTATTATAGCCATTTCCAATAAATAGCACCTAAATATCTCACACTGTACAACTCGGGCGAATATAGACAATAGTTGGTGCTTTAATTTAACATAATGTGAGGCAACTATGCGCTTCGTGTCCGACAGCTGAATTTAGGAGGTCCATGAAATTAGGTTATAGATAACGAGCCTGCAATTTGGCACTAATGTCAACCCTATATTATACATCAGTATATATATATATATATATATATATATATATATATATGTGGTTTTAGATATATGAAGAACAATGTGGTTATCAAATTATAATTATCTTGAAGTGATAAGATGTTTTGATATTTTTCAAAATATATGTTTTTTTTTTCAGTTTCAAGCTGCCTCCCGGCTAGGATGAGGGAATCGAAATCCAGCACCGAAATCTGGAGGTATTCTGGTAGTCTGTTCAGTGGCAGAACTCAACGCTGCGCTTTTCCTCGACACCAGAGCGAAGATATGAAAATATTAAATATTTTTTTCCTCGAGTGCGGATCGACCATTCACTTATTTCCCTTCGCCACGACTGGCCTCAGTGTGTTATATTTTAAATAAAAATATTAATAGATAAGCATAGATAAGCATGATTTATTGTTATAATTTCCTAAAGAGGGTAAAAATACGTCTTTTTCCTTGCTCTTGTAATTCGCCTAATTTTGAACCTGCGACCAACGATACAGTATCTGAAACTTAATATAGGTGCGGTTTTAAGATTTCATGCACATTCGTAAAAGGAATTTAGTTTGTATAGTTTAAAATAGTTTTTATATAAGCATCTTCTTATATTTTTATTATACACCTATTTGAACTTTTGATATTTTTTGAAAGAAAATCTCTATTAAAACTTTCCTATTTGACTCTAAAGATATATTAAAAAAGCAAACATTCTAACCTAGATGGAAAAAGCACAAAACAGTTCAACAACAAACAGTATTATTTTTACTTATAAATACTCCAGACGCGTTTTATTATTAACTTTTGTTATATTATATTTTGTTATGTAATATAACAAAAGTATAGTTGTTTTAAGAAGTACAACAAAGTTCGCGTAAAAGGGACTTTTGTATATTGACTAACGACCTCGATAGAAATGGCAATAAAAATATGTTTGAGACCCTCACAACTCTACAAAAAGATACGACATTCGATACAGTATAAAAAAAGATATACGTTTATTGATGGAAATTTGCTTATAACTATTTATAAGTATATTTATTAATTAAATATTTTCATTTCTATGCTCTTTTGTCAAGGCAAAGCGGCGTTGAATTCCGCCACTCAACTCGCAATGTCTCCAGAATTTGGGGGAAAAAAATTACAATACGCATATATTTAAATTATTGATTAACTAGTGCAGTGGATGCAGAACAACGGGAAGTAATAAAATTATAACTCTAATATCTCACTGTTGGTTATATTACCTTCTTTATGGGGTCTTTACTATGAAAGTGACGATGATTTTCATGTTAAAATCATACTGAACCCGATAGTCGTAGAATAGCCATACAAGAAACTTGTGGAAACTTTATTGGAGAATTCGCACAATTTTCAACTCAGCTTTCATAGGAAAATTTATATGAAGCCCTAAGTAACATTGTGTTAGAAAACTCACTCAAGTAGAAGATAGCCGTTCTAAGTTAGTGTTATTAATAAAGACTATATAAGGCTTTTGTGGAACGTAAAATATCTACTGGAGTTTGACTGGATCGCCGTGGTCACAAAATTTATCTCGGTACCGTAAAGCTCCAAAAATTGGATGCTTTGGACCACTGATTTATGCACGCCAATGCCGGAATTTATGTCACAGGATATATGACATTGCCTCGTATGATAACATTTATTGAATACTATTTAAATGAAAAATAACATTAAGTAATAAATAAAATATTTAAAATTTAATTTTTAAGTATACCTGCCTATCCTGATGTGTGCGGGATACAGCGTGAAGCTGGGTTTTTTTCTTCAATTTGAAGTACGCAAAGAATGAATTGATTAAAATTATATATGACTACATAATATGTATAAATAGGTCTTTACCTACAACTTCAGGTAGTAATATACCCTCAGTATTAGTAGGTACTTACTAAATTACTGAAGTTAAAAAAAGTCGGTCAGCACACACAGTAAATATTTCATTTCCTCGAGTGGGAGTCGAACCCACAAACTGCCGCTTTTACTATTGCTTTTTTATTATGACGTTCCTTTTACATTCATACGTTTAATATTAAAATATTTAAGCAATAAAAAATTAAAAAATATATAATTATTTTTATCACCTTTAACTGCTAACATTTATTTGTCCAAAGAAATTATTAATAAATTTCAATTTATAAAAGGAAACATTAGTTTCTTCCATTTCTATTATGCATATATAATTAAGAGCGAATTCTGAAGTTATTATTAGGGCTCTCAAGAACGGCTCCGGAATTAATGTAGAATTTATGATGACATAAAATTTATGCAGAAACAGTGCAACGACAAACAATAGCGTCAGCAAAATAGTTATTGAAACATAGAAAATTGTCCTTAAAAAATTTTAAGTATGCTAATAATAATTTTATTTCTAAGACATAAACATAAGTTAAAATTATACATGAATCTTTTATAACGCGATAATCTATATAATTTATTTTCAAAATATATTGTAAAATATTATAAGTAGGTTATATAAACTATTTCTATACGCCTTCATCAATTTTAATAACAAGCATTAAGAAAGTAAAGAATGGGTCCTATTATTACAGTTCAGTGCAATTTATATTCTGTCCGTACTCACGTCGTAAATCTGTGCTATACTAATTATATAATAGTGTGTGAGCCAGAGAAATAAGAGCTATGCTGATATTACTATCAAAGGTATTTGGAATAAATATTTTCAAATTGCACAGATTTACTATTAATAAAAACATTGCAAGTGATTTAAGTCTTGTTGTTTTATTTTTTGGTAGTTTTTTCTAATGGTCGGTATTGCTAATTGCAACAGTCAAAGGTTAATATTTATCTTTCACAGATATCAATGAAAATAGGATAAAAAATATTAATATTATAAAATTTCTCTTATATTCATATTTTAAATAATAAATTTACATATATATAAATTGCAAACCAATATGAAATCTATGTTATAAGCATCTCTATTATTGCATATATCCTACCTAATATCTACCTATTTGTGCTTACAATGTATTGTTTGAATTATTAATGTTCAATTCGGCTATTCTACATATTGACAATACTAATTACCTGATTTACGTTATTGTAAACATACAAATCCCTATAATATTGATTTACCATTCATAATATTATATATTATATAATTAAATTTTGTACAGAAACTGACAAAATTCTATATTTTTAAACAAATCATCAAAAACAACGACAAGCAAAGTAAAAAAAACATGTTAAATAAGAATATAACGTTTCAAATAAAACGTTTCACGTAACTCAAAACAACAGAAAGCATTTATCTATCAACAATACTGACGCGCGTCTAGCGTATTTCACCCGCTGTGGAAATCTTTGAATTTTTAAACCCAACCCTGCCCCGGTTTTATGCGACTTTATTTATTCCCAGCACGACCCGAACCCAATTGAAGATGTTTCTCAATTCCTTGTTTCTAGAACACATCAAAAATATAAAGGACAACAGCATCGGGTTGACTGGTAGTATCGAATAATTCAAAGAGGACGTCGAGGGGATCTAAGGTATGATCGCGTATCTCGACCAACATGTCCTTTTTCCAGGAGATTAGGCTTATCATGTCTGAAGAAAGTAAATAGTAAACCTATCCCTTATATTTATGTGAATACTCATATAAACAACGTTCAGAATTTTATATCAAAAATGATTAAAAATTAAATGGTTTTAATGGGCTATACCAATGTTTGTTTTAAATTTGTGATATCTATAAAAATATGTTTTATATAAACAATATTAGATGTTATAGTTGTATACTATGGCCATATCGACAATTTATTTTTTTAAATAAGTTTTAAATAAGGCACGTGACAATAATGAGACCAGAATTAACTTAAAAAACTAAAGTTAACATTTCATTATTCCAAATCCAAGAGATATTTAACTTTTTTTAAATTTAACAAGCCCTATATTCCATAACTCAATAGCCATTGAAAGTTCCTTGAGTGAAGACCCTGTCACCTCCTTCCGACCGATATTTGCCCTTCGGACAAACCCTTTTTATCTTTCCCGTTCGACCCTCACGAGCCCGCTTCGAATCATCGTTTCAATCCCACCCTATCATATTGTTACTTATTTATATGTAAGTAATACGATTTCTCATTATAACTTTTCAAATTTCTTATTTTTTTACTTTTTTCAGCTTCACGTTGTATCCCGCATGGGGCGTGCTAGGCAGAAGGCCTAATATTAAAACCCTCTGCTGGGGAGCAGTGGGGAACTTTCTGCCGAATTCTAGAGGCATTGTTTGTTGAGTGACGGAACTCAAACCCGCGGTTTTGCCTCCACGCCAGAGCGAAGAAATGAAAATATTAAAGATTTCATTTCCTCCATTGGGAATCCTCGCACCACGACTGGCCTCATTTTACTTGAAATATTAATATAAATAAATATATTCTTATATCGTTAAAGCTTAGGGCGTAAACTTAACAAGTAACGTTTTCATTTGCCTTTCAAATTCGATTTCTTTCACTCGTGAAAATTTCCAGCTTACAATTTTTCACGAACGCGAAGCGATAAATATTGGAATATCTATTGGTAAGCACAATTTATCTCGCATCCATTGAGATGTATCTATCAAAATTTTAAATGAGTTTGCTTTTAAAATGAAAAATATGGTAAGTCCGTACGATACACGAGATGCATGCTTTTTATATAATAATGTATATTTCAGTAAATATTTCATAATAATTAATAATTGACTAAAGTCTTAAGGTCGGTTAACCCAAAATGTACATGTTTACTATACTTTAGAAGCACATTTAATCCAAAGATACTTGCAACAGGTGACTATCATACAGCTCTATATATAATACGCAATTTTATAAATTTTCAATTAGGAATAATTAAATTCTATAACTTAATTTTAACTGGAATACTAAATAAAAAATATTTTCTTTTTTTTTGCTAACTCATATAAATTAACTTATTATCACACGAAATTTTCATAGTTAAGTTAATATAAAATATTTAACAACTTTAGAAATCTTTATTTTTGAAAATAAGAAAGTATTAACGCCATAACAGATTATGCTAATCAAATGTCGCTGGTTCAATAACACCATCGTCTACGCTAACCTTAAAGAAATCTTTTTACAATTTCCAGAAACCATTTAGACGTCTAACTAAGACTTTGTAGAAATGGTTACTGAGAATTCTTCACAAATTAAACTATTTGCAGTTAACTAGACATATTAATACTTTACCTTCAAGTTTTAACTTGACTCTTCCCGTCGTCTGCAGTTAATTTTAAGTGTGCAAGATTACTCTAGATCGTAGATTTTTAGTTACTAGGTATTTCAGGTTTTAATCTGGAATTAAAAATATATCTATTTTAAGGTAACGTTTCCTAAAAAATTTAATACAATATTACCTAATAATAAAAACATAATAAATGTAAATTGTTAACATTAAATATTTATTGAAATTTATATTTTCATTTTTGGTGTCGAAGCAAAACGCGGCGTTGAGTTTCGTCACTCAGCACGCAATATCTTCTGTATTAGGCGGAAAGTGGACAACGATGTCTTTACATTAGATTCCACATATATCAGGGACGGCACCCTGCTATATGTGGAATTCTTGATTGCTTGATTACTTCTTGATTCTTGGAAGCTGATTTATTTAAATTTTTAACTTTAAATTACAATAAAATTCAGCTTGTAAAGTAGAAGAAACAACATTCGTCGCAGATTGCTAATAGCTTTGCAAACATGTTGTTACTGAGCTCCCTAAAACATTTATTACAAAAGTCTATGTGAAAATTTGCGGCGGAAAATTTACTTTGTCATACGACGTATCGTAGTTACGGCGTTACATCGTGAGAGAACGGGATAAAGATAGATAATGAACAAGTGTGAAAGAGACAGCCTCACCTTTTGGTAGGTCATATTGATCTTTCACCCGCCATTTTGGACTGGGCCATTTTCGCTTCGAGCATCACATGTACCTATAACAAGGCTGAAAAAAGAAGAAAGCTTTTATTCGCCTGTCATTTTGTATTTTAATGAAATTATATCGCACAAAAAGATAAAAAGACTGACGCAAATTAGCATTTTTTATGTTAAGAATGACGCCTTTTTAGGATTTTATTAAAATAGCCAAATACTCTTTCATCTTCACTTTTTCGGCTATCAATTGTTAAAAAACATGTTTTGAAAATATTTTAGAACTTAAACGCTGAAATAGCTTCTGACAAAATTGGATTAAAATAGTTATATTTTATAAGAGAAATCAAACAAACAAAAAAAATATACCTTAATATGTTTCTAATCTACATTTTTAATTAATATAAATTAACAGACTTCTATTGACTTATTACAATAAGCAATTTAAAAACGGTACCTATTGTTTGTTGAACAGAACTTTAACAATTCGTTTCCAAATAAAAATACCAATAAAACAAAAAAAAATAATTCCCAAGAGCGATCCATTTTGTAAATACAATATATATTGTACACAATCATAAAGGGTTAAAAGTTTTTACATGTTAAATATATTTTTTTTATTTAGAACATTTGACCCTGTATGCTTAGGATGGGAACATGGATCGTATTTATTAATTAAATGTATGACGAAGGGAGAGATTATACGATTTCCGCTTATATGGGGTGAGTTCTACATACATTATATTGAGTAAACATGTGCATATATTTAAGTCTTTAAAGGTAACTCATATTCGTTGTTTTCAGAATATTTTCTTGTTACTAGAACATCTCTGATTTCGAGGCAAAAGCGCGGCGTTGAGTTCCGCCACTCAACACGCAATCCAGAATTCTGGGGAAAGTGGGGAGCGGAGTGTCTTAAACTATGTTCCCTCTGTCTACCTTACTATGTGCGGGATACAGCGTGAAGCTGACTTGATTTTGAAAAATATGATTAACATTACCAGTTCTATTGCATAAACTAGTTTTATTCACGAACATTTCATATAGACAATGTTCTTAGTATATTTGCGCTATAAATCGCGTATTCAATTTTAAAATACTGCTGCTGCGTGCAAGTAATATTGGTGTATGTTTAACCATCTACATTTTACAACCACTGGTTAGAAAAAGAACCAAAAATATAAAAAAAATATATATTAATACTTCTTCACATTTACATCGATTCCTTGTGTCCAGATAAATATTTTTAAAGCTATTGAAATCGACCTTATAACACATTATGCTTTATCATCTTTTTTTTTCAGATTCACGCCTTATCACGCATATAGACATTCTGGGAATCGAACCCACCACTGTGCCATTGCACTACGATGACGACCACAAACATTTCTTTTTATGAAATATGGCAAGATAGAGAGAGGAAACGTTTGTTCTCGACGAATCTTTTCTTTTTCTCCGAGTAAGAATCAAACAAGCACAACAAGCCTCACCAGTCACCTTTACAGTCAGACGCCACACCGTCAAAAAACTCTCATCTCTCTCTCATATTTCTCTCCGCGTGATTACAACATTTCGTCTATTCGGAATCACAAATCATCGGAACAAGCGTAAAACGAAGAATGATTGCTCGCTGTTTTATTTTCCCTACACCAGATTACTGTCCCTGACATAAAAAATAAATTATCCCGTCTATAATTGGATGGTAAATTTTATGACGATCGTAAAATTACCATGGAACAGTGCAAATAGCTTTTCAAATCAACATTTGGCGCATTTATTTTTATTTGTCTTGACTTTTGAGTAATCAAGGAAATTTGTATTTTGTGGTTTTTAACTTACAAATATACTTAATTTTTTAAAAATTCAATTTAAAGTATGTACGGAATAAATAAATATCTTATATAATTGGAGAAATATTAAAAACATTACAGCTGTTACGGCATTGAGGATGTGCCTTCCTAAAATAGTCTACTGTTCGCATTAATTGGAAATATATTCTACAAAATCATTTTTTCCTTCGTTCATCCAAATAATAAGCACTTAATTATATTGGGCTACAATCTCCAAATGCAGAAGAAACCAAATAGTAATAATATACACAAGAAATAAAATCCCAGAGAGAAAGACAAACAGAAATCAATATCTATTTTATAAATTTTCAACAATTTCAATATTTGAAGTTCAAATAAGTGCTAATATTCGTATAACAATAAACGTCGATTTGATACTAAGTTCTAGTTTGGCAGCAGTTCAGAAGTGTGGTGTTAACTCGAACATTCGCAGCATCTGTCAGCAGGAGCGCACCCCGTTTTTAATAAAAATCTTTCTCATGTCGATGCATGCTCAATAACATGCCGTACATATTAAATTGTTTTTTTTTTTCAGCTTCACGCTGTATCCCGCATGTTGCAGGATAGGCAGAGGGAGTCCAGTGGTAAGACCATCCGCTTACCACTTTCCAGCGAAATCTGGAAGCATTGCGTGTTGAGTGGTGGAAATCAACGCTGCGCCGGAGCGAAAAAGTGAAAATATTAAATATTTATTTTCTGTTTGTTTCTGTCTGTCTAGTTTATACTGTGCCCCTGTGAAATAATGAAAATGAAAAATCTTCATAATTATATTTTAAAAATATTTCTGTTATATACATAATTCATACTTAATGTATTACAGCAAGCGATGCACAATGTCTATAGCTACGCCATATATTGCGGATGGTCCAAGTGACGCGAGTATCCAAACTAAGTATTTTTTTTTCGAAATATGAGTAAATTATTATATTAACAAAATATTTTATCTTTTCTCCAGGATTAGAAAAGTTACATATTAAGTATACTTTGAATCTTATCCAAGTTAATTTAAAAAAAATTATGAACGATAATACTATTTAATAGGAATCTCTTTCACTAGAACATAGATATTTATAGTGTACATACCTGAAGTATTTATTTTAATTAATAATTTTATTAGCCGAGGCTAACGTTGGCTACGATATCAAGAAAATTGTCGACTTCTTCCAATTCTTTATCAACAACAGAGCATTGCATACGAGTCGCCTGGGAAAGATAACGAGTGAGTGCACTCTCCAAATAAAAAAAATAGATACTAGAAAGCCGAAAGGAGCAGAAACAGAGAGAAAGAACAGAAATAAATAATAATAAAATTCCACTATAAAACTGTAAATATTTTTTGACGTATTGTATCTCCTCATACGAGCACAAAACTATTATAATACGAATTAAAAAAAAAACAATTTGTATTTTATCGCAAATAGTCTATCGCCTATACTCAGACCGTACACACGATAAGGTCAATTTCAAACTGACCACAGGGAAACAGATTGGATCGGTACATAAACTTAAATAACAGATTCATTAATACATATTTAACCTCTATCGTCATTGTAACACGGCTTAAATTGCTTTATAACAAATATAATTACATACTAAAGTCCTGCGGCAAAGAGAGATCAGCCGTAAATGTAAATAATGCGTGAATTAAGCCTTTTAAAGATAATCTACCGCTGTTACAGTCAGTTTTAATATAACATGTTGTTTCAGTAATTTTAAATTAGGTATGTTTTTTTTTCAAATTCACGCTATAATATCTCACATGTACCAGAATAAGTATAAGAGCCTAGTATTAAGACACTCCGCTTCCCACTTTCATGTTGAGAAGCTGATCTCAACGACCCGCTTTGCCTTGTCACCAGAAGAAATAAAAATGTATTTAATATTTTATTTCATTTCCTCGAATGGAACTCACAACCTGTCACGTTGACAGTCACACGGCTGTTCTCCTGTGCCATGAACGGCCTCTGTTGTATGTATTATATTTTGTACATAATCTATTTTATATTTTGTATATATTTAAATTATGTTGCACTTATATTTTTGTAGGTACTCTTTTACGCAAGGATATAATTTTATTTTTGATCACTATTCATTCCATAAATTCTGTGGTATAACAGTTATTTTATATTTTAAAATAAATATAAATGAGTGGACGCTTTACTTATTTTACATCATGAAATCTATTTTATATCTAAAAATTTAGGATCACTTTAAGGTTTTTCCATAATAAGATGACTTAAACAGAGAAGAAATAGACTAGCCGCCCGTATGGTTTTACCCTAATTTGCCATACGAGCGACAAACTTTAACTCATTCACAACTTCCCCTGCAAAATCTGGCTCGGAACTCGTAACTACACGCGAACAACTTAATACTGACTGTAAATTTGTGCAAGGAAATTAATATCTCGCCAAACATTTTGTTTCAGCAGAATTTTCTGGTATTCTTCTTTGACTTTTACCTTTTAAATGAAAAGTTAAGTTCAGACGTCAGTAAGTAAATATTGTTATAAGATTACTGTTATAACAATAAGAGTAATTTCTGTGACAAATATAAATTATTTATTTTTAACGATTGTTATATATGAAGCGGGTCGTGGCAGGGTGTTCGACTGAATTTTATTTCTTCACTCTAGTGTCGAGGCAAAGTGCGGCGTTGTGTTCCACCGAATGCTTGCAGAATTCCACAGAAAGTGGGGAGCAGAGTGTCATAATACCAAGCTCCCTCTGCTTACCCTGCTACTTTACATTATTAATTTTTTTGTCTGTAAAAATTAGAAACAAAATAGTAATATTCCAACAATGGTGTCAATTTGTTGTTTTTTTAGTTTCAAAGTTTGCAAATCGTGGTAAGCTATTTAATCTATATTTTTTATCTTATTTATCTTTTTAATTGTCTCGTGTTACTCCGAATGCCAGTTCATCTAAGAAAACTTCGGTAATACCGTTTAAGACTATTTAAGCATGACCGAGATTGAAACTTACTACCATCGCTTAGACTCAATCAAGTCTTCGCCACTACGCCACATAGGTCTTAATCTACTTTTTATCATTTATTTACTAGTTACTATTTTTTCTGTTATGGTATAAAAACAAGTCTAAATATACTGATACATATCTACAAATTACCTTTATATTAAAAAAATAATTAACGACATCTGGCGTTCCATAAAATTATATAAACAATAGAAACTTCATATTTAATGAAAATTCAAACCTTACTCAAGCTGAATGTGCATTGTGTGCCAAAGGAACATACTCTCAAAAGATGGCGTTCATAAAATGTTAAGATGTAAATGGAAAATGTATGGTAGTTTCTAGTATAATACAATATTAATCTTTTAGCGTTAATATAAATAAATAATTTGGAATTACCTGTTCTTGTATGTAGAAGAAATCCAATATAACAATAATAACGCCATCTGCAGGACCAATACTGTTCAAAACCGCCGTGAAAGCCTCCAGAAAGTTCATGGAAATGTCCAACTTTATAGCATTTCGTTCTTGATTCTTGATGCGTACGTAAGATGACACTATTACAAATGCGTCACTACCAATATCGTTGTCCCAGAAATAATTGATTTCATTTATCAATTGACCTCAACATACTTACAAATTAAACTTCCCAATATGACTCACAGCATCACACACAGACTGACAGATCAAAGTTTAAAAATATAATGTTATTTTAATGCAGATTTATATATATAAGTTGATATTTTATTTAAAATGTTAACAAACTCCACAGCACTGGTAGACTGCATAGCACAAACTGTTGACAGTGAGTAAACTATCTCGGGCTCAATATCTGAATCACTTTTCTCTTGGCGGGAACGAATGCACTTTCATCGGTCCTCTCGCTCGCTCTTACCGACATCGTCATATATCTGTCTCATCGGTGTCGATTAAAGCAAAACCATTACTGTGAGAACAAAAAAGGGTCCCCTTTGAGCAAATCGTAATATATCATCATTTTGACGTGGTGAGCTGGGGTCTTCGAAATAGTTCGCTTTTGTCCGAGACCATAAAATTTATTGAGTAACGGTTGCACTTTGGTGAAGGCTGGTATTCAAAGTTGTTAGCTTCGTCCTGCGCTTCTTGGTATACGCATGTGATAATAACGCGTCAACTCCATAGAAACTTAAGAGAATTTGGGATCTGTCCAAAATGTTTATTAAATATACGTATCTTAATTTTACTTTTTTTTACTGTCTGCAAATATATGATAAAGTGAATCTTTAAAAAAATCAAAGTAGATCACTGTACATCGTATGACAAGAACCAGATATAAATTGAAAAAAAAAGCTTTTTTTAAATATTAATATCAACAAATTTATAAAAAATATATAATTTTAATCACTTAGAAAGCATGTGAGTATACTCGTAAATCTAAGCCAATTTTATGGTTAGCAAAAGTAAGCACCATAAGGCATACAACCACACGAATTTAAGCCATATATCAAACTAGCAACAAAAGATTAGTCGGCAGCTGACTATTGTAAAACAAGTTATATAAATAGTTATGAAACTAAAGCTATATTTTAGTTTTGTTTTGTATTTGTATACTGTAGACAAAAAATGATGTATGTTAACACCGTCGTGAACCAATTGACTAATATTTAATGTATGAGCGATATCGACACGTTCTAATAAAAAAAATCGTTAAAAGAGCCATCTTTATGATTAAATTTTTAAATATTTCCTAAACCTATCCAGTTAAGAGTAGAAGTTAACCGTCTAAATTATATCGCTCAATAATTTAAAAAAATGAATAATTTTCATAGTTAAAAGGTAAAGTGTTGTCTTAGGTGTCCACGGCTCAAAAGGAAAAAAATGGAACTCTAAGATTACTCTGGGTCCGATTCCCACTAGAGGAAAATGAAATTTTTATTCGCCCTAGCCAAAGGCACGGCGTTGAGTTCCGCCATTCAATATGCAAAGCCTCCAGAATTCGGCGGAAGGTGTGGAGTGTCTCCCTCTGCTTACCCTGCTGTGTGCGGGATACAGCGTGAAGGTGATTTGATTTGATTTCTAGGATCACTTTGATATCCATCTGTCCATCTATTAAAACCTCGTTATCCCTTAAAGTACGTACAGAAAACAGTAAGATAAGTCAACGCAATTATGTAATGCGAGCAGTTGCTTAAAGTTTTTAGTGAATTTTGTATGAAATTTCCCTCCTAAATCAAAGCCTAGAAGGTACTTCCCGTGGACATTACAAACATATATGTGTAGTTTTGTTTTTTTACCCTCACGCTGTATCCCACGCATAAGGCAGTCAGAGTGAACCTGGCAGCCTAGTATTAAGACACTGTGTTTACATTAAAATTCCAGCTTTGCGGCTCCAGATTTTTTCTATTGAAGTGCGGAATCGTAGACAAGCCGAGTTGGCTTTAATTAAATAATTTACTCCTTAATAGCTGTATATTTATATTAAAATTATTATTTTTTATTTAGGAGTATTATAATAATTCTCTCAGTATCTAAATAAATTTATTTTTTACTTAACTGACCATTGACACGCGCGGATGAAAATTAATTGTTATTATTATAATAACTTTTTACATTATTTTAATAATATATTCTATATTTGTGTTAATTTTATATGAAATATACAGGTTTTATTATTATCTTAACGACTTTTAGTATCGGTGCAGTTATTTAGGTAGGTGGTCTACATCGCCCTCAACTTGCGTAATAACTTGTGGTTGTAGCGTCATTTAATCACCACATGTATCTAATTACTGATATATTTTCAGAGTTTATTTAAACATAAATATTTTACTTGAATCTTCAAATCTCTTGGGGAAGGCCTATGTCCAGCAGTGGACAAAAGACGGCTGTTGATGATGATGATGATGAATCTTTAAATGTCAAATTAATAATTTATTCTATCGACAAATTTTATATCACAAATATATTTGAGACTAAGTATACTTTAGTAGTATAGTATAGTTTAGCGTTAAGCCCGCCTTTTGTACATTGTTTTTTTTTGTAATTTTGTGCAATAAAGTATATATAAATAAATAAATAAATAAATATACTTACATGTACTCTACGGCGTACTATGGAAGGTACGTTGACTTTGTCATTTAGAGTTTATGTTATTTTTAGTGGACGAATTAGTCCCAGTGATATAAGTATCCATTATCATTGAAGGGAATCTTAAGTAATTTTCTATAAAGAGTACTGACAAGCATTTTAGCTACTGGAATAGGTATATTTTAACCTATTATCTTGTGTTAGTTTACTATCAGAGACCCGGTATGTCCGTCTTATCGTGAGCACACAAAGACATCAGGCAAGTCAAAATGTAGCACACAAATAAATAAAGTCATTACCAAATTAACGACATTCAGGTGAACAAAAAAGCATTTAGTAAACAAATCTTTAACCGTGCGGTCGCCTTAGTGTTTGGTGAATGTGTATCTGCACGATATATTCAAAGAAGTGTTCTAACATAAGTGGGAGGTACTTTAAGAATGTCTACCACATCTCCATCCCCACCACATAGCTTACAATCAAACGAGGAGTCAAGTGATTCCATTTCTTCTGAATTTTGTGAGGTAAACGCGAATCCTAATTGTGAATCGTTCGAACTTGCCCAAAAAAAGTTTTACAAAGTAAATTCACTAACTTCTCATGGGGTGGAAGACATCCTTTCTGAGGGATTAAACTACAGCACTCAAGATAATTCGTTCCAAGATTGTAAAGTGGAAGTCCTTTCCACGATCTCAAGTTCATTCGTACAAGATTATAATTCAAGAGATTCTACAGGGTTCAGTATACAGGATATACTTGGGCTGCAACAGTCTTACAATGCAAATAATTCTCAGGAGGAATCTCAACCAAGATTTGAATATCAAATTCCTCATTATGACAACATCAGTAACAGTTCTAATAACAACTATGGATCTGGAGCAGAGGAAGCTGTGTCAGATCAATGTATTGGCAAAACTGGCATATTTACCACCGAATCAGAAATTGGAAACCAAGATATTTATCATAGAAATTATTCAACTAGTGAACTTGTGCGATGTCATCAGCGAAGTGATTTGGACAACGACGTTGTCAAAAATCCTGAAAGAGAATTGAATATACACGAATCGAGTTTTCCTAGTCAGGTAAAATATTTTTGTAGCTATTTTCAACTTTATTGTAATCAATATACAACTTACGATAAACTTTCATTAGAGCAAGAACGTCACTCGAACTAGTGTGATTTACCGCAGTATAACCGGATTTATAATGACAATTTAATTTCGTGATAGACAGTAGCAATTAAAAATAGGCTGAATTCGTTTTATTATATACTGAAATGTACTTGAAGCAGCACGTTTCTTATTTTCAATTTTATTTATAAAGCTGTGTTGGTGTGTTTCAGACTTCCACATGGTGTGGTAAACCATCTTTAATAAACAATCAAATATTCAGCTCAACTTCTTCCATTTCCAACGGTAAATATTTAAATCTATTAATTATATTTCCCTTTTATATATATATATTTTTATTTAATAATAATATACATCTATAATCTTTTTCCAGATATGTCTACAGATTCATCAACGTATCCAAAAGGATTCACAAAACGAGCGAGGACGGCTTACACAAGTTCGCAATTAGTCGAATTAGAAAATGAATTCCACCAAAACCGCTATCTTTGCCGTCCAAGGCGTATAGAATTGGCCAATTATTTGCAACTATCAGAGCGACAAATTAAAATATGGTTTCAGAACAGACGCATGAAGTATAAAAAGGACAATAAGCATAATAAGCCAAGTTCTTCAGTTGACGACAGCAATACTAATTCAAAAGAACTTTCATCAAGTCAAGATCATAAACTGAGTCATGGAAGAAGCTGTGGCGGCCACGATCGTCATAGACGATTACTTACAGATAGCCATAGCGCTCACCATAAAATTTACTTGTCGTCCAACGAGACCCTCTCACGGCCACCAGAATATCCTGCAGTAAGTCCACTAAAATCAGTAATAAAAGGGCCTCAAAGTACAATTGAACTGCCGGCCTATACGCCTAACCTATCTTATTCGTCATACTACGGAACCGGAGCAACTAGGAATGCTTACTCACCGATATCCGAGGTTTATCGATACGGTACCGATGAATCACTACAGCCAAATGCGCATACATTGTCAGCGCTCCCCTCAGATAGTTACGTACCAAACGGCGTCAATTTGAAATTAACAGAGGATATTTCACGTTACTCATCAGGTTCTACTTATTACAATCCACTTTCTAGTGGTGTTATGTTGCATGCTTCCACCACCGACGCCTATGGGTACAACTCGACTGTGTCAACAATGAACGCTCCTACTTATGAAGAGAGTAACTTGCATTCACGAATGAATATCTCACTGCCGCAAGAATCTTACTTTCCATATTTATCAACTGAAACGCCTAGTCAACATTCTACTGCAAGCACTAGCAAATATTCATCGTATATTTCTCTGTAATATTTAGTTTTTTTTTTATTTCATACCTATTTTATAACTTTAATTAATGATAATAATAGTTTTTATATGTGAAAATGTTTATATTTTAATAATTAATAAAAAATATTATTTGCAAGGAAATAAATGATTCTATTAAATGTTAAAACTATATAAATATGTAATAAGTAAAGTTTATAAAATACAATAAAAGGCTCAAATTGAATTTTTGTTATTTATTTTATATTTAATAAATAGTTTAAACTAAACTTAAAACTTAACACAACATTGTCAACATTTTAAGTTGACAATTATAAATATATAAAAAAATCTTAATTAATAAGTACTTACAAATAATAAATTAAATATTTTTAGTCGCTTGGAATTTTACATTGAGCAAGACTCATTTACTAATGTACTCATATGAAAGTAATACTCAATTTCAATAACGACGTTAACTATAACGATTGGTAGCATAAATACTGGTATGACATAACTAATATCTTACTGCATTTGTTATAAGTAGATGATTCCTAGCAATAAACTATGATTTAAGACTATGATCTTGAATGTCAGAATTTTCACATAAGCTTAAGGTGAAATGGGTTCATATATTATTTTATTATCACTGAACACTGTAGTAACTGATTCCTCAGGAGGTTCCTCAAAACATATATCCTGTGGTAGACATTCGTCTACGATATTCATTAAATTACCCATCATCTCATCATCTAGAGTGACATATCCATTTTCATCCGAATTCTTCTCTATATATGATTCAATCAAATTTAATGTTTCACATACGGTTTCTGGTGAAGTTTCCGACAACGGTGAATCTAAGTTATAGTCGTCACTCTTTTTTTCGCTTAAACGACGACGATTTTGGAACCATATTTTAATGGACCTCTCGTTTATACTTAATTTTTTCATCAATTCAATCCTTTCTTCAAAATGAACGTAAGGTTTCGTTTTAAACACTTCTTCAAGAGCTATGATTTGTTCAGTTGTAAAAATTGTACGCCGACGTTTTCGTTTCAAAATTAGTTTAAGAGGCGCTTTTCGAGTATCTGTAAATACAATATAATTGTAATAACATGTAATAGGTACATTACAAATATCATAAAGCTGTTATTTTCACCTAAATACTTACACGACAGTGAAATTCGAGGATAACTTCTCATGTAAGGGATGTTGCTCATCCTATTTGTTCCCATGGGCACACTATTGTAAAATTCTTCATATGAGAAGCTCTGTAAAAATTAAAATTCAATATTAACAATTATAAATAATAATAACTATAATATTTATTTAAGTTTAAACTGAAAAATAAGTTACCTGATCTGTATTATACCTTACAATACACTTTGGAATGTTAGAAAAACATCTTTGCCCGAACATACTGTTTTGGTGGTACTGTTTAACTCTTATATTCGTATTTAAGCTGTGCGGCGTCATCCTTTTAGGAAATTCCTAAAAAATAATTAATATGTATATTAGCCTTATATTATATTAATATGAAAAATGAAAACATGCGCAATGTTAAAAAATACAAATACGCAGTAGTGACCTTTGGTACCGCCATTGCGGCGTTGAGATCCGCTAATCAACACACAATGCCACCAAAATTGCAGAAAGAGGGTAACGCAATTTTTGTAATGACAACGGAGTGTCTTAACACGTTCCCAGGTTCCCAGGTTCCCTCTGCCTACAGCGTGAAATAAAAAAAAACTTACTTTAAAATGAACTTGTGGATTCAAGTCCAGCATATAAGAATTATTATTTTCACTGAACATCACTGAATTATTACTAAAATTATTCTGCAAATTATTTAGATCACTCGGAAACATGTTGTCAATATATTTTCACTTTAGTAAATGAATGTAAGTATAATATTTTCAACCCTTATATACAGAGGTAGCAGGTAATTATATACCCTTTCCAGAGTAATCCTTTTATTTTTCTCCTCTGCCTTATTAAGTAATTGGTATTTTTAATTACTTTGTTTACACTTTTAATGTTTTTACTAAATAATATGCAGCTACCTGTCCCGCTATTTACTTATAATGATAATAATTAAATGATATATTTTTTATTTCTAAAATTGTCTACGTTGCGGCTATTATATAGAATACTATATATACGGCTCTATTGAGCCTAGCCTAGATATCGATATCGAAAGATCGATATCGATAAGAAAGTAATGTCGTTATTGTATATTGTCGTTCAGTATATTTAACAAGATATTATTTTATAATAAAAAAAAACTGTTTCACGCTGTATCTCGCATACAGCAGGGTAGGCAGCGGGAACCTAGTGTTAAGACACTCCGATCCCCACTTTCCCCACTTGAAGAAATGAACACATTAAATGTTTAATTTTCTCGAGTGGTAATCGAATCCACAATCTATCGCGTTTACAGTCGCTCATTGGTGCCCATGAGACAACTGACCTTAAATATTTTTAATAGATACATATAGAAGAAGAATTCAAGTAATAAAACTTAAATTTATAATATTTATTGTCTGTGGCAAAGTATAACCTTAATTCAAATAAATGAGAGTTTTTGAGGGTAAATTTAAGAAAAATTGATAAAATTTAAATCCGAAGCGTTTTAACAGTAGTCGATGTATACCGTTCGGGCCTTGTGATTGTTTTTTAGATATTGAACGTATTCCAAAATGTTTCAAAACGTTCTAATGACTACTTTAACACCTTTGTGCGACACCAATGAGGTATATTAATAAAATACATTAATTTTAATTGTATTTTCATACTTTTCTCAAAAATATATATTTCTTATTTAGATGTATATTTCTTAGTTAAATTTATATTTCTCTATCTTATTTAAATATATATTTCTTAGTTGTACGTACGTTTTAACATAACGCTTATTTCTTTAATAACATAATGTTTCAATTGCAGATAAATCAATGGCAAAATCGACCATTTATGAACAGTTGGCCAGAACCAAGTCATCAAAAATGCTATAGAGGTATGTTTTCATATATTAGAACTTCTTAAACAAATATCTAATATTAAAAGGATTAATAATAACTAGGGAAATACAACATTGAAATATTTTTTATAAATGTTCATTATAAAAAATCTAGTTATTATTACAAAGCACATGTTATGCACGTGTGCAATTCTGTAATTTCTTCATATTAAATTGTAAATAAAATTTGATATTAGTTAATTACTAACAAATTATACAATTTCTTGTAATCTTTTCTTATGTAACAGCATTGATTGATAAAATGATTGTAATAAAACGGTCAGATACTTTTTTATTTTAAGTTGTATTTCACATATAATAGACTGAGCAGAGGGAACCTAAGGTTGTACCTAATGTAAAGACCCTTTGTTCTCCACGTTCTGCCTAATTTTATAAACATTGCGACATACACCACAATTTATGGCGTTATGTTTGTGTATTTAATTCCCCGTAAGTTTTTTTTAATATTAAAATAGTTTATTTTTCTTTATTTTTTTTTATATTCTATTCTTATTTCTAGAATCTTCCGTAACCAAGACAATTAAGAAGAGAAACAAGCGTAATCGAACTTCATATACAACTGAACAACTTAAGATTTTAGAACGTACTTTTGCTAGAACGAAATATATAAATACAGAACATCGCAAAGAGCTAGCGGAATCATTAAATATTGGCGAAAAATGTATCAAAGTGTGGTTTCAAAATAGAAGAATGAAAGAAAAAAGGGAATCCTCGGAGTCAAGCTGCGATTCATCCAGTGACTATGTTGAACCAATTACACCTCCACCTGTAAATCCTACTCCAGCATACGAAGAGTATATAGTCCCTGGACATTATAACACAGTTCGCAATCCAGAAACAGAAACAGAAACGTACTATCAGTACACAGATAACACTAAGGATATATCCCAACTTCACGCGTATTATCAAAATTATAATGCAGATTTAAATACAGATTATAATATAAATGCATTTGCTAGTGAAAATTTTAGAAACGATACTAATATATATCCCACACAGTATTATCCTAGTACTGAGGCTGTATATACAAATACATACGTCAATTTAGATGAATATCAGCAAACAAAAGAGGAACCAAATTGGTCAACCGACGCATTTGATTTAAACTTTTTATAATCGCATACTTAAATATTTAATATATAACATAGAATGTAAGTAGATATAAGACATATTGATATATGAAATATGTTCGATTATAAAATATACTACTATTCAGTAGGTACCTCCTTTTTATAAATAAGTTACTTTTTATGAATTAATATGTTATTTTTAAGTTAACATAGGTAAGTATAGTAAAATATATAATAAGTTAAATTATTCGTTATGTTATATTTCGTGTTATTATAAACAACTGCCAACTTCTTAGTTATTTCTGCTACACAGAAAATGCTATTCTATCTTTATTTTTTGATTCCTATTTATTGTATTTGTTTTTTGTAACAATTCTTTACAAGCTGTATTTCAATTAACTTATTCTTACTAATACATTTATTACTACTAGGCTACTATGGAAAACATGAATTTTATATTATAAATTTAATATAAAGGAGTTATGTATAAATAAAATATAATTTTAAGAAATAGTACTTAAATAAATATTTACCTAGTCTTATATGTCAATCGCATAATCAATAATGTTGTTTTACTATTTTAACCCTGAAATTGAATGAAATTTTAAATTTATATAACTTACTTAAATTTACGCGACGTTGAGGCGCTGACCACTCAACACGCAATGCCTCCAGAATTTGAAATTGGGGAACGGAGTGTCTTGACACTAGTTAGCCTACCCTGTTGCGTGCGGGATACAGTGTGAAGATATTTTTTTTTTCAAATTCAAATTCAAAATATTTATTCAAATAAACTATAAAAGCACTTTTGAATCGCCAAATGTACATGTCAACAAAAAGCTACCACCGGTTTGAAAGGCAGTTCTACTGAGAAGAGCCGGCAAGAACTCAACAGTTGCTATTTTCAAAGTCAATGGTATTATAATTTACTATTACATTAGCTGGCAGCTATCCTGCCTGACATTCAATAGACAATAATTCCATAAATGCGTATTTATTTACGTAGTTAAGACAGTATCTGTACCTACTTACTAGCATGAAAGTGGGGCTCTGTTTGGGAGGATGATTAAGCCTTTGGATTGGTCTGTATGCTTATAAGGGATTTGAAATACTCCCATAAATACACAATACAATACAATATCCTTTATTTACAAAATTTTACACAATTTATATAAAAAATAATAGCTAAAATTTAAGCATGTTAGTATAACGTACTTTGCAGCAAAAAATCAGCTCAAAATGTTTACTTTGCCATAATGACGTTGTTCTAGGGGCCCTGGAATCTTAATCTATAAGACTTTAAAATATGTTTCTCCAATACAAGTGCGTAGGGGAATGTGCAACTAACGGGGGTATTAAGGTAAAAAGGCCATAAAAATTAAGAAATAAGTATATTTATTAATCATTTTATTGCTTATGAAATTATCAAATTGTCGAAATAATTATTCGAATAATATTTTAATCCCCATTACATCTAACGCAATGAGTGAAATAAAAATAAACTCCATGTTTTATTTTTGGTTACAAGCGTTATACAGTGGAATAGTTAGTATTTTTTTTTGTTTATTGTAGATAGGCAAGCATTTGTCCGCTATCTCACCTGGTGGTAAGTGACGATGCGAACGAAGGTGGAACATGCTTGCCTAGATAGTGCCTATTCACTCGTTCTTTAAAGAGAGCCAGGTTATACTTGTAGGGAAACAGTTCAGCAGGCAGGGAGTTCCACTCCTTAGCCGTTCGCATTAGAAAAGTGGAGGCGAAGCGCTGGGTACCTATAAAATATTGTGGTTGTATCCTAGGATCCTGATTAAATCCTGTGATTGCTGAATGAGTTCGACATGATAATTACAAGTACAACCTCTAGTAGTATTTTCATTAACTTTCATTGCTAGGAGACATTCTTACTGTGTGCAATTGGGTGCAAAAAAGTTTATTGGTTTCCAAATTAGATTTCGTTATGTTACATCTTTTTTTATAAGTTGGGAGCTTAGATTTATTATTCTTAAAATATTTTAATGTCCTGTTTACATTGTTTTAAAATTAACACATGTTTCGTTGCGCTATTGATAATGTCTGAATGTCTAATGTCTAAATGGAGAATGGTAGATGAAGTATTATTGCACATTTTTGTAAATTGGAAAGACTTAATGTATTAACAAATGCATGTAAAAACTTACAATTTCTTTAGCATCTTTAGCTTTGGTAACATAATATTCATAATTAATACACGTAAATAGACAAGAAAAACCAAACTGAGAATGACTGAAGAAACGTTTCGAAACATTAATTAACAGCAATTAATTTATTATAACTTCATTCTACAATTAACTAATTATAATAGAAGTTATTATTAATATATTATCGATGGCTATTGGTTAAACGTTTTGAACTGGTAAAGTTTAAAGTTAAATCAATTTATTAAATTATAAACTTAACATATACATTTCTTATATAAATAATCATATTCACGCTTTTTCCTGAATAACAGAGAACCGTAGGAGCAGTAGGAGCCGAGTGACGTAAATTCGCCAAATTTCCGAAATATTATGTAATGAAGAGCGCCGAGCTTTTAGTAATGAGTATGAGAATGAAATTAAAAAAAATAATAAAAAAATAACCAATTCCCTAGTAACTTATTCTATTTTCTATTACATTAAGTACCGACTTCAAAACACAGAGTTTAATATCAAACAAACTACTGTTTACAAAAAATACTTAGGGATATTTATGTTTAGAAATCATTTCGAAACTTAAAATAATTCTAAATGCTAATTTATAATAAATTCATTGTATCATTTGCTAATTATGTTAGCAGTGGTTATTTAGTACATTATCGATGTGACATGAAGCATGGAACTAGTGTCTCGGTTTCTGGGGTCCATTAGGAAATTATGCTTAGCACACTACGTTTTTATCTAGTTTTACGGTATGGGTACTTGGTGACCTAGTGTTAAGAACCTCCGCTCCCAGTAAGACACTTCCATTCCCCGCATTCTTTCACACACCAAATTTTGGAGGCCTTGTGTCTTAAGTGGGTATGTGGGTGGTAAAATCTAACATATTTCATTTCCACGACTAATAATAGAACCCAAAACCATCAGGCTCGTACCACTGCCCTATGCCTTTGTCTTAATAATTATCTTACATGTTATTATTAATATCGTTTGACTGTATGTTGTTTTGATATTTAGTATTTAGTTTTTATTTATTAGGAATAATCCTTAATATTGGTTAAGAAATAAATTATAAATAAATAATTATATTTTATTTAACAAGTACTAATATTAAGGTAAAAAAATATACTTCATGTTTTTTTTATATTTGGTTACAAGCGGTATTGAGTGGAATAGCTAGTAAATATTGTGGTTGTAGCCTAGGATCCTGATTAAATCCTGTGATTGTTGAATGGGTTTGAGGGTCATGACAATTACAATTACAGCTTCTTCTGGTATTTTGATTAACTAACGGTATTTCACTGCTTCGATTCATTCTTACTGGTGCCATTGAGGCTGGTGGTTGCAAATTTATTGGTTTCCAAATAACATTTCTTTGGGACACAGAGGTATCTGTTGGTACGGAAACACCTGTCATCACTGGTGCTCCAATCGGTAAAGGCGAAGTACAGTAATTATACATTGGTAAATACCTTTGTTCGGAGTTTGAGTACACCGAAACATATTGTTGATTTGATGACATGGATTTCTTTGTCAATCTTTTTTTCGATGACATGTCATGTGGTAAATTTCTTCTCATATTTTCGAATTTTAAATTATCTTTATTAATGTTTTCAAAATATTTTGACGTAGTGTTTACAGCATCATGAGAAGAACACACATTTTCTGGCGGTGTTGATGATGTAGAGGGTATAGTATTATTGCGTATCCTTGGTGATATTTTTATAATCCGATCCATATTGAAATTTGTTTTTTTAATTGAGGTGTCGTACTTATTCTTTGTTTCAGCTTTTTTGTTTTGAGCTCCTTCAAAATGTTGTGGCATTTGACTAGATAGTAAGACTTTTTCTTTCGTTAAACTTTCAATTAATACATCTTTATTTATATCATTGTTTTCATTTATTTGTGTTATTTTATTGATGATGCCATATTGATAATTTGTTCGATTGTCTTTTTTTTCTTTCATACGTCTATTTTGAAACCAAATCTTCACGGCTCTGTCTGAAATATTTATTCTGTTAGCAATTACTTTACGGTTAAAGGCTTCTACATAAGGAAACTTTTTAAATTCCTTCTCTAAAAGGTTCACTTGTTCTGTAGTAAATGCACTTCTAAATCTTCTCGATCTTTTTTGGACTAAGTTTTGACGTTGCTTAAAGGTAACCTGAAAAAATATATTGATTATAAATAACATAAATTTTGTATATATATTTATTTCAGCTTTCGCTTTCTCCTTCGTCGCTTCGTATAAATAATTATTTAATAACTCTCAAATCAGCTTCATGCTGTATCCCGCACACAGCAAATTAGGCATAGGAAAATCTACTGTTGAGACACTCTGTTCGCCACATTCTGCCTAATTCTGTAGGCATTGCGTGTTGAGTGGCAGAACTCAACGCCGCACTTTGTCTCGACACCAGAGCAGAGAAATGGAAATATAAACGTAAATAAATATTTCACTTCCTCGAGTGGGGATCGAAAGGCTCAAAGTGGCTCAGCGAAAGATGGAGAGGGCTATGCTTGGTATTTCTCTACGCGACAAAATTCGTAATGATGAAATCCGTAGACGAACGCGGTTACCGACTTAGCTCTCAAAATCTGCAAACTGAAGTGGCAATGGGCAGGCCATATTGTCAGGAGGGCCGACAACCGATGGAGAAGAAAGGTCCTCGAATGGCGACCCTGTCTCGCCAAAAGGAGCACAGGCCGCTCTCCAACCAGGTGGACCGACGACCTTAAGAAGACAGCGGGAATCCGCTGGATTCAAAGGGCGCAGGACCGGACGGAGTGGCGAGAATTAGGGGAGGCCTATGTCCAGTAGAGGACGTTGAAAGGCTGATGGGTGGGTGCAGTGGGGATCGAACCCACAACCGTCGCGTTACAATCACACCCTTGTGCGCTGCGCCACGACGGATTTACTATTAATTATAACATAATATATATTGTTACTTACAATATCTTTAGCATCCTTTACAATTTCAGTATTCATAATACGGTTAATTTCAATTTTTTTCGCACTTTCCATTTGCTTCGGTAACATAGTATACACACTTTATACAACTAAACAGACAAGAAAAACTAAACTGAGAACGAATTACAACTAAATATTTAAGAATAATTAAAACGTATATATACGAATCGTTTCGAAACATTAATTAACAGCATATTACTTAGTTTAACTTCATTATATCGTTAACTAATTATGATATAAGTTATTTATTAATATATTATTAATGTGACATTAAATATTGAACCAATGATTTGGTTGCTTGTGTCTACTAATATTATGATTCTTAAGTGTCTGTCGTCATATTAATAACTGCTTAAAATATCGTATATTTTTATGCGTTATAGATAATTAAATACAGTTCAGTTCAGTTCTTAATTTATGGCGTTCCGAGCGTGCCGTTATTATTAAAATACAAAAATTGTATTTGTAAATGATGCAATGACGTATATCAGAGTACTATAAGTCAGTACTTGTGTATATAAATAGTTTTACCAAAAGTGTTTTTCAGACCTTAATTTATACCACTGAATTGTCTAATTTTTGAGTTTAAAAATTAAATTAAATTAGCTTCCCGCTGTATCCCGCACACGGCAGGGTAGGCAGAGGGAACCTAGTGTTAAGACACTCCGTTCCCCACTTTCTGCCGAATGCTAGAGGAGTTTTTGAGTTTCTTAATCTGTAATCTATATAAAAAATTCAGGCCTAAGGTCCCTTGCAGCAGTAGTAAAAATAAAGCTTTTAAGTCATCACAATCAAAAGATGCGCACCGTTTTACTGCATTTTGTATGAAATTCGCCTCGTAATCAAAGCCTATACGGTACTTCCCATCAATCTATTTATACTTAACTTAAACATACTTTCGGTATTTCATACAAAATGAGTGTACCTATAGGTACGCCGGCAAAATTAAATTTTAATTTGAATTTGGCAAGAAGCAGTTAGAATATAAATAAAGAAATAAATCCGGATAATGGAAATTTATGTTTGTACTACATAACTACACATAAAAATTGTTATAAATTTGTTATAATATGTAGTTAATTTCATGTAAAATGAGTAAACTAAATTAAGGACAGTTCAGCTCAGTTCTTTATTTATGACGCTTATGAGTTAAGGACAAGGATTCAATAAAATTAAGGCTTTCGTAGCTCATGGGCACATGGGTGTGACCGTAACGCGTCGGTATTGGGTTCGATTCCCTCTTGGGAAAATGAATTATTAGGAGGAAATGAGAAACGAGGAAATGAAATAATTATATAAATTTATATTTTCATTTCTTTGCTCTGGTGGCAAAACATGCCATCGAAATCCGCCACTCAACACGCAATGACTCCAGAATTTAGCGGCAAGTGGGGAACGGAGTGTCTTAACCCTAGGTTCCCTCTGCCTACCCTGTTATGATCGGGATACAACGTAAAGCTATTTTTTTACTATACGATGCAAATTGTTAGTTTTACAATAGTAAAACTACGCTAGCAATAGCCGTAAATTGTCTAAAGCACTTGAGTGGTGTATAATATTAACTTTTACACACTATAGGAAGAACATTTCGTAAGTAAATTGTTTGTACCGCCTATTTTAAGATTTCTAAATTCTCTGTTTTACTTATTAATAATAGTAAAAAAAACTTTTTTATATTATAATAACAATATAGAAGATTAGAAATGAAAATGTAAGTTGTGAGTTAAATCTATATATTAACATGTTTTTATTTATATTCTAATTACATTCATAACCACATTACTAAAAATGTTTCAAATAATGTATAAAAAAATATTATTAAATATTAAATTTAAAAATCATCATCCATATTAATACTCTTAATCCAAGAGAGATCCCAATTTTGGCCATTAAAATCATTGGTGGAAGCGTCACTTGTGTTACTACCAGTTCCTGGTTGCGGCGATGAATTAACGATTTCAATTTTAGATTGGTCATCTTTTTCGTTTATATGACATTCTGCTAAGCTCATATTCACTTCACGGTACTGCATATCCAAATGTTCTGAAAGCTGCACGTTGTTGTCTACGATAAACGTTGGATATTGGTTAAATGTTGCATCATGACCATTTTGCACAAATGGCACTATATTATTCTGTGATGAGAGTGGCATTGCAGCAGGAACTCCTGGATACTGATCAACATATACTTCTCGTGAAAATATCCCATTATGAGGATATGGGTCATACATAATGACTGGTGGTACAACTTCTAGTATTGGCTCAGTAGTGCTCGTGGCTTCAGCCTCTTCAGCTGACTCTGTCTTATCTTTTTTTTCTTTCATGCGTCGATTTTGAAACCATATCTTAATTGTCCGTTCGTTCAAATTTAGTATCTCAGATAATTCAAT
Source organism: Heliconius nattereri (assembly GCA_013403645.1). Classification (NCBI taxonomy): domain Eukaryota; kingdom Metazoa; phylum Arthropoda; class Insecta; order Lepidoptera; family Nymphalidae; genus Heliconius; species Heliconius nattereri. The sequence continues at coordinate 3,196,381 of JAAIXI010000222.1, read as the reverse complement.
GCGACGGCTACGGTCAAGATATCGTGCTCTTCCATATTCATTTTCCAATTCCATCATTTGTTGACTAGTAAATGCAGTGCGGATGCGTTTTGGTTTTTTAACACCACCGCTGGTTGTTTTGTTTCCACTCCAGGAAAGGCGAGTGTTCAAGCGTTGACGGTTCCCTGAATTAGCCCATGATGTACTGGGGCCAGGATAACTGCTGTTTGCCCGGGAAGCGGATACGACTACTCCTACAAGACCTTGATGGTGTCCTTGGAATCTTATATCTTGAGTGTTAATCCCATTCGATGTACTAGGAAAATTCAGTACTTGGTACTGCATAAGCCCATTCACATCATTATTAATGCCGTTAACACCAACGTAGTTTTCGCCATTTATACCATTGCTATAAATATTCGCATGATTAACTTTGGGAATATTGTAGATACCACCGGAACAGTTTGGTTGATCCAGTCTATACTGCTGATTTTCCCCTACAAATGGTTGCTGTGGAAGAATAATAAAATAATTAGTTTTTGTTATTAAATTCAAATTCATAATTTATCAAATTTTTATAATGTCTAAAACATCAATAAAAGGATGAGATTGAGGCCAGTAATGGCGCAGGGGCACAAAGTGTAACTGTAAAAACGACTGGTTGTGAGTTCAATTGAAATCTTATATATTAATTTCTTCCCTCTGGTATCGAGGCAAAGTGCAGGTTGAGTTCCACCACTCAACACGCAATGCATCTAGAATTCGGCGAAAAGTATCAACGGACTGCTAGGTTCCCTTTACCTATCCTGTTGAATGCGGGATACAGCGTGAAGCTGATGAAATATAATAAAAAAGTATATTTACCATTTCGCTTTTTGGCATTTGATTACTGGAGGATGGCGTCCATTGGATATCACTGGATTTATTTGGATATATTTGTGTACTACTGGACGTTGAAGAAGTAGACGATGTCGACATGGTTTTATTTTATACTTATCGAATAATATTTGAAAGCACCTGGAGGTACTGCAGATTTTGAAAGCTTAAATTATTTTGATTAGTTTTATACAAAATAGGACATTATATATACCCCCGCTCCAATATTTACTAATGACTGCAAAGAAAAGCTTGATGACTGGATGCGTAATGAGGTGTTATTGTAATATTACCTTTTCGAACTGGGTAAATAATAGGAATAAATATGAATTAAACGAAAAATAAGAACAATTTTATTCATTTTTAAATAACATATACCTATGTAAGATATTCTTAGAAAAAATAGTTTTTTTTAACCGTTTAGGCATTCCAAAAATAAAGAGTGTATTACTATTAAACTAAGATTAAAATAGTAGAAAAAACGTGGTTCATTTACAGGTGTTATATATTTTAAATATTATATAGGTATTGAGGACTGCGACTGTCAACGCTACATGTCGTGGATTCGATTCCCATTCAAGGGAGTATTCAATATTTTCATGTACTCCATGTTCCTCGTTGAGTTCTGCCACTCATACATCATGCCTCCAGTATTCAGCACAAAATGGGAAACGGGAGTGTTTTACACTAGGTACCCAGGAACCATCTGGCTTCCCTTCTTAGTACAGAAACAGCGTCAAACTAAAAAAAAGGTATGATATGTGCATTTTGTGGTGGTGAGGTCTCTAACAAAACCCTTTAGCTTAAATATCACAATTTCGTTTTAAAATTTCTATTGTCATGTAACTACTTCATTACACTTCTTAACGTAGAATGTTACTTTATAAATATACACTGAAACTTTATACTTATTCTAATTAGATATTAATAGTTAATTGAGTATCATAAGCTTATGTATTTTAATTAGACTTCTTAGTGGAGCAAAATGGATCAATTAAGACATTGATTTATATTGATTGTTACATTTACTAACAATATAATAATCTAATCTCTGTCACAAATGTCTCAAAATAAGCAAAACCTGCCAAGCAGCATAGTATTTAGACACTCGTTTTTTCGTTTTTTTGTTGCACTTCTGATATATAACCAGAGCAAAAAATCCCCCGATTGTGAATTGAATCCAAAACTGTTACTTCTACACTCAGATGCTGAGCTGCTGCTGAAAAGATCGATATTTTTACCTTTTTTTGTAGACCAATTTCTCAGTATGTTACACAAAAATATTAAATATTGGAGATTAAATATTTATAATAGCAACAACGATTATGTACCTACAAACATATATATCGAATATATATATAATTTAGATTTATAATATCTAAACTACTTACTTACTATATTTTTTTTGTTTTGAAACAAATTAATTATTGCAGTATAAATTTCTGAAATAATTTCATAGAATTATGTATTCATGAAACGCCATCTACCCTTTCACGTATCTAATAGATAGTAGGTATCTACTAAGCAGTCTCTCTACATGTCCAACCATTTTCCGTTATATATAAATTAAAATTCTTTCTATATAAGAAATAATCTAAAATTGCTTAAAGAAATATTAATTATAACTTTTATATCATAAATACTTGTTTTTATATAAATATATATTTGAAGAACTCCGTAGGCGCTACGAAGGTATCTGCCACCGTGAGCAGAACTACGTTGTAAGTAATATATTTTTCAATAGATGGCGTTAATGAAACTGCGAACCCACACAGACTTTATTTTCGTAATTTTCGTTTCTAAATAAATCTTCCTTGTTAGTATTCACAAATAGCATTTGGGCGAATGGATATTGGATAATATTTATCGAAAACTACATTTTAATAAATTTAAGCTTTCTAGCTTCTAACGGACTCTCTTGTTCTTTTGTCTTATCTCGTTTAAATTACAAATTTATTTACATATCATTAAAATATTGAAAACAAATCCATCTCACCAAGAGCTTACTTCGGTAAATATAGTAGTGATTTGCTATCATAAATTCTTTAACGTCTTTTACTTTTTCTATTTTATGTATAACATACTTGAATACTATATTATATATTATCATGTAATTAATCATAGACCAGTCGTGGAGTAGACGCACAAGCGTGCGACTGTAAGCGCGATAGGTTACCGATTCGATTTCCACTCGAGAAAATTTAATGTTTAATATATTCACTTCCTAGCTCTGGTAACGCGGCGAAAGCGCGGCATTGAGTTCCACCATTTGACATGGAATACCTCCAGAATTCGTAACACTAGGTTCCCAGGTTCCCTCTACCTACTCTACTATGTGCGAAAGACAGCGTCAACCATTAAAAAAATCATAAAAAGCCTACATACAAGACGTTTCACAAACAAAATACATATAAAATGAGCTCTACATCCCTTCACAGAGAGCCCTACACGTCTCCAGTAATACCCGCGACACGCGTATAGTACGCTAGTAGGCAGTAGATACACAAAATGTACTTTGAAACACATTGGAATCATTGCTAAGGAAACGGTTGACGAATGTGGAATATTTCGCTAAAGTACTTTTACTGTGGCCTATGCTTGAGTTTGCTTATATTGAATAAACGTGAGTTGAATAGTAGAACAGGGTTGTCTCTGTTTGTTTCCTTGTATTTCTATCATAAAATTTTATTAATGCATGTTAGTTAGTTTTTTTTTTTTAATGTTATAGTTATTATAAATGGATATACGAAATTACATTTAAAACTTATTAAACTTCACAATTCATTTCATTTTATAAGAAATATAATTTAGGTAAACATAAGAAAGTGATATAAATATAAAAGTATTTCAATACCGACGATATTTGAAGTAAGTAGGTACTTAGTGTAGTAGGAGGGGTTTAACCTAAAAGGGACGAATGACAATACAAAGAAGCTGTCAATCAGCCTTATACACGATTATATTATTTTTTTCAATAGCTGTTTTTGTTTATTTACTTTTCTTAATCACTTTGTTTATATAAAAATGTTTACTGTTCGATATGGAATCTTCAAGCAGATTAAATACTTGTTTTTTTTTCTTAAACAATAATATTTGTGTTGACAATGCTTTGGACGTGCCAATTTCTTTAGATGAATCCATACAACAAAGACATTAAACGCAAGGATTTATCTAAATTAAGAATACTGTTTGATTTTCTTATAATTAAGAAGAAATGTATATTTAAACAACACAATTATCGAATAACTTTTTATATTTCATACAAATAAATAATATTTTCACAATTTACCAAATATTCTAAATAACTTAGCAAACTCAATAATTAAACTATTTGTACTTACTACATTAAAAACACAAAATAGATATATAGTATAAATGAAATACTAAAAGTAAACCCCACAGCCCTAAACGCCAGCCGGAGATCATCAATCATGCCGAAGACAATCACAACCGGTGGCGCATCTGCCGTGCTGCCATCGACACTCGATCCCGGCACTACCCCATACCCTCAGGAGTGTTGAGCAAATACCATATAGGGATGAATCGTTAATTACAATATCGATATATTCAAAAATCGGTTTATCGCATAATGCTGGGAATAAGAGGAAATCTTATTATTTTTGTGAGGCCAGGGGCACAACGTGTGACTGTAAAATCTGACTGGTCGTGGGTTCGATTCCTACTTGAGGAAACTAAATATTTATTTAAATTTATATTTTCATTTCTTCGCTCTGGCGTCGAGGTAGGAGCGTGGCGTTCAATTCCGCCACTCAACACGCTCAGTCTAGTTAGATGGAAGTGCGGAGTTAGATTCCACCGACTAAGTTATTATTTTTCATTGTCTTTCATATTGATAAGGCAATATTATATATAAAGCAAATAATTGAAGCATAATTAGATATATCTATCTTTCTGCGTATCCTCGAACTTAATTACAATTACCGTGAGTCCTATTACATAGATTAATTATAATTATAGAATGCGTAACTTATAAAACTTAAGTAATTAAGAGTTCATATGCTTAGTTGCGCTACTTGCATCGCATTTCCTTATGAATTATTCGTAAACGATTTTATTAATTATGCCAAGTGATTATATAATGGTAGATAGTTAGCTCTAATAAGTTCCTAACCTAAGGATACTTACTATGCTTTATTATACACAGTATAGAAATAATATAAAAATGTTTATAATTATAGAACAAATTAATACATATTGAGACTGTCCTGGCGCGGCGCACAAAGGTGTGAGTGTAACGCGCGGTTATGCGTTCGACGTTACGTTCTTTATTATTTATTAATATTTTTAACGATCTGGCATGTAAAATCGCGGTGTTGAGTTCACCCACTCAACAGGCAATGTTCCGAAAAATTCGGCAGAAAGAGGCTAGGTTCCCTCTGCCTAAAATATCAACAACAGAAAAAAAATAATAATAACATAATTTAATATACCGTAATGTTTCTTAAACATGGCATTATAATACATTATATTTATACAAGCATTTCGTTATAATAAATCGCGTGCAACCCTCTCTTAAGCGCGAGTTTTAATCCCGCTGTCGTATTCACCTTGTTATTTTCTCGTAAAAAATTACTTTCCATATTTCACTAGTGGAAAGTAGAAAATTGTAATATCGCGGCGAGCTGGGTGGGCGTCTTAATAAATTTTTTTTGGCGCATGAAAGTGACATTCGGGCGTCACATGTGAAATTGATGAAAAAATATCAAGGAAACGATGGGATCGACAAGATGCGGCCCACTCGTATTCGTTGTTCCTTATTTATATATGGTTGGAATAAAGATGCTTGTGACTTATTAAACAAATTTAAGAAATACTAGAACTGGTACGGTTGTGTTTTTTGTATTTTCGTTTTTGTTGTTTTGTTATATAGATGTTGGTGAAGAAACTAAATAAAATTAATTAATTAATGCTAATATGTATCCCTTATATATTAATTACAACATGAAAATCTTATTAATTAAAATATAAAATGAATAATGATAATGACTATCATACTATTATAATATGTTTATAATAAAAGTAGACGACCATATAATTCTTCCATTTATCCCCTAAGACGTTGAATCTAGTTAAGGCTCAAGTTAAAAAAAAAACAAATAAAGCATATATAGCTTTTAGATATTTTATTTATTTTTATTTATTTATTATACAGATATATATAATAGACAAATATAGCTTTTATATATAATAGGCAAATTATTTTATATATTATTTGATGTAGCGTCTCGCGAGTGGCGCGGGTCCGGACCGCGTTTGACAAATGGCTGTCATTATTTGACAGACGCGATCGGAGGCATCACGTCAACATGCCGTCTTTTGTTTTATTAAACACACCCCCACTTGTATCGGTTTTATAAGGAAATTGAATCTAATATATTATAATACTAGTGGACCCGAACGCGGCTACGCCCGCTTGAACTATACGAATATTTATTAAATTATTTTTAGTTTTCAATAGAGAAATGTGTTAAGCAAGCTCATGTTTGGTGACGTTTTCTAACAACAAACTTTGCGAATCGTTGCTCAGCAACGGCGGTTGTTATAAACATGGCGGAATAAATTGCATGTCAAATTAATAAGTATTTTAATATATTGGTATAAATCGAAAATATTACAAATATGAGAAAAGAAAGTATCCTATGTTCATCCCGAGACCCTCAAGTATCTCTATATGAGTATTTTATCACAATTAAATTAGCGGTTTGGGCCTGATTGCGTAAAAGACAGACAGACAGAAAGATTTACTTTCGAATTTATAATATGAGTATGGATAGCAAATTACAATAAAATTGACTGAGTTAAACGTCAAATTTAATGTAATTTTATGTTATTTTTATTGAGTTTCAGAATTAAAAAATAAACACTACAGTCGATTGATTAAAATACATTTCAATCTTATAGTTGCAGGCGAATACTGACTGTATTTTATAAAATAAAGTAAAATATTGCATTCTTAAATTCTTTTTAGACGTTAGGGTTTTGTGAGATATGTTTTTTTTCTTTTCATATAAAGCCCATAGTAGTATCATTTGTCAAAGGTTTAAATTTTGTTTTGACAAGTCCGACGATCGCTTAGTTATACCTATTATCATTTTTAACCAAGTATAACATACAATGGTCGTAATTTTTTTTAATGCGGGAAAAAATAAGGAAAATAATACATTTTATTTGATTCATGTATTTCATACGTATTCTGTGAATAATCTGAGCGTATAATCAGCTTCACGCTGTATCCCAGCACACAGAAAGGTAGGTAGAAGGAACCTAGTATTGAGACTCTCCGTTCCCTACTTCCGAATTTCGAATTCTTGAAACATTGTGTGTTGAATGGCGGAACTCAACACCGCGCTGCGCCTGGTAACGAGCAGTACGAGGAAATTAAATCATTAAATATTTCACTTCCTCGAATGGAAATCGAATCCACAAAATGTCGCGATTACATACACCTGTGTTACACATGGACTTAGTAGTTAAATAAATTATAAATAAAATATAACAAAATTATAATTGCGTTGATTAATTAGTTATTTAAATTATACAATTAATATCAAATTCTAACATCACTCACGCATCATTTTGTATAATGACACTTTGTATAATTATATATTTAATTAATAATTATACAACGTTGCGTAAAAATTCGTAGTAATGCATTAAATTAATTAATGTCTAATTTACAAATTAAGGAAATGGTTAGAATGATTATCTATATATTTGTATATGTAAAAGTATAACTAGATTCAGTAATTTATTATAACTTTCTATACACATACAACGTAGATACTTTATACCTTTTGTTTTCGGCTTCACGCTGTATCCCGCAAGTAGCAGGGTATACAGAGGGAACCTAGTGTTAAGACACTCCGTGCCCCCCATCGAGCAGAATAGTATTTGAATAGTATTGTAAAGGCAATAAAGTACACACAGAAAATTTCGTCCGATAGTTTTTTGAAAATCTATATAAGTAAATGAAATTAGAAATCTCAGTCCTTGTACTTGTATATTTTTTATAACTATAGATCTAATATTTTTGTATTAATAAATTTGTACATATATAAACATCACAGTTTATAATACAAAACTTGTTTATTTTGCCCTTATTAAAATGAAACCTCAGCCAAAAAACAACGATATTATTAATAACAAATAAAGTTAACAGACTTTATAAATATTCTTTGCGTAAGTGTAACGACCCTCAAGCATCACGCTCGAGTCGCTCAGCTCTCACCAGGCGTGCCTCGTAATAGCTGCTCCTCACAGTGCCTTTATCGATGATTAGTAACCTTGTAAACCGCCGAGCGCGGAGACCCCGTGATAAATAGTCAATGGCTGGCGATAGGCCAACCTCGCGGAATAATCTAATTTTGTTCTCTACGTTTCCTTCACCAGTTTCGAGCCGCTGCCGTGTCTTTTATGGATTTTATTCCCCCTAATAAGACGGTCGGGGCTTCGGTGCGGTTGCTTGAATTAAATTGTCGTTGATAAAGTCTTCGCGCTCTCTTATTTCCTTTTGAAGCTCACAATAGATAATAAATGGGCAAAGGGTTCGAAATGATTGAATTTAATATTAAATACCATTTTTAAATAATGAATGATATATTTATTTCTGGTACTAAAGTTCACAAATATTTGCATCACGAAATAAACACATCGACGAGAACGTGTTCATTTGACAGAAGTTCACAACTCATGTATGGTTAACAATCTTTATAAATAAACCGAACCCATTGCCTATTCATGACCGGGCAAAATTCTCCCCTCTCCCCGCTGTCAGCCACCCCCGTATCAAACAAGCCCCTTCATGTCAAATACTCCGCGCCCCGCGTCTGTCAAACTCTCCGCCAGCCTTTGACAGGGATCCTCCCTAGCCCGCGGGGCGGTGGAGTGCCACCTTGCGTTGCACAACTCTGTGGTAAAAACGACTTTATATATATTTGGTGAAGGTTTATATTTTAGACGCGCCAAATTGAACACCCCCGCCGGTCGCGCTGCTGTCACGAGTCTAGGTGCAGGCGCCACGTCGAATGATGGATGACGTCAGGGAAGGTCGGCAGCATCACGCGTCATTCATGTGTACACAGGCGTATGGAATACGTTTTTCGTGTGACGATATAATATCGGTGATATGCAAATTCGAGCAAGCCCGACAGCTCCCGTCGATAGTACTGTGCACCACAGTTATTGCTTATCCGGTTTTAATTAAACGAAAACAATAGAGCAAATATAAAAATCACAATAGAAATATCTGTTCAATTTTAAATTCAAATTTATACGTTCAAAAGTTTATACATGGTTGGTACTAAAATACAAGAGTAGAGAGAATATTAAATTTGCTATAAGTTATTTGAACATGCGCTGCTCCCGAAACGACTCGTTCGCCTAATGTAGACTTTATGAAAATTAAATATTTCACTCGAGGCGGCTTCGAGATGTTCCGCAGAGCTGGGATTACAACAAATTTGCATTATTTAATGGATATTGTGCGTGAGGATTTGTCACGAACTTCACTGGTTTAGTTCGCGTTGCCATTTTGTTGCCATTTTGATTGATTGTTTATTCAAAGTTTGTTTAAAATACAACGAACATTTAAAATTGTCGGGAGTAACGTTAAAGTGAGATGAGATTTATAATTTGTTAAATATTCATAGTAAATTTATTCCTTAGAAAACTGCTTCAGTGAATTACTAAAAGATATGTTAGTTCACATACTTACTTTAGTAAGAGCATGCAAGTTTGAGAACACAATTGTTTGGCGTTCTTTATTTCCCTTCTTTATTTTTTTCATGAATAAAACAACAGATTTCTACTTCCGTCGAGTAACTTCTCCCTCCCACCTTCGATTTATTCTTGGGATAAAGAAAACTTCCTTTAAAAATGTAAGAAAACTTCCCTTTAATATTTTCCGTCTGTTAGCTATCTCGCGGCTTGCCGTTCATATTATGCGCATTTAAAATTATTGTTTTTATTTTTGTTTTCAGCATTTTAATGTTCGACCTGTTTTTGTGAAAGGGTAAAGTTTTGTTTTAAATGTTCATTTATTAGTTTGTATGTATTTAATATAATAATTTTTCTATTATTTAAGATTATTCTAGTAAATTTTAACAATTTACATTACATATTTAAATTTATATATTTTTGACCTTAAGTGCATTTTTGTAAATATTATTCTTCGAATTATAAATAAGTTAAACACAAAATATGTAATATCGTGTAAGCTAAATAAATGACTCAATAAAAATAATATTACTTCTTAACGAATAATATTATTTTTAACATGCTTTTATTAGGGCGTAAACTACTTATTTTATTAGGGCGAGCTATGACAAACTAACTATGTAGCAAAATCAAAGAATCTGAATTCAAACCTCCTGTAATAAGTGCATCCAATGACTGAATGCACTGAATGCAATTTTAATTTCCAAGCTAGGTAATATAATATTTATTTAAATAAACTTAACAATTATAACATAACATTCCATTCTCTATAACATCCCATAAACTTTAAATAAAACCTACTGAATGAATGCGAAAATAATATGACAATTTCTTGAATTATACAGCGTCTATAAACAGCGTATCACACACAATTTTATTATTTACTCTTCTCCACGGTGGGACCACGTCTGAATAGAAAACAGTTCCAGGGTATATTATATATTATCCTTGAATCATAGCTTTAGCAACGCTTCGCAATATTCTCCGTCATGCTACGGGAACGTACAGTCAGGCCTCATTTGTAATTCTAATGTCTGTATGATAATAGCAATTCTAATATAGAGAAAATAACCTTATAATTTTAAGGAGTTATATTTAAAGGTTTAGTTTTATACTTCTTTTTCGAAGATATTTTTTCGTGGGTTTGATTCCCACTAGGGAGAATAAAAAAATTAAATATTTTCATTACTCTCTGGTAACAGGGCAGAGCACGGTTTTGAGTTAAGCCATATAACATGCAGTATCCTGAGAATTAGGCAGAAAATAGAGAACGGAAATGTATTTATGGGAACGGAATGTCTTAAATGGAGAATATCTTATTTATTTATGAACTTAGAAGAAAGCGTTTATAAATTTAAACAAAAAGAAGACATCCTTGTATTATAGACATTTTTATTACGATATAAAAATGTCAATTTCCGTGTTTCCTTGCATAATTACCTTTTATAATACAAAGACAAGAATCGAGAATCGCGATGCACTTACGACGGTTTGATACAATCGGTGATCTATCAAGCTGCTCAGTGACACTTGTTAGATAGGGGAGCAATTTAAATTTTAAATCTTCACTATCCACGCTGCCGGCTACTTACATCCCTTTATTCCTCTTGTATTCGATATTATTTATGTTTGATTTAGATTACTTTCTCTGTAGAGGCAATCTAGTGTCAAGACACTCCGTTTCCCACTTTCTGCGGATTTTTTTAGGCATTGCGTGGCTGAACTCATAGCTAGAGGGATGAAATGAAAATATTAATTAATAATAACTAATTTTCCCGAGTCACACGCTTGAATGTCACAACCTCAATTGAATTAAATATTACTTAAAATATTAACAGTAGGTACTGTCAACACTTCTTAGTACTGTCTTATCACTTCTTTTTTAAATATAAGATACACCTATATTTTTTATTTTTCAGGTTCTTATGGATTGTAACGGAGATAATAATTAATAATGCGCACGTACAAAGGTTCATTGTATTTACTGTCAAATCGATAAAACCAATACCAGAGGATACCCTACTAAATAGAGAAGTCATTTACACACAAATATAACCACTGAACTGATTTAAATTTAAATATGCCGCGCTATAAGACAGATTTTTAATGCAAACAGAATATTTTATACGTAAACATAAAAACTACTAGGTACATAGTATACTAATCTATTAATCTGACAATCTAGCATTTCAAATCTACCTATATTTATTTATATAAATATAAATGTAACCGTTTTTAGTCGGAAAATATTTCATAAATATTCATGCGGATTAGCATAGGGGGGGTAGGTCCCGGTCCCGATGTGTCTCATTATATCGCCATTTGCTGCAAAAACCTGGTGGTGGTGCAGTCTTGATTTAAAATTGTTTACACGTATATGGAGAAAAAATATGGAGTGAAATGAATTTCGTATACGCTCTTAGTAAGTATTGTAAGCTTTTTAAGCAGATTGTAAAGGAAAATGTAAAAATTGGAAAATTGGTATAAGATTCACGTCTGATACGATTGCGTAATTTATTTCTAATTTTTTTATCAATATATTCTAATATGATAACAAAGTTTACAAAATATATAATTAAATTCCCTTCTACTTACATATTATTAAATATACTTATTTTTAGCTGAGAACTTCAATCCTTTGTTTCAAATACCAAGTGTAGAAATCGCCAAATTTAATAAAAGGAACAACGCACAAGATAAAGGGGTAGAAAGAATTATAATCTTTTCTTTTAAAATGCAATGAGGTGGTCCTTAAAAAGGTTTGTGGGAAATCTAAAACGGCTGCCCAAGCAATTAGTGATCCGGGGAAAATTAAAACAATGAGAATAGGGTACGACCACGCGACGAATTACAGTTCACGAGAGGGAAAAAACTAAAATTATAGCCTCCATGTTGAATTTTCTACCGTTATTTTCTGAATTTAGTTGGGTATGCAGATTTAAATTTATTTTATAAGGAAATACATTAATGGGGGAGGGAATGAAAGCGCTATGTGGCTGCCTGTGAGGAAGTCGACGACTGTTGAGGCGTCCCCTACGGGATTCGAACCTCGGCTTGCGGCTAATGCTATTGATATTTTCAATAATATATTTATTGTGTACAAAATAAAAATTAGAAAAATACAATGGTAAAGGTTGGTTTTATTTCCTCTCAAGACAATCTAGATACGACTAAATTTTAGGAGTTCAGATTTTAATACATGTATTTTAATCCAGCTAGTACAGCGCCACCTATGTGTAAAGTAGTTAACTATTTCATTTATGGTTTAGGGTGTGAATTTTTGTCTTACATAAAACTATTAGGCGCCTTTAGACTTTTCAACATTTATTTTTATTTTATGAATACGACCATATGGTCATAATAATATGGTCAGTCTGGATTTCATATTGCTATCTGCAAACCTAACTATGACCTAGAATTTTTTTTATATAACTGAAAGATATAGAAATCGTTTTAAAAAAGAACAATTATCATTAAGACGAATTATGATTATGAATTCATCCGTCGCCCATAGCTCATATCCCATATATGCTCTATCCATCGATTAATCTAAAAAAATCAACTCAATTCAACACCAGACCTTAGTGCTCCTGCGCCAAAACTCAGTATGTCCTTTTAACTAAAAACTAAATCAGAACTAAACAAATAAAATCAGTAGGTAAATATCCTTAACTTCACTTCATCAGTCGCAGTAAAGCAAGGGTTCCCAAGCAAAAGGTTCAAGTATTCACAGCTTCATACATTTACAGCGAGATCTCAACTTTACGAGTGATAGCGCTACGACTTCCGCTTCCCACTCGTATCTGACCCAGTTACACCTTAGACCAGATATTTCTTACCTCACAAGTACTATATTTTATTTTGCTATTTTTTTTATACATATATTTTAAATATATTTTTTTTCATTTCTTTACCCTGGTGGGGGATGGCGTGGCGTTACGGACTCCCTCTCAACGGAAACGGTGGAAAGCGGAGTGTCTTTACACTAGGCTTCCTCTGCGTACCTACTGAACTACAAGCGGAATACCGCGTGAAGCTAACCTCATAATTGAAGAAACTCAATATAATAGGAATGTATTAAATAATAATAATAAGTAAACGTTTAGTAATACCATCTCATTAAAGTTATTTTAATAAATTAAGAAGATTACTTCAACTGTCATTAACATTGATATAAAAAAATCGTAAGTATATAAAAAAAATATTAAAAACAAGTGCTTTATTTTCTTTACTCTAAACATTTAACATTGCGATTCTGAATTTTAGATTTCAAAATCGTATTTCTGCCAGTATTCAATCCCCTGAAGTATTTCGCTATATTTCACGGGTTCATTTTTCATCGTCAAATCATTGTCTCGAAACGCGGCGAGGACGTCTTGTGACGTCATCATCCATGTCACTGCGACAACGAGCTTGACATCGTTTTACACAGGTAAGGAATATTATTTTGTACTACAGAATACGCAATGCGTAAGCATCTATCTCTCTTCGCTGCGTATTTTGGTAATATCTATTTAGGATAAATATAAATAAAGTATAAATATTATAATAAACTATTTAATAAACGTAAAATTGGGGCCAATCATGTTGCAAGGGCTTAAGCATGTGACTGTAAACACGACAGGTTGTAGGTCCGATTCCCACTCGAGGAGATAAAATATTTATTTAGACTTGTATTTCCATTTCTACGTTCTGGTGCTGAAGCAGGCGCGGCGTTACGCCCGCCACTCAATACCCAATGCCTCTAAAATTCGTTGGAAAGTGGGCAGCGGAGTGTCTTAACACTGGACTTCTGCCTACTGTGCTATATGCAGGATACTGAAAAAAAATAAAGTACGAGTCATTAAGTAACAGATCGCTCTCATGTACTTACAGAAAAAAATCTGCGTTAAAATATGTAATAGGTACAAAACTATGTAAAATTAAGCAATTTCAAATTCCGGTTATTTCAACCAATTTTAATATAGTTTTCATGTATGGTAACCATATCACAAACAAGAGTGGCCGCCATTGTAATAAAGACATTCAAATAATTGTTTTAATGACACATCATTGCATAAACGGTCATGATATCTTCTTTTATTTAAAACACCATTAGTCGGCCGCCAGAGCCCGATTGTTATTTGAGAGATTTTTATCATAAAAGTACTGTATCATTGTGAGATAATAAAAGCGAATGACAACGTATTATTCGCGGTTATTCATTTCCCGAAGGCCTGTTCGATTCAAGCAATCTCAGCGGGACACCAGGATTTTCACGAAAAGGATACCGGAGTACAATTGGATTTTTGCTTAGGAACCCGGAATAATACAACAGGGTATAGTACTGAAACCTCCGATTTGAATCGTTTTAGCGAGGCTTTCGCGTGAATGCGAACCGGCCACGAAGGTATTTTCGCCAATCCGGCAAGTCATGGTGGGAAAAGCGGGTGAAAACTGAACTGCTTTTGGAAATGTTCAAATTGTTATATTGCAATATTGTCTAATTTATATTACAAGTAAAATTTATTAATTTTGTTGTATGTTAATATGTAGAAAATAAACACTATCGTTTCCTTTCCAAAAATACTTATGAGATCTTTGTTGCTCAGGAGCACAAGGATGTGGGTTCGCTTCCCACTCGAGGAAATGAATTATTATTTATTAATATTTTCAGTTTCTTCGCTCTGACACCAAACGAAAAGCTCGGTAACACGCAATGCCTCGAAAAAAATGTCGGAAAATGGGGAACCCAGTGTCTTTTTATTAAAAGCTTTTATTTAACTTGCAATGTATGTATGTGGGTTCGGGTGAAATCTCTGAGCTCCATTTTGAAGTAGATATCATTAACCGATTGAGCTGAAATTTTGTGTACACGTTTAGTTTGGATGACAATGCACGATAAAATATGTGATGTCATTCTAAATCTAATATGACGGACCATACAAAATGGCGAAATAGTTATTTTTAATGTACTTCGACAATATGGGTATCAAATGAAAGGGCTCATTGAGAGCAACTCGAAAAATAATGTAACGTTGTTCTGAATCTAATATAGCGGAGCATCTAAGACGGCGGAATAGTTATTATTTATGCACATCTGCAATACGGGTATCAAATGAAAGGGTTTGCCGAGAATAATTGGAAAAATAATGTGAAATCTAGTGCGACAAACCTAGCCAGTGGTAACTAAAAAGTAAAAAATAAATTATAAGCAAAAAATATTTTTTGCTTATAATTTATTTAACATAAGGTGACCTCTGACCACACTGCATGATACAGGGTTTATTTAAAAAAACACATGCATAGCCTACCATTTAAATACCTATTGAAAATACAAAAGATTCTTTACCATAATATATATATATATGAAAAACTACATTTTTGTTTGATGTTAAAGACGCTTCCCACCAGATATGAGCTCATTAGGTTTATCTGTTTGGCGACGAGGCACGAAGGCGCTCAACTGGGATAAAGCGGCTTTGTGATTGCTCGTTGCTGCCTCTGAACGTCCTCGCATTGCTTTAAAAGGATACATTCTTAATGTTGCCATACGAATATGTAGGATAACAAGTGAAAATATTTTAAGAATATTTATTATCCTACCCACCCTCTACGTGGTAGCGTAGGGGCACAAGCGTGATTAGACAGCTGTGGGTTCGATTCGCATTGGAGGGAATGGAATATTTTATTCTTTCATTTCTTCGCTCTGGTAACGAAGAAAAGCGTGGCGTTGAGTTCCACCACTTAAAATACAAGCCTTCAGAATTATGGGGAATATAGAAAACGGAGTATCTTAACACTAGGTTCCCAAGTCCCTTTGGCTTACCCCTAATAAGTGCGGGATATAGCGTGAACCTATAAAATTATGGAAGTTATTAGGATTATCGGAAATAATTAATGTTTATATATCCATATGTAAATATTGTTATAAGATAATTTCATCTTACTGGAACTAACTATAGTTATTTGAAAGTAATTAATTAATTAATAATCGTAATATCTGAAAGATATTATAAATGTATTTTTAAAAATATTGATCTAGCGTGCACCAAATTTTCCAGAACAATTTAGGTATGTCTTTGAAGTTCTGTAACGACTATTGGGGCTAAATAAATTTCATTAACCGTACGGATAGACAAAGAACATAAAATATCTTTGTATATACTCATGTCTTAAGTCACAAATAAATACCTATGTGAGCGTACAATAAGTAGGAAATCCCACCTAAGTCGTTTAAGCTTTTGTACATACTAATGCTGTGCGGCGCTACAAAGGCCAGGCTTGACCTTAGAGGCGTGGGAACGCGGCACCGCCCGTGTTACCTATACCCCCGCGACCTTCCCCCTCGAACCTCCTCCTCACCACATAGCATGCTACGGTTTACGAATAATACGAAATTTATAGAAAATTTAAGTGAAAACTGCCATACATTCACAAAATAGCCATATTATTGGGACGGCTTCATGTAAAATGATTAAATGGGACCTACGACCTAAAAAGAACACCAATAGTTAATGAAAAAACACGCATAATTAAAAATATTAGAAAAAAAGCTCTTCTTAGAACTTGGGATCTTGCTAAATGAGATACATTTTTTTGGGAATGACCTCCTCTATCATTTATTTTGATTTTTCTATTCATCTGCCAATCGCCCTGTGAATTCCTATAGGCTAAGGTGATGCCATATACCTAATAGGTTTGTCATAGACCACATCTTGCACATGTTTAACGTTAAAAACTGCGATTACAATGGCCAATGGCGGTGAAAGTATATCCAAAATCTGTCCAGATAACCCATACATGGGTTCAACGATTTTTAATATTTCAGCAGAAATGTGAGAATTTGTTTTTAAAGTAAATTGGGAAAAACATTCTGAACGCGATTAGTAAGTGAAAGATATTAAAAGACAATGCCTATATCTTATAAAAATTATTTAAATTTTCGTCTTATAACAACCTAGTATTATCTTCAGTGTCTCCTCTTGTAACTTAACTGATATAGTTTACTGTAACTTATTTACTAGGTGCATATAATTAATTTTCATATTAAACAAGAATATGAATTAAAAAAATGAATAAAAAGAAAGAAGGCCTGTCTATATTAAGTATTCTTAACATTTAATCCCAAGAATATTTAGTTATGAAACTCGAATTATAAGGTGAGCATTTAATATTTTCAAAACGTTTAATTCTATTACTTCGACCTCATTAAGAGAGGGTTAACGCTCGCTCTGGACGCGTATTGATGAAGACCATACGTCATCGCCCTTCGCCTGGATGCCGACATCTGATACAATAGCTTGTCCCGAGGACAGGTAACATGTCGTGACATGTTTGTGTTTTAGTTTTAATGTTTACTTAATTAGTGTAGTCGAAATTAAACATAAACCAAATCATTAAGGAAAAAAAAAAGTTAGTCGGTAGGGGTCTGAACCAACCCCTCTAGTATAAGCTCTAGATATATATATATATATAGTACTGTTTAAATTGTTCCAAAATGAAGTACGCCACACTAAACGAACTTTGATAAAATAAAAAACGCAAGGGCGACTATGCGCCCGTGAATGTAGCTTTACTGAAAAAAAAAGTGTAGTCAAAATAAAATAATAATACCATATTTTTTTATATTTTGTTATAATATTTTGCAATAAATTAAAAGACAAGACCTTTGGAATATTTCTTTAATATTAAACATATTTAATAGTATCTATTAGTCAGACTGCCTAAGTCTTAAATTTTCAATACTTTAATTCTTATTAGCATTTCATATTTCTATAAATTATGGACATGGCTTGATGAGAACGTATGGCTTAACGCTTAGCGGTCAGAACGCTTGGACCGCTTCCAAAATTTTTATGTTCAAATCCCGCTAAGTCCGAATTTTATACGTTTCTTGCAAACAACGTTACAAACAACAAATGTGACTATAAACGCGACTGCTTGCAAGTTCGACCCCCACTCGAGCAAATAAAATATTTAATATTTTCATTTCTTTGCTCTGGTGTCGAGAAAAAACGTGTTGTTGAGTGCCACCACGCAATGCCAGATCCAGATGTGACGGAAAATATGGAACGGAGTGTCCTAACACTAGGTTCCCCTACCTTCCTGCTGTATGCGTGATACAGCGTGAAGCTATTTTTTTTAAAATATTGTACGAAAATTATAAAATCGTGGCTAGCACGACAAATACAATCATAAAGCCGTCACAGTCTTATAAGAATTTTGATTTACAAAATAATGAGGTGTGAAGGACCCCAAAACTTTTACTACGCCGCGCCGTATTAACCGAGTTAGTCGCGCTCGCTAGATAAATGTGTTGTCTGACAGTGCATGTATTCATTTTATTATATTCCATTTAATTCGTGTTTTTATTACCTACGCTTTGGACGTGTCAATATTTTGTCACGAACGTGACGTACGCACGGACGGACGGACGGATGGCGGGACATGGACAAATGTCCTCATTAATTTGTTTCTAACCAAATTAACTAACCGCCGGTGGGCTTGATGTGGTAACTGACATGTATTTTTTTATATTATTATGTTTTACGTGTCTAGTAGTTTAAAATGTTTACAATTAACTGGAGAATTCGTGGTGTCGGCACAGCGTCTGTGCATGCGTGGTTTTTTTAGTCAGGTACCTAGATTGTAAAATATATATAGAATAGGAATAACCTTTAATCAAAATAAGATTTCATGGTCAACTTATTTCATATGGCAGAATTATGTGAGGTTCCACATAGTAAGCGTTCAGTTCCGCCATTCAACATGCAATGTCTTTAAAATTGGACGAAAAGTGGTGAACGGACTATCTTACTATAAGGTCCCTTTGTCCTGCTATATACAGGTGCAGAAAGCCTAAAAAATATTTGATATATATATATATATATATATATACTTATACTTATCTACGCATGAAACGTAAACAACGAACAATATTTTAATTGTAAACGCGCGCCACGCCCACCGGTCACGCGAGATCGCGTTTGGGAATACCACCGAATTTACTCCAACTTAAATACAAAAAGTAACCATAAATACGTTTCTACACGAAACATATGAATGAATAAGCTTATAAATAAATAAATGAATAAGTACTTATATAATACAGATTGGGATTATCTAAATATGCCAGTCTCGATCGAAAAATCTACTTAAAGATTGTCTTAGAACTTCATAAGATATCTTTGTCTAAAAATTTGAAATTTATTACAATTTAAAGTAGAGATAATAAAAATGAAGGCAATGCCTCCAGAATTTGACGGAAAGTGGAGAACGGAGTGTCTTAACACGATAACACGAGGTTTCCTTCAGATTGAAGCAGATATGATTTGATTTTTGAATTTTTTTTAGCAATAAATAGCAAACCATTCTCTTGGACGAAATTCTAACCCAAAACTGTCTTACAAATCTAAATACAACTCCACTGTGTCACAATGGCGTCTATAGATACATCGATTATCGAAATCAATATCCTATTGGATTTCCATCGACCAATCAAAAACAAAAAGCTCGATCGATTCCGTTTCGAAGTCGTTGCACCTGCTATAAATTATTCCGTTAAGAACTATAATTTCTTTGTGGCCAATAGGAAAAAGTTTATTAAGATTCATGATAAAAATGGTAGTAAAAAACCGACGCGTACGCATCGGGCTAGGGGGCGGACCAAATGCTCACCACAGTTTTGGGTTCTAATATATTTTTGTTGTTTAATTTTTTTTTCACATGCTTACGTATAGGTATATTATTGCATCTTGAAATATAAGCACAAAATTTAGAAATGCACCTGTGTTTTTTTATAAGTAAATTAATTAAATTAAAGAAAAAATATATTAGGTATAAAATATTCTAACAGGAAGTTATAATTAAAAGAATAATATTAACAATTATAGATTGTTATAGGCAAAAGGCGGCGTTGAGTTCCGCCACTCAATACGCACTGCCTCTAGAATTCAGCGGAAACTGGGAAACGCAGTGTCTTATCACTAGGTCCCCTGTATGCGAGATACAGCGTGAATTATATCAAAATGAACTCAGACAGGTATATAAAAAAGAACATATAGACATATAAGAAACCTGTACATAACGCACCAATTAGATCGATAACTGGTAACATTACGTCCAGAGCAGCAAGGATCTAGCTTCTAGCAAAGACTGATGGTAGAAAATTATATATAATCACAGACTAGCCCGAAGGTACTACGGGCCTTCAGAAGTAACGTACTGATTACAAATGGAAACATGTAATCGCATCGTTTTCGATCCAGGATTCAGCGATGCCTATTATATTAAGTGGGGACCGAACAGAGAAACGGTGACGGCCTAATCGTCCGTAATCACAGCGTAGGCTAAGCTTATATAGCTATGGTGGATGTCGATTTTGAATTATTTAATAGTGTGGTTTTTTTTAGTTTTGTGAATCATTTTCGTGTTATATTCAATTTTTTTTCCTCCTCGAGCTAAGATAAAGAAAAGAAAGGTAACTTTTTATATAGGTAGATACATTAACTTGTTTCTCTATATTATGTTTAATAAATATTTATAGATATTATTGGAGCTCGCTCAATCAAATTGAAAATAAATTTTACTATTCTGGAGAGACGTTTAATTTTTACTACTAGATATTATATGTAGGCAATTTCAAAATTTTTAGGATTATTGAAAACATTTTTTATGTTTAAAATGTTTATAAATCTGTTACATAATTACTTATCTATATATATAATATCGAAAGGTAACTCACTCACTCATCACGCAATCTCCGAAACTACATGTGCTAGGAATCTGAAATTTTGCATAGGAGTTATTTATAGGACATAGGTGCTCGCTAAGACGAGTTGTAATATTCGACTTCTAAGGGGTTGTTTTTGGGGTTGAAAGTTTGTATGAAACTTCGTTACTAGAAATGCTAGGAGACTCAAATTTTGCATGGACGTCACCTATAGGACGTAGGTACTCATGGAGACAGAAATTAATAATAACGTAGGCTACCGAGTTCACGTAGGCGAAGCCGCGGGCGGGTCGCTAGTAATGGTATATACATCGAAAAAATCTAGAGTGACTTTTTATTCATCTTTATTTTTCTTATATTGTAACAAAATAAAAAAGACGCAGGTAGGTACTACGAAAGAGATTGTCTAATAAAGTAAGTTGATAACCCAAGGCCGGCGTTCCCTTAAGGGTCATCCCTTTATTTCTGCAACAATCGCTCGGAAATTGATATTGATGCGGAAAGGGCAAGTTTTCCATAAAAATAGGGTTTATTTGAATAAAGGATGACCGGGTCGTGTGAGGCCTGACACATGATAGCTAGTGTATTTTATAAGATTGTCTACACTATACGTTGATGCATTGGAAAATAACTAGGTGGTAAAACAAACTTAATTACTATAAAAATCTAAGGAATGAATTCATTCATAAAATAACTAAGCACATCCTACTAATCCTAGTAATGTGAAAGTTCATGCAAAAGTAAAGCCTCTTTGAGAGTACTGAACCAATTTTGATAAAACTTTACAGTATTACACCTTATACATAAGAGTAACAAATAAGCTACAATTTATATAAACATTTTGTATCATTTGGCTAAAGTATAACTATAAGCTTAAGCTTTGGTCGCTAATACGAAATATATTTATAGTAATGGCATTAGATGATAGCAAACGTAGGTACAACTGGTGAATTAAGAAACAAAGGAACAATATTCCCAAATGAATAGGAATGGAGAAATATAAAAATATTGACGTCACCGGGAGATATATCGAGGAATAATAGCCGTGACATTAGCGTCGTTGACCCCCCGGGAATCAAACCGGGGACCCACACATGGCACGGTGTCCGCGGAATTAGTTTTACCCCATTTCACGGAAGTTCGTTATGCGTCACGCTCTATTAGCCCGCCGGTGAAACAAAAGTAACACTTCATTTAATTTGTCTAATGTTTTCTGAATGTTCTTCCGTTTCTTTTTTTTTTTTTGTAAAAACTTCACGCCGTATCCCGCAAACCTGTAGCAGGGTTAAGATAGTTGGTTATAGTTAGGTAGTGTTAAGACACTCCTTTTCATACTTTACCCACTGTAATACAATGCACTACAACTTAACTTTGTCAACTTTTATATGTTGTACTTCCCGTTGTTTTCGACTCAGACTTGACTGGTCTTTTATAATTATTATTCAATTCAATTAATATTTGCATTAGAAACTGTTTTAATAGTATCGTTACGTAGGTAAAAAGTATATTGGGTTATAGAACGCCCATAACATTATATGGCACCGAAATAAACCTTTTTGAACGCTAAATTTGAACCAAAAGCCAACACATAGGGATAGTATTAATATGTAACTGATTGTATTTGTATGTAACAGTCCAGTAAGGACCCTGGTTTATTTTTTGCACCAGCTTTGGGTAGCTGCAGTAGTCCTCTGTTCAGGACTATGGTAAGACATTTCGTCAGTGACAGTGCAGGACCTTCCTACAGTCTTACTGTAAAAACAGTACCTACCTACAGTAGTTTTACTTTTTTATTTTCTACTGTAAAAAACAGTAGTTTTTATCATTTTACAAGTTAATTTATCATTGCACCACTAGATAGAGGTATTCAAGTTAACTTCAAGTATTCATTTGTACGAAAAAAAATATATTTTTCTTCAAAAATTACAGTTACGATTTCTAATGATAACGTGTGGAAAGCTTTTACAATGGAATATTATTAGCTTTGGAAAACATAATACACGATATATTTATAATTCATATGAATTAATGGAGTTTTGTTTAGTTAAATATGCATGCGTGCCGTACGCGCTATCGACAAATAAACAAAGCGTATGTTTACAGAAGTGATGGCAGCTAATCGCTTAATTACGACATTTAGGTACTAGTACCAATATTATATTACTAGTGGGCGCGCGCAGCTTCGCTTGCTTATTTGGACCCTTAGGGGTGAATTCTAATAAACCATGAAACATGTGTTCAATGAAATATTTTTAAGAGTCCAAAATTTTATAAAAATCGGTGGCCATTTAAAGATTTTTCCATACAAACTTCCAACCCCTTATCTGCACCCTTAGGGGGAGAATTCTAGAAAACGATGAAACACGTGTTCAATTAAATACTTTTAAAAATCTAAATTTCAAATTTTATAAAAATCAGTGCCGATTAAAACTCTTTTCCATACAAATTTTCAACCCTTATTTCACCCCTTTAGGGTTAAAATTTTTCAAAATCCCTTCTTAGTGGATGTCCAGATTACGAAAGTAAACATCTGTCTAAATTTCACGTTTCTACGCACAGCGATTACGGCTGTGCGTGCGTCTTACCTCAGTCAGTGAGGACAAGTCCTTTTATATATATAGATTAATAATTAGCGTATGATTGTAACGCGACGGCTGTGGGTTCGATTCACAGTTGAGGAAATTAATTATTATTCATTAATCTTCTAGAACCAAGGCAAAAAGCGCGATTCCGTTCCGTTTCGCTTCAGCTCCGCCACTTAAGACGTAATACCTCGAAAATTCGGCAGAAGGTAAGGAACAGAGTGTTTTAACACAAGGTTTCCCCTGCCTATATGCGAGATACAGCATGTAGCTAAAAAAAATTTGGTGTGTACAAAAATATATCTTTCATTATAATAATTATATAACAAATAACAAAGATAGGCAGGTATGTCAAATGTCATCTAATTAATTTATTGAACTTTTTTTTAAGATAAATTTATATATGTTATGCTCAGCAAATAACCATACCTAACAAAACATACACATACGAGTACGTCGATAATGTACATATGATAGTCTAATTATTTCAAAGCGTATAATAAAGCCATTATATGGACAATTTTCATTCAATGAATAAACAATAAATTGGTCATTATTGTAAGAATGCATAAGTTAAGATTACTTTACTAAACTCGACTAGTTTTATTTGTATATACTTAAAGTAAAGTAATAATATGAAAGTATGAACAAAACACTCTATGCATACCCGCTGCTTTACACGCAAGAATAAATTATTTAGAGCTTTGGCTTGTATTGAGATTCTAGTATATTGATTTGTGGAATACCAATAAATTGGACATTTTTAACCATTTA
The DNA here is from genome assembly GCA_013403645.1 of Heliconius nattereri. Taxonomy (NCBI): domain Eukaryota; kingdom Metazoa; phylum Arthropoda; class Insecta; order Lepidoptera; family Nymphalidae; genus Heliconius; species Heliconius nattereri. The sequence goes on along the minus strand of JAAIXI010000222.1, from coordinate 3,171,721 downwards.
AAAATTAAAATGGTATTTTATTAATTTTATAAAAGAAATGAAAACGACATTTATTAGCTTCCCGCAAATAGCAGAGTAAGCAAAGGAAATCTAGTATCGAGACATTTTTTTCCGCATTTTTACTCAATCTTGCCCAATAGGTATACCTAACAGTTAAACTAAATAAGTCCGTTATATTAATAAATATTTCTTAAACGTTTTTGAATGTTTGTTTTTTTACCTACATGTTAAGTGGAAAACTAGGTAGGAAAAAAGTTACCTCCAGTTAATAAGTCGATATCTCCAGATTCCAATATTCTGTTGATACCAAGAACGACAAAACCTTAATTCAACACTCGTTACAAAAGTCCATAAGACTCTTCATAACGCTTATGCAAAATAGAACAAAGTGTGCCCCTCATGTTATTACATCATTCAAATACCATCATAATATGGAAACTTTATTAAGAACTCTATAGTCTAAAGCATAGAGTATTAATTTATGTAACACGAATTCGAAGTAAAACCTAAGAATTGACATGTACACCGCAGTTCAATTAAGCTAATGGGGAAGGGCTAGGATGGATTAAATTAATTAGTAAGAAAATTTCGTTTTACTCTGCCAGGTACGCCTCTATTTGCATCGTATTATATGTACTTACTTATGTCTTCCTTTTTTCTTATACTTCTATAGAAAGTAACCATAGCTTTTTTAATTTGTATTATTGTTCTCAAAAAATGTAAAATTCTTTATAAAATTTTTTTTTGTTTAAATAAAAAATAGTCTGAGAATTCTTGTGCGTTCGCAGTAATGTCCTAACGGAATTTTTAGTGTTACATAATAACATTCTTAAGGAAATTTATTTTCCAATGCTCATTTAAATATAACTAATAGATGCAAGTACGTTTAACACATAGTAACTTTATACTTAGGTCATAAATAATAACATAACTTTTGTATGTAATGAAAACATTGCGCTTGTTGTGTTTGTGTTGCTATCAGTATTTTTAATATATAATCGTATAAATGGAAAAAGTAAAAAGAAAAGAATTATTTCTCCATCCGCTTAACAAGCAGTATTACTAAAACAAAAAAAAATCATTCAAATTAAACATTAAAATGCAAAGAAAAAATAAAAAACAAGAAAAAAATACATTTCTATTCAACAAACATAAACATATAAATTAAAAACCATAATGTCCAAAGTAACGCAGCGGACTGTGGCAACGGCGGTACAGTAAAATATACGGCGAACGTAACTAAACGCCCGTAACACCTAATTAACGATATTAAAATACATCCGCGACCGCAGCTCTGCCAGCCAGGACGAGCATTCGCACGTCGTAAGCCATAAAATGCAAGCGCTACCCTCCTTATTTATACCAACGAGGATTTTAAATTAACTGCGTAAACCATCCCTAGGACGCTGCCCCGTGCAGGCCATGAGAACGAGTGTGCTTCGCTTGCGTACCTACTAAATATATTTGTTTTGTAGAATACTAGTTTCTATCACCTGGTTTTTTACTAGTGTTTAGAAAATAATGATTGAAATCTATAGACATTGTAATTGGGTGTGTTATTGAATTGCTTTTAGAAAGATATTGTAACAGCATGAAATAGGCAAGAGTGGAAGAAAATGAATGAGGTGAGGTGAGCTTTGCCTAATGATATAACATAAGTCTTTATATAAATAGTTTTTAGACAATAGTTAAATATTTTGGGGATATCCTTCCCAAAATTATACTTACAAAATTACTAAAACAATAAAACACTCACTTAGGTTTTCTAATTTTCCAAAAACAGATTATTGGCTTCCATTACTCTCATAAATTCCTTTGTTATTTTGCAAGATGTGGCGAGTGCTAAGTGGATCATTCCAATTTTATAGCAGCAATTATGTCGTGTTCTTGTAAACAAGTCGTAGGCTGATATATCTTAGAGTGGTCAGCTCATACATTAAACCTTTTCACCCTTCCCTTTATTGTTACAATTATTCAAAATTTACTTCCTAAATACTTGTCATTAAAAATATAATAAATAATTTGGCTGCTCAAGTTCTTGTTCAATTTATTTTAATTTATTTTAAAAAATATTAGTAAATATAAAAGATCCTTTCTCTCTGTCTACCCAGCTAGTGATAGAGCAGCTAAAAAAAGCGTCATTAAGTTTGCTTTCAGAATTTGGTGAAATATGGGTAATAGTGTCTTAACACTAGCTTCCCTCTGCCTACCCTGCTGTGTGCGGGTTACATCGTGACGTTATAAGAATTCGTAATATATTAAATATTTCCTATTCAGCTAAATATTATGAGATAAGTAGGTAATATAAACAATTTTTTTATTTGCATATTTATAATCAATGACATACGGCTTTGGAGAATAAATGATCCATTTTATATTGTACCACGTTATGCAGTTGCGAGTGTGACTCGGGGGCGCGCTCCTATCAATCATTGGAGGCTTTTTTGAATTTAATAAAATAAAATTTGTATTTTGTCATCGATACTCCCTCGCTTTTTACGACAGGGCCGGGCCGTACGAACGTACGTATAGAATAATATTTTTACTATATATATATAAATAAATTTTTATTTTTGGTTTTGACATTTGCATGTTGTGAATAAATAACAAATGAAAATAAATTCAAAATCAAAATATTCTTTCAAATTCAAATTATTCTTTATTCAAATAGACTTATAATAAGCACTTTTGAATCGTCGAATGAACATATGAATAAAAAGCCACCACCGGTTCGGAAGGCAGTTCTGCTGAGAAGAGCCGGCAAGAAACTCAACAGTTGCTCTTTTCAAAATCAATGGTACAATCTATTACATTAGTTGGCAGCTATCCTGCATTACATTCAATAGACATTAATTCCATACATGTTTGTCCTCTAAATATTCTTGAACAGTGTAATAAGCTTTACTTGACAGAATTTTTTTTACTGATATTTTAAATTTTGGAAGTGGCAAACCTAAAATACACTGCGAAATTTTATTATATACACGTAAGCTCAGACCCATAAAAGATTTATTAACCTTTTGAAGGCGAAAACTTGGAGTATCAATCTTATCTTTATTTCTCGTTCCTATCGTATAATTGTCACTATGTTTACTATGACAATGTATATTTTGTCGGACAAAGAGAATATTATAGTATATAAATTGGGAAGCAACTGTAAGAATGCCTGCATCTTTGAAAACATCTCGCAGAGAATCTCGCGCTCAAATATGTTATTATATAGTTATATAAAGTTTTAAAATTAAATTTAATTATCTGTTTGTTTATGTTATCTGTACATTATGTATTAACTGGCACTATGTTCAGTGGTCATTGATGAAAATTTGCAAATTTGCAATTATCGCAAAATGTGGTATACTAAATATGTTATAGATATAACAAAAAAATATCTTCTACATGTTATTTCTATATTTAAATAATAAATTTACTAATACAACCAATACGTCCCTGCTCAGAGGTAGAGCTGGCGCGACGGCAATGCAGCGCATCTGTCACCTCCGCCGCTCTTCACGGCCCAAATTTACTCGTGTTTTTGAAATACTTGTGTATGAGTAAATTGAAAATCAAGCTTCTATGTATTTATTTTAAAAAAAGAACAATAAAGAAATAAAAATATTTAATATTTTATTGTTTTCGGTCTAATGTCGAGGTGAAGCGCGGCGTTGAGTTCCTCTATATCATCATCATCATCCTCATCGTCAATAGCCTGTTATATTCCGCTGGCAGAGATCACAAACGTCGATCTTTCTTTAACGTCAAAGCTTTTGCCTACTTTGTGTACCTGTTTCATCATCCCACCTAGCTGGAGGATGTTCTAGACTACGCTTACCGTGGTACCGCCTCCACTACAACACGCGTTGAGGGCAACGATCATTGATTCTACGACAAACAAACAAGACAGTTACCACTTTAGCTTGATAATATTTGGGGTGTGTCGGTAAGAAGAACTACCTACCAGATATGACATTCGAAGCCGAGTGGACATTAACAGTGTGACTAATCCACCAGTTCAAAGTTGATGAGCGACCTACGAAAAGGATAGCCTGGAGTATATCCGAGATATCAGATTCAAAAGAGCAACGAAATGACCTCAAATACGATACCGATCTCTCAAACAATAAAAAAACCTCGATACCCGTAAAGCGAGACATAATTTAAATATTGCATACACTACGCCACGCTCCAAGGATCCAAGGATTGTTGCGAACCCGCTTAATACAAAAAAGGGTTATTTTCTCAAAACGCTACGACGCTCAGCCGAAATAATGATTAATGATCGCAAATAAGCGGGTGAGCGTGCCTCCAGTCGGAGCAAAAAGTGCAACGCCGGTGCAGTTGACTGCGCTGCACTTATTAGTCGAGATGAGTAGGTTCAGCAAGTTCGCCTTTTTTAAAGAACTTCCATTTAGATTATCTTCTACAGTCTTATTTAAACGGATGTTCAAAAACTTTTAGGTAATCTTTCACGATTTCTATAAAAATAATAATTGAAATTATATGAAATTAATTATTTTAAAGCGTATATAATATATCAACTGGAAAAATTTTCCATGTTCCAACATTTTGTTCAGCAAACTCATAATTAAGGTGCAAAGTAATTCGCTCTTAGCTGGTTCCTGGTGGTATTAATCAATTGACGTAATTAATTTCCTGGATAGGTACGTCAGAGGCACCGACAGGTGGGCGCAAATCTACAGGAAACCGGCTAATTAGAACAACCTTCCGTCCGCCTCGAGAAATATTAAACGGTATTATAAATTGAACAAATGTACCGTTTGCTTAATCTGGAGTTGCTTATCTGGAGTCCACGGACCAGTATTTTGCCTTTTAAATAACTTTGGTTCCCGATAATAGAAGTTCTTTTAAAAGAACGGTGAAATATTGATCTAACTCTCATAATATCACATTTGAACACTTTAAAATAATATTATTTTATCTAATACCATGTGGTAGTCCCATCTACAGAATGAAACGCTTGTTACAATACTTTTCTCTGGATATCATTCAAAATGTTTGTTCTCCTGAACAATAGAAACGGTCACAGCGATAGTCATTCAGGCATGACTTTTAACTCTTATGGTTTTTAGGTTAATTAGAAAAAAAAAAAATAAGTAAAAATTTTGGTACGTGAAGAAGTCACTTAGGTACAATCAGGCACTTCTAGGACTTGCAAAAACTATTTTACGTAGCTAAGTTATTACGTACGGTGGGGCTGTCATAAATTATATTTATAGCGTTAACCTTGAATCGGAGTCAGCAGGACGCGACCTGTCATTAAAATTGTGTTTATATTCAGTTGGTTTAGTTGCGTTCCATATTAAATTATTTCAATCAAATTAAAGTAATGTATTAAAAGGAAACCAAAAAAGAAAAACCATAAATTCAATGTTGTTATAGAATATAATATTTTTAACTCTAATAATCCCGTATTGGGCACGTCAAACGAATGAGTGATGTGGAAGAAAAGTGAGCGGTAAGAGAGGTAGAGTGAAATCTTGGCTGACACACAGCATCAAAGATATACACACAGCATCAAAGATATATGGAGGAAGGTCACATAAAAAGCATAAAGACAATTTGACAAGAACAGAGGTCATTTATGAAGAAGTTGTTGACAGTGAACGCGGCTAAAGAGGTATGCAGAGACCATAAAGTTTGGCGCTCCGTTCTGTCTGGCTAAGCTGAAAGAGATACAGCGTGAAGCTAAGTTGACTCCTATTTATTTTATTAATGTATATTCCATATCATCTTTAAAATCAACATAAAATTATTTTACGTATCACACATTAAAGTAAACACCACAAAGATTGTCAAAAATATTATGACATTAAAATTCGGTAAAATAAAAACCCTTTAGCGGTCGCAGGCATCAGCCCATCGACTGACGGCGTGACACTAATGAGACCAACCCTTTGGGACATATGTATCAAATTATACCTTATCACTGGTCGCGACATGTTCCACGAATTCTACTGCTGTAGATATTACCTAGTTGAAAACGATGAAGTCATGTACCTATAGAATAATTGACAATAGATAGAGATATTTCAACGAATTGAATTGAATTATTGAAATGTCATTGTAGTTTTCCACGTTTTACAATTATTGTAATAGTGTTAATTTTAGCTTTATGATTCACTTATTTTTATAACTTGCAATATTACAAATATATTAATTACAAACTGTAAAGTATTTTGTTATTTTTTAAGTTCATTAGCTCTGTTAAAATAATTTGAAATTATCTTAATTCTAGCGTTTGGTGTAGATATTTGAAATAGGCCTTATTACTTATTTAAGCAATGGACGTTCCTATGCTATGACAAGGCAATTGTTGATGGTTCCAACATGAAGTGTTCACCTTTAAGATTTCAAGCAAGAAACTTGAAATTACCGTTTCATTATTTTCAGGTAAAACGAAACAAATTTACACAATCATACTAGTTTTATATTTATGAATTTACACACAATTAAATTTATACAAATATATAGAATATCGCATATATATTTAATTAAACAGCTGTATAGGTACTATGAATACAAAAAAATAGAGCAATTTGAAAACGGTCTGTAAATGGGATCCCTCTTAAAATTTAATTAATATGGCTAAAGGTGATGAGAAAATTTTCATTAAGTATCTATATTTTAAATTGTAGTTACCTTTTTTGTTAAATTATAATACAATAAGAAATACATGAGCATCCTCGTGGTATGTTTTATTACAATAAACATAGTAATAAATTGATAAACATTTTTTTTTACTAAATATAATCTGTTAAAAGTGCTCTACTATCAGTATTGTTTTAACTTATCATATGGGACCCTACAGACACAAATTTTCTTTCTATAATCAATAAATATTATAAATATCAGCTTGTAAGGAAAAATAATAACACCAGTGTATACCCTACTATTTCATTTAATAAAGATTAACGCTTACACGTCCAGGGTGAAATGGTGTAATTACCACCTTTTGCTGCAATATATGGTCTAGTACGCAAACATTAGTCAAACTATAAATAGGTTCTTTATTTACCTAAGCTACATATATTTATATTTGTTCAACTTCTCTGTTCTTATTTATTTTCACAAGTTTATCGGTTTTTATTAAGTAAACGAGCAAATTTTAATAATAAGAATCTCTTACATTATTTACTTCTTCTATCCTTTTTCACTTCATCCACAAACCAATAACTGTTACTATGGTGAAGTAGGTACTGTCTTATCTCCTAAAATCTTTTTGTAAAAATTAAATTCAAACAGCTTTAATTTAAATTTTAATTCCTTTGTAACGGAAATTGCTTGGAATATAGTAAAACGATTAAATTATGTGTCTAAAAAAAAATTGCCTAACTAGTGTAGTTCTTATGAATCCTAGAAATTAGTAATTAAATAATACTCCTCTCATATTAGGCATATTCTTTTATAGACACTATAATTTCCTAATACTGTATTTTTTTGCGTAATTATCGAACTCTACATTGTTTTAAAACATTATTCTTTAAGTAAATTACTAAGTAGTATATGTTCAACTTTTTCACCATTTCTTCCTTCATGTGTGGATCATTATTTATAAAATGATAAATAAACAACTTGTTTCTTAGTGTCTGTATCATTAAGATATATTACAATGATAACTAATAATTAGCGGGCTGTATTACGATACGTATCTACTCATTTATCATTAACTCGAAGTAAGTAAGTGCATTTTCAATTTCTCAGCAACACGAAAGAATTTTTATTATTAACAGCTATGCCTACGTTTAATTAGTATATGTTTTATACGTTTATTTTTTACAATAAAAATACCGAGGTAACGTATAAAATATTTATACCTAGTATATAATATATTATACAACTTCTAGTTTTTACATATGGCTTCTACATATGACTAAGAGTTCTTTGACCACAGATGCAGTGGGTTCTAGGTATAAGCTCAATAAATAGACTATCCAACACAAAAATAATTCTTCAATTCGGACCAGTAGTTTCTGATATCAGTGTGCTAATTCAAACAAACTCCTCAACTTTATAATATTAGTACCTACAGAAATATAGATTTATTTACGCAAATTTTACGTAGGTTGATGACTATACATAATCCTATAAGGAACTTAGATTAAAATAAAATTTAAATTGTAATTTCAATACAAAAATTATTCGTAAAACTAAATTTACATTTGAAGCTTAAAAATTATAAAAAAACATAAAAGCTAATGGGTAAAACGAAGTTTGAATAGCTGATGGCGGTGGACCGCTAAGCGGAATATTTAAATAAGTTTTTAACTTTATTTTAATTTTTTCTTTTAATCTCCTTTTGAATATTCAACAATATACAAAGCCGCTAGCTGAAGACATCTGAATATTAAATGTATTAATTGACATTGCTATGTTTTAAACTCGGCTATTAAAAAATATGTAGATTATAATAATTATTATTTATTTCACAGAAGAAATAGGTTAATTGATAGTACATCTCATTTTTAAATATAAATTAAATTATCAATTAATAAATTTAGAAACAGAAAATTTATTCAATAATTATGCTACAAGTTCATCTAAAACAAAGAAAAGAAATAACAAAAAATATATCATATTTTTAACTCGATTTCTATAATCAATCGCTCAAATATATTATGAGCACATCACTAAAACCTTCAAAGAATTTAATAAAAAATAAGGATAAAAATATTAGAAATCGTAGAGTAATTAAGACAACCCACCGCATCGACCTCGAGGCCTTGACCGAAAGCGCTCCTAATGAGTTCAGCGACAACGGTGCTTGGAGCCTCAACATATTGATTTGAACTTACTCAAGACGTTTTAGAATATAAGACATAAAGTACTTAATACATATAAAAAAAAATTTTGTGGATTTTTTACGAAAATAAATATTTGGATAAAATAGAAAATCTTAAATCATAAATATTTATCTAATATTCTTTTAAATTATTTAAAAATTTATAAACCTTTCAATAGAAATTCAATTATAATATAATCGCAATAATTGAATTTATTTAGGCGAAACTCGCTACGTATTATTCAAATGAGTCATGAAAGCTGCATTTTTAGCAATTGCTGAAGACATCGCCGTTGCATTTCGTTTCTCATGCAATGTCCCGTTCGCTTAACAAAAATCAAACAACAAAAGGAAAATGCCGACGAGCCGGTTACTGAAGTTTTTCTTATTTTATTTTATTTTATTTCAGCGTGACGCCAAAAGGTCCTATGTCCCGTCAAGTCTCAACTCAAATCCTGTGTACATAAAAGCCTTAACTTTCTCAAAACAGGTTTTCTTTAAAGACATTTTGTTTTTCAATATAAAAGCACCGACACGAACGCTCCGCCTACACTTGATTTAAAATTAGAACTCTTGCGTGACAAACGCCGGCAACTTGAAATTATATGCTAAAAAGTTAAGCTTTATTAGAAGGTGATAGAATACAAATTTCTGCGATAGTTTATCTGCATTAAGGTGGGTTGCTCCGTAAACGCCATTGGTCCAATGGCGCTACACGAAACAAACAAGAAATATGGGTGTGAACGAGATAGAGCTAATCAACGGGTAAAACGTAACGATATTCAAACTTCATACTTTATTTTCGATAAATAAAATTTATTTTAAAAATGTAGAGCTTCAAATTTTTATATTTTATACGCAAAAAAAAAATATAAAAAAAAATTATAAATATCGAAACTGCAACTAAAAATTTAATGAGACGAAACATATAGTGGACGTATAAGTAAGAACGAGATGGAAGATTTATTTTATCGAAATGCGTTCCGATATTTTAATGCTAACAGCCCAATACCACACATCAATCTTGAATCATATATCAGTGCAATAGAGTCTTTAATTAACTAACAAAAATTACCGCTTACGTAGTTTCGATTTTGAACATTGTATAGAAATGGGCATGGCGGCAAGCGAGCAGTGACGATTCGTTTAGTAGACAGTTGACAGTCGCCACGCCACACTGACATAGCGATAGAAGTACTGATAAGAATATCTATTGATAAATGTTTTTGCTGACTCTACATAGTGTTTTGTTTCTCCGGACTGGATCAAAGTGTTGAAGGAGACTCTAGATACATATACAAAGTGTTGTGAAGTGTTGTGTTGAATTGATGATGACTAAGCGTGCTTTGGACTTTTGGTGTGCCGTTTGAAGTTTTTTATTTTCTTATGTTTACGTAAGTGCATTTGTTTTTGATATTATGTTAAGGATTATTAATAATATGTCTATAAAATATATTATTAATGTATACAATAAAGAGCATTAATTTAATAACATATTATTTATTTATTTATTTATTTATATTAAGTAATATAAACAATATATTTTATGTAAGTAAACTTTATAATTAGGACATTGAGATCTCAAATTATATATATGTTTTAATTATCATATAATATGCTCTACATTTTATATTTTTTTTATATTAAACAATAATAATCAAATATATAAATTTTGCTAATTAGATATAATCTCTAGCCAACACCAGCACTAGCTACTTAGTACTTAAACAAAATCACATATTACAAAATTAATATAAAGCAATAAAACGAATTCATGTATACTTAAGGTAAGTACACTTTAAATGAATCAATTTAAATAAACAAAAAGACAGTTGTATATTTTTATAACAAGAACTCTACATCATATATAATTTTATTTTTAAGGTTAACAAATATTTACCATAAAACTAAACGAACGACATTTTTTTACTACCAGCAAGCATTTAAATATTTCTCAAGATATTGTTATCGATAGCTTCCTTATAATTATCCGTAACGAAACGAAGATAATATTCATACCAGCCATACTGATAAGGTTACTACATACCTACAGACCTACGTAATCCATATCTAACAGAAGTTTAAAATATAATTTTAAATATAATATGTAGGTATGTAAACAGTTCTCATTACTAAAATAATTTAATTTGTGAAATTTGTTTCTATTACCTACTTACTCTATAGAAAAAACGTTTAATTCATATTCTAGTACTTTCTACACAGTCTTTTTGGTATCTTAAACTATAATTAACATATGCTTACCATACATTTTTTTAAGGAATATGAAACTAAATTAGTTGTAAAATGTATCTATATAAAATTTCATTTATTTTGATCCTTATGCGAAATAACATAAATGCTTCAAAAAGAAACAAAGTAAAGTAACTAAATTTAATAAAAAGAAAAAATATATCAGTTTTTAAAAGTGCTCTGACAAAATCTATGGCAAACTCTTGGTAGTTTTACAAATTTTCTAAAATATATTTTTGATAGCTTCAAGCTGTATCCTGTATATAGCAGGGTAGATAGAGGAGACCTAGTGTTAAGGCAATATGTTTCCCATTGCTTAAAAATAAATCTATTTTATAAATTAAATGTTTAAATGAAAGAGATTAAAAAATATATTTTTTTTATTTATCTATTTCCTTCAAAGTATAGAAAAACTTAAAATATTAAAATTTAATCCAGCCTATACAAAGTAAAGTTTTCATATCCCGTTAGTGATACGCTACAACGGTCCCGCCTACCGTCGCTGGGCGGACGGCGACAGAACACGCCCATCTGTATAGAATTTACTTACTAGTACATGTATACTAATTCTTGGACAGAGATTTGTAGATCAATACATGTAGGTATGCTGTACCTACTCTTGACTGAAATATGAAAAGTGGAAAAGGAATGGAAAATAATCTAGTGGCAAAGTAATACAGTAGCAGGATGATCTTCAAATTATTAGTATTTCCTTTACATATAAATAAACTATTTTTTTTAAATAATATAATAGGTTTATACTTTTTTGGATATGGAAAATTGAAAATTCCTCTTTGTTCCACTCTTAATTAGAAAATAATTAATTTAAATAAAAATAAAAACAATAATTTCATGTTAAAATACTCCCAATAAATATATTTACACATCAAAAAATTTCAAAATGTTATACTTATAACTCTAACTCTGCCTCTGAATATATCCTATCAAAGAAGCTCTATTAAGTTAATTGTACTTACAAAATCAACAGAATATACTTATTTTACTGAAGTAGTTTTTTTTTCAAATTTCAATCTCTACCACCTAATTTAAACTCAAATTTATTGTTAACGATAGATAAAGCGACATTTTTACATAAATATACTACTGCTATGGTATATGTACCTTAAATCCGTCATTGTGCAGTGGCACAAAGGTGTGACTGTTACACTACGGTTGTGCGTTCGATCCCCACTCGAGGAAGTGAAATATTTATTTACGTTTATATTTCCATTTCTTTGCTCTGGTGTCGAGGCAAAGCGCCGCGTTGAGGTCTGCCACTCAACACCAAGTGTTAAGGCACAGAGTGTCTTAACACTAGGTTCCCTCTGCCTACTCTGCTGTGTATGAAATACAGCATGAAGCTGATAAAAAAAAATACCTTAAATGACTACAATAATAGAAAATAAAAAAAAATCCCAACAAAAACTAAATTAGACACCAATCAATCAAATATGTATGTTAACTTATCTAACAACGTATTGGAGATGTATGATATGTGTGGTTCCCACATAAAAAAGTGGCCAAAATAAATATTTCACGTAACACTGTGCACCCCACGCGATCCATCACGAATCACGGCTCAGTGGGACGTTTACGACTTCGAATCACTTACGCTACACCACACTGCTCTATAACATTTTGTCATATTTCTATTAGATTTAGTACATTTCTAACATAGGTGTATATGAAAGAAAGGTATGCTAAACAAATACCTATATTAAGAAAATTAGTTAATAATGAGTTGTATTAGAAAAGAAAATGTTTTAATCGATCTTAATCAGCTTCACGCTACCCAGCATGTAGATTAGATACAGAGGGAACGCAGTGATAAGACACTCTGTTGCCCAATTGCCGCCGAATTATGGAGGCATTCCGTGTTGCGTGGTGGAACTCAACGCCGCGCTTTGCCTCGATTCTAGATCTAAGAAAATGGAAATATCCACAAAAGAGCCCGCAATCTGTCGCTTATACAGTCACATTTTGTGCCCCTATGCCACGACTGGGGTCAATGATATTGTTTAAGTCTCTATACGAATTACAATAAGAACCTTTTTTTACGAAATCTTACATAGCATGCATAAATATGTTAACCAAGTTTATTATGAATAAATTTCTAAAATAATAGAGATTCTTATGTAGGAATTTTCACTGGGAGAAAATAAATATTCAACATTTTCATATCTTTGCTCTGGTAACGAGATAGACTGGTGTTGATTTCCGCCACTCAACACGCATTTCCCCAAGAATTTGGTGGAAAATTAGGAACGAACGTGTCTTAATGGTAAACAGACCGTCTTAACACTAGGTTCCCAAGTTCCCTCTGCGTAGCCTTCTATGTTCAGAAGCCAAGACAAAAAATATTCAGCTTAAAGCTAAAAGAAAATAACCTAAGTACAGGTACATACAATATTGACATACTCTATATTACGAGCACCTGATTAACTTTGTGATGAATCAATGACATCCATCAATCAACATTATAGATGCTGTAATGTTATCTGATACTTTTTCTTTTGCTTTTGCTAGTGCCGGTGTATTTCGCCATTTCGCCTTTGGATTACCTCCTCATCCTCCTCCTCATTTTCATTCGTACGCTATTGATCGCGTTATATAAAAATGTGATGTAATTTCTAGTTTGTACCTACATATATGTATATATTATAAATCTCTGACGTTACTGAGTAACTGACAAACAATGCACAGACTATATATAATTGACACTAGTTTTCCTCTGTCTACCCTTGCCGGACATTGCGTAAAGCGTAAAAAAAACACTCGAATGTATTTGTCACTTTTTGTTTCTATTCTTTTTTTTGCCAGCCACTATTCGTTCGCTTACGGGTTCTCCGCGCAGTTTTCCATGTGCTCAATATTGGAGCCGAATGCCACGCTTTCTCCACCATAATTAGAACTCAGAAGCTTCGTGTTATTTTATTCACGTCCTAATTTGTAAGTCTCTTCTTCTTCTTACTCGTATTCTTCATGACTGAAGGTCACGCCCCTGAAATGCCTTCATGGCTTTGTAGGTAAGCTGCTTCCATCTGGTTCAGTTTTTGACTCCTCTCAGAACTAAGTCTCTATAGAGCACTAAATCTATTATAAAATATATTTTTTATAAAAAACTTCAAAATATAACATTATTTTATTACTTTACCACTAACAAAAAAATATTCATTAAAACTCATATAAATTACTGAATTTAATAATTATAATTATGCAGCATAAAAAATATTATGAATGTTGTTTTTGTTCGCAAGAGATAGATTAGAAAGTTAATTGTAAAGCATAAGTTCCGATGATGACTTCGAGATAATTTCTAATGGAGTTTCCAACACCCACAGCATATGTGGCGAGGTTTTCTCTTTAGATGAAAACTTATTATCAGGGTAAGCTTATGAAAATGTTAGAATTAAACAGCTCTCCCTTTTACTATGATAATTACCTACTAAATAAGATGTCCATGGAAGTTATATAGCATTATCTTTAATTTTAATTATAAGTAAATATTATATATTACTTTCGTTTAAAGACGAATGGACCAACATTTATGTATCTATAGGTTTTTAAGCCCTCTGCAGTTTTTCCAATGAAGGAATGTTTTATATTATACTCTATTGTTATTTAAATGAAACTAAATATTTAAATTAATTTTAAGTATAGGTATTGTCTATATTAAAAATGAAAACATACTTATAATATGAGATCAAAGACTGATATATCCAAATTCAATACATCCTAATACAGCACTGTCAAATCAATTAATTATTTCAGTTCAATATTTACACCTGTAATGTATATCTGAATATAAATATTAAAAATAATAGGTAGGTAGAGGGAACTTAGTTAAGACACTCCGTTCCCCACTTTATGTCGAATTCTAAAGGCATCGCGTGTTGAGTGGTAGAGTTCAACGCCGCGCTTTGCCTCGACACCAGAGCGGAGAAATGGAAATATAAACGTAAATAAATATTTCACTTCCTCGTATGGGAATCGAACCCACAATCGGTAACTGTAATGTGTATTACAGTCAAGAGTAATGTGAAATAAAAGATTGTTTTAACATTCGTGACTCGAATACTTAGTTTAAGTCGTCTTATTGTGGCAGTGACAACGCACGAACAGTACCCTATTAGAATTGAAGACAGTAATTTAATAAAGTATATAAATTACGTATATTTTGTCTTTTGCTGTTGTCAGTTGTACTAAATTGTTGAAGGATGTGGGCGATTATCTCAAGGCTATTTATTTTACTACATATTAAGTAACATTAAATAAGTTAACCATTCTGTGGGATAGTTTTTGGTGGGTTTTTTTTTATTTTTTTCCCGTATATAGCAGGGAAGGCAGAGGGAACCTAGTGCCTTGGCACCACTTGGTCTGTCTGTCTGTCTCTCTTTTACACAATTGGGGCCAAAACGCTAATTTAATTGTGATAAAATACTCATATAGAGATACTTGAGGGTCTCGGGATGAACATAGGATACTTTTTTTTCTCATATTTTTAATATTTTCAATATATACCAATATATTTAAATACTTATTAATTTGACGTGCAATTTATACCGCCATGTTAATAACAACCGTCGCTATGCGACCGTTGCTAAGCAACGATTTACAAAGTTTGTTGTTAGAAAACGTCACCCAAAATGAGCTTGCTTAACGCATCTCTCTATTGAAATCTGAAAATAATTTCATAAATATATTTAATAAATATTCGTATAGGTCAAGCGGGCGTAGCTGCGTTTGGTTCCACTAGTTAATTAATAAAAATCCATTCTCCCAGTAAGAATCGAACCCACAATCGTCGAATAACATTCACATTCAAGTATGTGGGCCCTGCGCCACGAACGTCTTGATAGTAGAGACTATATTTAATTAAAAACCCGTATTTCTATTGCATCATATATTATTCTTACATAAATATCAGATATGCCACAAATACAAGGACATTTTAGACAGCAAAGCCACCAGCTTTTTGCTTGTTTGCCTAAGGATTGCCCTTGCTCTCAATATTATTTGTGGGCAGCCACTTAACTGTTACTATACCGTTCTCTCCACATTTATATCAATGATACTAAAATACAAAGATGTGTGGAAAAATATAGTAAAATTACTAATTCGCATAATGAATTACTATTATCAGTATAGAGGTCCGCCACTCAACATGCAAGGTCTCGAAAATTCAGCGGAAGGTTGGAAACGGAGTGTCTTAACACTAAGTTTCTTCTACCTATCCTGCTATATGCGGAAAGCTAAAAAAAAACACGAACTGAACATACAAGAGTAGCTTGTGTAGGTACTGCGTTAACACCACAGATTATTTTCTTACCAAGTTAACAACGTTCGTTTTATATGTAGCAGTCTTAAGCCTCAGTGTTCATCTCTCATTACGAGCCCGTCATCGCATCGCGTGGGACTGACGCGTTAGACAATGACATGGACCTCGGCGCCGTTGATTCTATCAGTAAATTCCTCGATGTCAATTGTGTACTCCAGATATCATATATTGTTCCAATTATATGAAATATGCAGTGTATTTTGTCTTAGAGCTTTTATTACATACTTTTTTTTTAACTTAAGGCTTTATACTGGACTTAGCAGTGTAGGGAGAAAGAAAGTTGTTCTGCTTGCGGAGTGTCTGAATGTAGCCTAGGGGCTGTTCAGACAGTGCTCTCTGCTTTTTACTGCCATTCGAAACAAAGAGGGGCAAAGAGTAGCGGGTCTATTTCAAATTCAAAAAGAAGATTGTTTCAAAAAATCCTTGTGATGTATATATAAAAATAATGAACTGAGCGAAGTCAGGGCGGGCTGTTGTATTCAAAATTGAAATATTTTATACACATTTATTATACTTTGACATTAACGGTGACACTCTAAAATTTCCCAAGCTCCATCCTTTTCCCTCTTGTTTTTGGAAGGGTGTGGGTTTTCCGCCGCGTTACACTTCCTGCGCCTTTACGGCGTCCCTTTAAAAAGGCATAAAATAAAGAGTATAGCCTACTTATGAATTTGTTTACTGCGAAATAGATAGAAACGATGCTCTAATCAAATCTTTTTGCTCATAAAACAATATTTATAAAGTGGCATTCATAAGTTTTTACGGATATTGTATATGAATATGAATTTATTTATAAAATCATAAAAGGAACCTTACAAAGATATAAAATAAATACCTATTCAACGATGTCACACTTGACGTAGACCATCGATATTTTTTTATATCGATTGACATAAAAATCATCACAATTGGCCAAGGTGTTATACATACTTAGACTGTTAAACACATTACCCTCCTTGACGTCGCGTTGTCGGTTAAAAATACTCTGTTTCATAAATACAACCAAATATTTAGATATCACAAACCAGGCATATATAGGTGTATATATATTCATATATATATACATAACCAAAGCTACGAAACGTAGAAACGAATTCAACTATTAGGTATTCAGTGGTAAAAAGTCCAGAGTAAATAACATCTGCGTGACAGGACGGTTCGCAGTTCAAAGTAGTGGTTAGGGCCCAATTTAACGTCGTAACAATTTCCTCTTCGGGGAATAGAATTGCGTGCGGCCGCCTCCTACCGTCCATATACAACTGCGGTATTACATACTATTGTATATAATATAACTTGTGTGTGTGTGATAGGCAGTTAGAGTCAATTTTATAAATTGACCTACTTCCAGCTTGAAATAGTATTCTAAGAATACGGTGTTCTCGGTAGTCTAGGAACAGTGATTTTTCCACAGCGATAAAGGTAATATTTATGCTATTTCAAACTTAGGAAAATGCGTAAAAAATTTAATGTAGCGGGATTTGAACCCGCGCCTCTTGGAAACCGTGCAAGCGTTCTGACCACTAAGCTATACGTTCTCATCATGCAACCTTGAAATTCTTATATGCTCGTTACAACATAAATAAGTGTCCTCATCGAAGTCCTCTGATGATGGTCCCAGATTCTGAATAATAAATTCATCAAGGGTTACTAGTAAACCTCCTGAATTTAGGCTTGCGAAATTGACATCATCATCAGCTTCACGTTATAACCCGCACTTAGCCGGGTAGGCAGAGGGAATCTAGAGTTAAGACACTCCGTTCAGTATAAACTTTATAACTTCAAGCAAATTAAATTTAGCAATTATAGCATATGCTGTGGAAAAGCGTGTTTCTTTTATTTTTTAATATAAAATATTAGAAAATACATGAGGAACATACGTACAATATATTAGTAAATATTTCAAAGTAAAATATTGAAGGTCCTATTAAGCTCAAGCATTCCTCCCTTGAACTCTGATACTTGGACCATGATTACTCGAAAGTCTTGACACAAATAGCATAGTCCTTATGTAATTTGCTTGTTTAATATCATATTATTTTATGTTAGAGTAAATTTATTCATGGAAATCAAGTAGAAGCAATAGCGTAAACTATAATTTAAAATTAACATAATAATAATTTTTTTATCAAATGTAGGTATATTTATACAGAATGCTATAAGAATTCTGTTACTTTTTTACTCGTTAATTAAAGTATGTTATTGTTATGTGAAAACCTTATGACGCACTAAAGACAAAAACAGACGAAGCTATGAGAAATGATAAAACATTAATTAATAACCATATAGCGCTGGCTACGTTTATTATTATTTTTCTAGTTTTTGTCTGTATCTACTTGATTTTTTATATAGTATTAAGTCTAATTACAACATTATATAATAAATTAACAACAAGTATAGAATTATTTCTAGAAAAAAATAAAAAACTATAAAATAAGCCTTATTAATATCCTACCTGTTAAATGTAATATATTCATATTTGTTAAAAAAGTAACATATATAAAGTTTATATAATATGTTGTAGTCCAGTAACAGAAAAACCAAAATCACGAAAACAGCATCCCTTTAGAGGAAATTACATTTCATTGTCCATTCACATATAAAAACGTACAGAGAATTTTAATTCGAAAGAGGGACCCATATACATTAAAATAGGCTTAACCGCCAGCCGTTCCACTCTGGAAAAAAAATAAAATAAAACAAAGGAGGCGCGATCACACCATACCTCCCGGCGCGCCGCAAATTCCAAGAGAAAAAATCGTATTTCGTACGTGGTTTGTATTTTAATTGACATTCAAAAGCAAAATACTGTGGTACTTTCAGGGTTTCGTGAACGTTTTCAAATTTCACCACATCTGTAAACGATACTTGATATTTATTGGGGAGTCCACCAGTTGCAGGTCGAGGAGACAATGGGATGTTGCATATATTGTATTTTATTGAACATTTATATAAGTAGGTATAACTTGGTTTTTCTTTTAGTTTTACGCTGTATCCCAAACATATCAAGGTACGCATAGAGAATCTATTATTAAGATATTCTGTTCCCCATTTTTCGCCGAATTTTGGTGAACAACATAACGAAGAAGTGATATTACTAAATATTCCAGTTTCCTGAATGGGAATCGAACCCACCTCATTGAACCTATCACACGCATGTGTCCCTACCGGCCTTATAGTTTTGTATGCTTCATATAATTTAGTAACCTCGTAGTAACTTTACAAAATTTATTTAAAAAAATATATAGAATTAAATATGGTTAGGTATAAAAAATATCCCGAACGAAATACCAAAGGAAAAATTAATTATATACAGTTCCATTTTTATTTTGTACTAAATATTTTATTATTACACAGTACACATAATTCAGCTGAGATCATGACAATTTTTAATAACTCTATTGTTGAGCCGCCATTACGTGCTATACACTCCATGATGGTTGCTAAATTACAATAAACAATTTGGAGCGCTCATTATTTTCGCTCTCATCACGACTGGGGCTTAAATTATTCGGCGCGAAACCGCGGTAATGTCGAACGTCCGAATAATTGGGAAATAACCGCGAGATAGCCTCCTTCTGCTACGTTTAGTATGGCGTCTCTCTATTCGCGTTCAAACGATTAGACGGTGGTTTATTACTGCGTCGTTACAAATGACCTCGATGGTCTTCGTTAGGGAGCTTATATTTTAGATTATATCTTGCGTTATTTTCAGGTGGAGAAACTTTGTAAAAACTATAATCTAAATAAATTAAATATGAAAGCACAGATATTTACATTTTATTATATAAAAGATAACAATATAAAACTTGTTGTATTTCTTTATTTTCAGATTCCATTATGCTTAGCGTGAGAAGTCATGTCATCAATAGCACATATAAAATACAACTACTAAAAAGAAAACGCACATGAGTTCAGCCATGCTAGCACATGCGGCGAAACAAAAAAGCAAATCGATACATGAATGATAGCGGCGTGAGTGGACGAGACCGGCAGCGATGCAAGAGATATGCAACACCGCCGCGCTGCCGCTGGACAGTAACGCCTTGGTCCGCAAGATAAAATGCGAAGAGTTCCCTGTCAGAGGCAAGCAGTCAGCACGAATTGGTATGGGGGTTCGAGATGAAATGGAAGAAGATTTCGCTGTCAAGACGAGAAATACGCCGCCGTTAGGACATGCACCAGGACCAGAGCATCCGCGTATGGAACATGGCGGTAACGGTTTCTGGCTTGCAGCGGTCACAGCGACTGGAGGACCTCACCCTATGTTGGAAACCTGCACGGAAACTGGCTTTATCAACAGCCAACCATCTATGGCTGAATTTATGACAGCCCTACCACAGCTAGGTGGTGGTGAATTGAGCCCGCAACACACGCCTCCAGGATATGCTCCTGATTTACCTTCTCCAGGAGGTGGTTTAAATGTTCCCGAGTACCCGTGGATGAAAGAGAAAAAAACAACGAGAAAAAGCAGTCAGCAAGGTAAGCTAGAGCATTAAGTATATTCGTTATAATTTTTTTTGTATAAATGCTTTATTAAAAGATTCTTTAAAGTGATGTAGAAATGCAAAAAAAATCTAAATAGAATTCATAGTTCTTATAGAATGGAAATTTTCCATTGTAAGTAGTACTAAGTGCTACGTTACTCACGTAAGAATTATTATGTGCCTTTCAACAGCAGCAACAAATGGCCATTCAACCATTGTGTTCTGGTTCACGGTCCCAGAGTTTCTTTAATGAACATCAAATTACTCCGAAATATATTGAATTGTATGGCGCGACGACGTCTCGTGTCCGTAACTGTTTTTTGTAGTGGGTGTGGGAGTGGTATCGCTGGTGGTGGTATTATTTGACCCAGCGACCCGCCGCCGCGCTGTGTAACGGAACGGAATATTCGACATGCACTATGAACACAAATTATAAGTGAGAACATTTTAGAACATAACTTTACAAGACAGGCATGCCTTATAATATTATTTATATATAGTGAATATTTCATTAATTAATTATATTAAATTCATTTCTTAAAACACAAGCAACAATGCTTCGATATATTAAATATGTATGAAGTAATAAAAAGCATCATTTGTCTTTTATATTAGAACTATTCAATAGCAGTTTCTTGGAGAACGTCCAAAAGTATTCTATACAAAGATTGCGATATGATTATGAAAGAGTTAAAAAGTCTAGAAGATTTCGTATTTGTAACAATTGGCTGTCATATTTCAAGACTTTTTTACGGAGGTGATAAATTTAGACGTATTCGTGTGATGGAGTGGTCTGTTGACACACGTTTTACAATAGTGCTATACTAATTCGGTTATTTTTATAAAAGAAATTATCCCTTTATTTTGCACATAACATAAAGATAAGAAGCAGGGTGACTCCTCATGTATGGGTGACGTAGAACAATCCACGTGCCGGATGATCCATCACCATCCGTCGGTCGTGAGAACGCGACCTCAGCTTGTGAGCCTCTGTTAAAAACTCTTTGTTGAACATACATACATGATGTCTTTATAACATTTTTGAATTAAATTAAAATATTTTTTAACTATTAACCTTTCTACTGGCTACATGGCAAATTAGGCTGATTACATTTATATAGTCTAATTGATGTGATCTAAATAAAAATAAAAATAAAACGTGGTTTATTTAATGATTTAAAAAAAAAGATTTATTTAATAAGATTCGCTCGATTATTTCAAAGCTTTCGAAACGTCGGATTTCCAAAAATGTTTATTCGTCATAAAAAAACTTAACAAATTCCACTATTCATTAGTGTTAATATTAATCAGTATAATTATTTTTATACGATTCCAATATGTACAAAAATATGAATAAGAACTATCTTAAGCAAGACCACAAAAAAAATTACATATATATAATCTTAAAACAACATAATATAAATAAATATTTGATCCACAATATGCATGGCTCCTTCACGTTGTTTCCAGTAGTACCCATGTTATAGTAATATTTTCATATTTGAGTACAATTACCGCTGCGGACAGGAGCTGCCCCCCGCGGAGCGCGCTGGGGGGGCCACGTAGTGTTGAACACCGCGTTAGCGTCACTTGGAAGATATGTAAGGAAATTATTGCTACACTGAAAGTATTATCAATGAAGCTATAGCTTGGTATTCCTTTTTAATATATTAGCGATAAAAATATTTTTTAATAGTAAAAAAATATAAAAATATAAATATATTAGTCAATCCATACTATAATATAATAAAGCGGAAGAGTTTGTTTGTTTGTTTGTTTGAACGCTAAGATCTTTGGATCTACTGGTCCGATTTACTATGTTTTTGTTTTGTATGAAAGCTGGATTCTTCTGAAGTGCTATAGGCTATATAACATTACATTACACATATATACTAATATATTAAAATACTTATTTGTAATTTGACATGCAATTTATCCTGCCATGTTAATAACAACCGTCGCTGCGCGACCCTTACCGCGACATTTTNGCATGGCTACTTCACGTTGTTTCCAGTAGTACCCATGTTA
This sequence comes from Heliconius nattereri, assembly GCA_013403645.1. Classification (NCBI taxonomy): domain Eukaryota; kingdom Metazoa; phylum Arthropoda; class Insecta; order Lepidoptera; family Nymphalidae; genus Heliconius; species Heliconius nattereri. The sequence goes on along the minus strand of JAAIXI010000222.1, from coordinate 3,148,824 downwards.
TAGTAATATTTTCATATTTGAGTACAATTACCGCTGCGGACAGGAGCTGCCCCCCGCGAAGCGCGCTGGGGGGCCACGTAGTGTTGAACACCGCGTTAGCGTCACTTGGAAGATATGTAAGGAAATTATTGCTACACTGAAAGTATTATCAATGAAGCTATAGCTTGGTATTCCTTTTTAATATAATAGCGATAAAAATATATTTTGATAGTAAAAAAATATAAAAATATAAATATATTAGTCAATCCATATTATAATATAATAAAGCGGAAGAGTTTGTTTGTTTATTTGTTTGAACGCTAAGATCTCTGGATCTACTGGTCCGATTTACTTTGTTTTTGTTTTGTATGAAAGCTGGATTCTTCAGAAGTGCTATAGGCTATGTAACATTACATTACACATATAAACTAATATATTAAAATACTTATTTGTAATTTGACATGCAATTTATCCTGCCATGTTAATAACAACCGTCGCTGCGCGACCGTTACCGCGACATTTTGATATTATGGACGTAACATAACTAACATAAGGACGTTATGAACATAAATATAATAGTCACTTTTAGCATTTTATCTAGATTGAAATTATAGTTTACTGTATAACATTCTAATAAATAATAAAAGAGATGTCACTGATTCGAAATGACCTAGCCTTCGGGCGGCATTGTATGACCGACGCGAAAATATTCTTATAGTTCCAGCAAGCGTAGCCGCGTCCGGGTCCACTAGTTGACCTATAAATCAATTAACTAATCTTGACGTTTTGGTATTGCTACAACATTTTTTTAGCGGTGTTCATTTTGTGATCTGGACCGAAATGTTTACAGGTCCAGTTACAATTATTTAATGTGTACGAAAAATTTTACAACATTTAAGTATTTATAAGGAAACAAAATAAGTCGTGTATAAATTAAATTTATATATTATTTTCAACTCTAATTAATGATAATATTACATCTACTTAAGATTTAAAATAAACTCGTTAATGAATCTCATCTAAATTATATGTTAATTTGAAGAGAACATAAATTCATGAAAATCTATGAGTATATGTATGCTTATAAATAAATATAAACAGTTCACGAACATCCGCTTGTCTTCAAACCGTTACAGAACAACAAATAAAAAAAGAAAAGATATTTCCATGACTGATGACTTCCTTATTTTTCACAAAAATATCAATTGTACCACTTTTAAAATCTATACATTAAGTAGAGTATATACATTATGCACTATTTTGCTTAAAATAGAATCTAAGATATTTTTTATAATATATATTAGTGTTTTAAACTTACAGAAACTGCGGTTCTGCGTTCTAATCTTAAGAGCCACTGGTTCGAATGAAAACATATTTTTGTAGCTTTTTTAGATTAACAGTTTCAACTTTCAATGGAACTCCCTGTACTACCACTCTACTTTTGACACCTATGTGCCTTATATCCCGGAATACTAAGATCTACCCTATCTTTGGAACTAAATAAGAAAAATCCACATTATTCTAAATAAATAGTCAAATATTACAGCCCATGTACAATTTTGCACAGTTCCAGTCCGACTGGCTTATTCTTTGATAGGATAGATAACGACGGCTGGCGTCGGGTAATCAGTCACTGTCACCGCTATCGAGCGGTGCAACGCTGCAGCCAGCTAAACTTAGATATTGGATTCACTAAGTTTTGACTGATTCTCCTATATGTATGGCAGTGGCCTAGGCTTGAACTTTATGTAGAGTTTTTGAATATGGTAATTCAAATTGAAAAAAAAACATGAAAAAATGTTTTAACCAATTTTGTACAAAAACCACTAACAAATTATAAAAAAAAATATTCCACTATTAAACAAAGACGATGGAAAACAACATTATTGTATACATACAATAAAATGTATGAGCACTGGATATTTAGAATTAAGCTGTCGCGCACTGTCGATAAGAGAAAACGTGAAATCTTCTAAGCACCAGTATTAAGAAAAGAATGATAGTAAATATTCTTTGTTCTTCCCGTAGAAGGTAGAGGCACTAAGGGACACGAAACAAATCGTTCACGCAGCCACGCCCTCAGACCTATCTCGGGAATCCAAATTAAAAGGAACGCTCGCTCGATCGATCATTCGATTCATCTTTAATATGAAAGCATTATTTTTGCACAGTCTCAATTTGTTCGCGGTTGACTGACGTGATATGAACCCAATTTATAAGGTTTATTTCGATTAAAATAGCAACAATGAAAAAATCGACATGCAATTTTACAACGCAGCTGTTGTTGCAATGAAGGGAATTATTTTCTTTTGCCTTCGAAATTAAAAGTAAGTAGCTTGGTTTTTTATAAATCAGCTTCACGCTGCATCCCGCACAAAGCAGGGTAGGCAGCCGAATTCTGGAGGTATTGTGTGTTGAGTGGCAGAACTCAACGCCGCGCTTTGCCTCGACACTAGAGCGAAGAAATGGAAATATAAACGTTAGTAAATATTTCATATTCTCGAGTGGGGATCGAACTCATAACCGTCGCGTTACAGTCACACCCTTGTGCCGCTGAGCCACTATGGCCTTGTGGTTGGGTTTTTTATATGAAAAGAATTAGCGGAATCCAATGAATATGGTAAATAGAAGTGGCGTTTCCAGAATAAACATGATGGAAAATAGTGGAAATGTGTAGTTGCGTGCGACAGAACGTGTAATTACGGTGTTGTTTTATATGTCGCCAAGAATAAAATATAATTAGTTAGGTGCTTTAGTATCGAAAACCCTATTGTAACGTAAAAGTATTTTAAAATAAATATAAATTTCCAAAAATGTTAGTTTATAGGAATTAATTAGTAAAATTGTCATTAAATTGTTGCCTTTTTTAAATTTTTTAATAAGAAATAAGTGCCGTTCAACATTACGTATATTATTATTTTTTTTTGATAGACTATGGTTTAGGGTTTATTAGAAAATGGTTATAAAGTAGACAAAACGTATATAATAATCAGAAAAAAAAAGAAGAATATTTAAAATAAACATTTTTATACCTTTACTATTTAAAATGTGTAAAATTTTTAAAAAGTCAATATAAAATCGTATATAAACTTGTTGGTTGTTTATCTACAGTAATATTATTGCCCAGAATATACAATTGTCTTTTCAAAATATCTAGAAGATAAAACATTAAGAGATATAAAACTTTTGCATTAAACTGTACATAGCTAATAGTTCTACAAAATAATATTAATTTCCACGAAAAGTTTCCATATTCATATTCCATTCCGTACGTAACTATAGAATAAATAAATATGTAAATTTTTAACGGAGCTTAAAATGATTTCCAGCAAATACGGTCGGTGGCGGTGAAATCGCGTGTAGATAGGCTGTAACTAAACAACAAACATTCACCGTAAAGCTGACGTTATACGTAATGATGATTGCTGGGAATTTTGTTTATGCTTATATAACTTATTGAATATTGATTATACTAAGACATTTTCTTTTTTATTAAACTATTTTAACATTGGTTATTTAAGATTTAAGTCATATAATTTAGAGGCTCTCGTGGCATGGGGTCGTAGGTGTATGACTGTAACTTTTTTTTTTTTTTCTTTTTTTTTTTTTATTTTAACATCTACATCCACGGGCGCATAGTTGCCCGTGCCTTTTTTTATTTTATAAAAGTTATTTTAATGTGGCGTACTTAATTTTAGGACAATTTAAGCTGTACTTATATCTAGAGCTTATACTAGAGGGGTTGGACGAGACCCCTACCGACATTCTTTTTTTTTTTTTTTTTTTTTTTATTATTATTATATAACTTATTTTATGTAATTACTTTTTACATGTAAAGAACACCTTCGCCTATTAGATTTGGCCTGGCAGTAGGTTCCTTTCTGTCTACCCTTATATATGCGAGATCCAGTGTGAATAGGTTAAAACGTTTGAAATCGACAATATACCATCTAAAAATATTTAATTTCCTATCATTTCCTATATAAAAAATGATCAAATATGACATGACCACTCATTATCCACTATTAAGATAGCTTTAGATAGTAATACTTACAAACTGTTATAGAGCAGGTAGATTCCCTATCCACTCCAGATAGACACAGCAATAAATCTTTTGGTCGGTGCTCTTTGATTTATGTGAAAAATGACCGTAAATTTGAGGTTAGGTCGGCCGTCACGGGGCGGGTCCTGCTATCATAAATGTCTCCCACCAATTACGTGTTGTACACCGTCAGCTAACTTCGAAATTGCCGCTAAACTTCGCTGTTGGATATACTCGTATACTAGATGAATCCGTGTAATATCGTTAATGATGACTAAATATAAGAGAGCTGTACGAGAATACAGGAAGTTAGCAATTTCTTTAATTTCCTCAAAATGTAAGGTTGTATCTTTAGTTTTTCAAAAAATACGTGTATCTATTTATGTGACTAAAAAATATTTTTATTATTAATGGGGTTAATTAACAATTATAAATATATTGAGCTTCGTACGTTTGGATACGTGCTTGTAAGAAATTGTCCTTAACATAATTTAAAATTGAAACAGCGCTGAGTTCCGCCACTCAACACGCTTCCTCAGAATTCAGCAAAAAGTGGAAAGCGGAGTGTCTGAACACTGGGCTTCCTTTGCCTACTTTACTACATGCAGGATATAGCGTGAAGCTGAAAAAAAAACACGTTGTTCAAACAATACTTATTAGTTAAAACTAACATAAATCATAAAAACAAACCTGTTCCAATAGCGTAAATCATATAATTTTCTATATTGGCAGCTCTCATTGGCTGTCAATACATCGGCGTTATGATTTACCGTAACACTTTCACCGCTATATCATTGGGAGGACATAAATCAATGGAGCGTTCCGCAGTTCGTGTTCCTTTATCGTCCCGTGCCTCCGTTTCGCACCGCTTGTAAGATATGTGTTAACAATGGTGGTTTCTTTTCTAATATTTTTAATTATTTCTATATTTATTGTACAAATTGGATCTAGATCTAGATCCAATTATATTATGAAATTTATAGTTACATATATATAAAAGAAACATTCAGAATTCTTACACAAAACTAAAGTTACCATATATATTAATAGAATAATAAAAAAAATTAAACTCACTTTCAAAGTAAAGTTTCTGTAAATAGTGAAATTAGCGTGAACGATACCTTTGAATGGTGTACCCAAGGGAGCCACAAACAAACACACGTAATACGTCTAAGCCGTAAAGCCTTAAAGAAGCAATCAATAAATCACTTTCACTGGTCGGGCGCCGCTCGAGCTCTTTGTCCCGATTGTCGGCACCCGTGGTACAGCAATTAGACACTACCTGAGCCTAATCCTATTAAGAATGGTGGTGGAGTCAGCGTCAGCGTCAGCGTCAGCGTGGGCGGTCATTTTTGGTTCGCATTTTGATTGTCTGGTTTACTTGTAAAACTCTTATTGATGAAATTATAGCTATTTTTCACCTAACTTTAATAATAAAGTTTCAATTAATGTGAAAAAAATCTAAAAGTACCTATTTTGTATTTAATTTTCATAACTAATATTCAGTGAGAATTTATAATTTTTAATACTTTCTTGGATACCAAGAAAAAATCTTATGGAATTTTATATATGTCAAGAAAATAGTACTTTCAATAAAAACACTAATATTTTAATAGATGCGAAAGGGCATGCTCTAATTTTATATTAAAAAAATGCTTTTTATGAATTAAATACATTAGCACAGCAGAAATTAGGGTTTTAACATAATAAAATGAATAATTAGAAATTAACTAACTTAATTATTTATTTAACATAATAAAATGAATAATTAGAAAAAGGAAAACCGCTTCTTTAAAACAATAAAGTAAATTTAAAATACTCAATAGAGATTATGATAATGCCATCTTTCATCACTGCCATACAAATCTGTTTATGAAACAATTTTCTCATTTAACGTGGGATTGTTTAGCACTTCGCACCCCTACCCTTAAGAGAGATGTTTGCTCTAAACTGATTTATCATATCAGCGAGACTTCTAAACAAGCATCATCTTACACGCATAAACCCTCGTATCACCGCAACAACAAATTCACGCCATTTGGGTCGTAATCACCGTAAACTTACAGCCCATATTCGGTTAACCAGCTCTACATATCTCTGCCACATAATCTTCATACAAGTGTCAAGACTCCTATTCCTCTAGTAGAGGAATTTGGGTTTTAGTTACTTCACATTAGGTTCATATTGCTGTGATCGTTTAGATCGCTTATACTGTTTTTGGTAGTTCCATTGACATGGAGAAGCTTCTCCGAGACAAGGGTGCCGTGTATCGTGTTGTCCGGTTTCCGGACACTAGCTTGCTGGTAATTAACTAAGTTTCTGTTTAACATGAATATTTATTGATGGATACCCTTGTCTTATGAGAATATTTGGTGAAATTTCGGATTTTGTAAAGTAGTTACATTTTGTTTTTTATCCTTTTCAATAGGAATGATATTGGTATCAATATCTCTGATTGGCGAAAAATTGAAAAATCAGTGTCTATTTCTTGTAAAAGTTATCAAAATATATTATTGGTATGATTTAGGAAAACTTTACGTAAAATATCACTGGCTGCCAATAAAACAGTCTGCTAATTTTCGAAACAATGTTCCTAGTTTTACGAAACTAATGACCTAGTGTAATTCCATTCCACCGTAAATAATTCATCGGAAATATTTATATTACTTACACAAATAAATATATCCTCGAACGAGATAAGAACGTACAACCATCAACTTCAGCTAACCACATCCCACCACTCTTGATAAAGTACTTCTAACAAAACCCATCATACATTCCAATGAAACCTCATACACGTGTTCTAACACCGTATAAATCAAGACCATCTCAAGACAGTGAAATCTGTTTAATCATCTCAGCTACTATTAATAACGCCTTAGAAATTAAACAATAAATTTGGGGCTAATAGCGCGGAGACGCCGCAATGGAACCGAGGCTGGCTGAGTCAACATTTATAGAGACAAATTGTTGCAGCACCAGCTCGGCCTCGATGTATTAATCTTGGGACACTACCGCAGCCGCGACGCTTAACTAAATGTTCTGAACGCCATAAAAAGGTAGTTTGTTTAGTATGTTTCGGGGAAAACTTTTTTTTGTTATATGCCTTGTTGTTTTTCTTTGCTGTTTCTTTATTTGTAATTGCAATGGTGCTTTTTTATGTTACGTTTTCAGTTGAAATTGTTATAACTTACTTTTCGTTTTGTATATTATTAAAAATATATGTTTGTATTACTTAATTAATTTATTATAAAGCATAGAGTAGAAAGGCATTTAACTATATGTTCTGAAACAATATAAAAAATTTGCTTAGTCTATTCATGGAAAACTGTTTTGTGATATTCTCTGTTGTTTTTCTTTCTCATTTCTGCAAAATTTACGATTTTTGACGACGTTTTCATTATTAACTGTTTGTAATATGGAGATTTAAAACTTCTAAATATAACAACAACTTAATTCGGCGGCAAGTGAAATTTCTTAACACCGGGTTCCCTCTACCTACGCTGCTGTGTGAGGAATACAGCGTGACGCTGATTTCATCGTTCAACTAATATCGTTGTATATATTAATAAAAGTATATTTTGTATTAAACAATTTCTTATAAAGCATAAAGCAATACTAACTTTATCACGGCAGGGCGGCCAGTACGCGGGAGTGATAGGATGGTTTTCCCCCCATTTCCCTCGCATGATATATTGTGAGCGGTGCGACACAACTATTAGTGCATCCGTCATTAGTCACCGTCAGCGCAACGTTTAGCCGCTGGGGTCTGCATAGACAACTAAATTTCGTCTTCGAACGCGTCTTATTTTTGTCTAGGCTTTTAATATATATCCATAATATTTGGATTTACCTTTTTGTTTAGATAAAAGTAATAAAATTGATCAAATACTAATATAAATAGAAAAACATTTTTACCGTATATGGTTCAGGTAAACGCGACTGGTTGCGGATTCGATTCTGACTAGAGAAAATGAAATATTTAATGTCTTCAGAATTCGGCGGAACGTAGTGTCTTAACACTAAATTCCCATATTTGCTCTGCCTAAACTGCAATGATACAGCATAAAGCCAAAAAAGATCACGCTTATAAATATTAAGCTATCACATAATTATATATACAGAGAAAGCTTAATAATAATTTGGACGTAATACCTTAATTATCATATAGGTACATTTTTCTACATAATATATACATAGTAGGCAAGTATGAGTATCTTTAATCAAAAGAAACACCTTGTCGGAGTAAAACAATTTGAGGGACCGTAGTTCATTCCAGGGGGTGTTAATTGTGTGTGATGACATACCTACTAATGAAAGGGAACTTTTACGTACTCATAAAAGCATATAATAGAGAAATGTTTTTCCAAAAATTTTTCAACATAACATTTTTATATAATTCTTATTTTTTTGTGCTTAAAATACGATTATTATTTTAGCATTGTAAACTGAATATCGATAATATAAAAAAAAACATAAATGAAACAATAGAATATTACTTAAAATAAAACTTATCCTCGAGTATAGCTTTATCCTTAAAACGATTACTCTATCGATTTTATTAGGGTCACGTTGGCTTCGTTGCTCTGTGAAGGGTGTTAATTTTAAGACGTGCTAATGAAAGCCACTTACGCTGCCTGATGATGTTCCAGATAATAACAAAACCACAGGATCTGGATATAATGTAAATAATGATTTTACTAATACTAAACGTATTAATTTATATAAAATATATTTTTTAAATCGTTATACATAGGGAAAGTATTATAGGGAATTATTAAATTTTAATATTTAAAAAAAGAACCACTTTTTTTTAAATAATATTTACTTCATAAGTTTCACTTCTAATATGTAGGTAGCAAAACATTCGTATTCTTACAAATACAGGAAAAAAATGGTTTATTATCAAAAATATATTTTAATTTATTTTATGTGTAGGTATATAGTTATCTTCTATATCGTTGGAGGAAATGGGAGCGTCTAGCAGCAACCGCTGACGATTACAGACGGATAACAGTGCAGAAATCCGCAGGAAATTGGAGTTTTGCTGCTTTTGCTTGTTTAAACGTTGACTTGCTAATGTTAGATAATAAGTTCAGAAACATTGTTTTTCTTTACTTAAAACCTTTTTTTTTGTTTAGTTAAAACGTCACTTTTCTTTACTTAAAACGTCATCAATTTCGGCTTATCTAAAATCATGATTTTAGATTCTACGTCCTTCTAGATCCTTTAGGTAATATAATTGCAAATATGAAAAGTAGCTACTTATAAGCAAAAAATAAAAAAAAATGTCATTACAAAAAACGAGCGCGTTACAGAACCCTCGATCGTTATATCTAGGGCTTCGATACGGGAATCACTCCGCTTTGGAAATAATTTGATTTTAGCATATTAAGGGGTGGGCCTCTGAGGAGCATGTCTTAGCCACCCCGGTAATAACGAAAATGATGTAAGGTGTGCCCCTAATATCCATCGCCTACGTATTTGCTTATCTATAGACGTGCGGAAGTACAAAAATTGTCAGGGGTTATCACGTCGAGTGAAAGCGCAAGTGTAAAAACACTTAAAGCTATTAATTTTAAATGTAAACAGTACTATGTTTCCTTCAAATCGATATTCTAAAGGAAGTAATTTACTGAGTTCTGCCTAGTATTCTATTATGACGTAAACTCACCCAGAATTTAAAAAAATATATATTATTTTCAAAGGAAATTACAATACAGAAGGATAATTTAAAATATAGGTCTCAAATGATAAACTTATTTAATTTTATCTCGCACCAAAGAACAGCAAGAAACTCATTTAACTTCACGAATTTTGTTTCGTAAATAACTCTTAAATATTCTCAGCAACTTTATTGTCTCCATTCCTTTTTACACGATACATTTATTTTATCCTAGGAAATTTAAAGTATTGGTGCTGATGAACGCAATCTTGACTATAGGAATCAGTACACATTCAAGGTGGGGTACAATCAGAGAGGAAGTATCTTCGGAAATAAACATAGGTAGGTTCGAGGGGTAGATAGAAGCGGAATGTTGCCGGCCTGGAGACCTCTCAATCGGATGCTGAGGTACATAAATAAGAGTGGATGAAGGTGTCTCTTATCGGGTTGTCAGTTTAGGTGGTGGGATGGTTGGACGGATGTTATATTGCAACCTTACGATTGAGGATAACTTAAAATATTTTGTGCAATCATGAATGTGTAATATCTAGACTATTCTATATCTAGAAATTGATAAAATTAAAATGAAAAACAATCTTTAAGAACAATATGGATAGTATTTACGTAATAGTTAAGAAATGCTATTATAATATTAGTATATTTTTTCACTAGAAGACAAAACACTATTTGTACTCGATCTACCTAAATTTTTACAAAAACCCAATTTGTTTTTGTATAATAATATAACCTAATATATCTAAAACTGTAAACCGGCTAAAAGCGGTTTATTGAACCGCGAAGCATTTGTAATCGTTTAATACCCTCAATTCTTTATCAGCGCCGAGGGAATGTATTTACCGGGATTCACCCCCGCCACGCTCCGTAATGCATAACTTGATGAAAGCTAACTGATTATCTACTCTATTTGTTATTTTGTTAATAGGCTATATCATCTATAATATGGCTTTTCTAAATATATATTTTTTTCATTAATTTCATTAAATGAAACAAAAATATTATTTGTCACATATTTAACAAATATTTTGTATATTTAAAGCGAAAATATAAATATATATTATACTAAGCTATACTCTCAGTAATCTGCACGAGACCTCTTCTATTAAATTTAAAAAACATTGAACATTTACAGTACTTACTAAAAACTTTCTATAACCAAATAAACATAAAACTAAATTGAAATTCTAAGCATAATAGCAAGAACCTGAAAAGTAACACATAAAAGCAAACGCTATAAACTAAGCCGCCTTCAATAATGACATCTTTTGCTTATCAGTTGACCATTACCCAAAATCGAACGCTTCATTACGCCGAGTCCGAATACTTCGAAGATATAAAAACATCTTATCAACGTTTCGTCGCGAAAGAGAGCTGCCATTGCCATATTTACTTTTAAAAAAACCTCATAAATTCTTGACAGTTACAAAAATAAAAACATTTCCAATCTTATCGTATTCGATTTTTAAATAACGGTGCGCCATCGGTAGCTCTGGAGCTACGGCTTTTTGTCCTTCCCCTTTTTTCCGGGGAAGAATTTCTTTTCGGCAATTTAGAGCCGAACAGATAATAAAGGGGCTCTAACTGCTTCGATCGCACCCTAATGAAAACTTGAAAACTCTTCATTTCAGTATCAATAACTTCTATTACACAGATGCACGCATTCCTTATTAGCTAAATATTCAACGCTATAAACCTATGAAAATAGTCTATACAATTCCCTTTTGTAAATAGACTAAACGTTAATGAAATACACCACTGAATTTTTTAAATATTATTGCAAACTACAAATTTAAAATGAAAGAAGTAATAAATATCTGTTCTTAACACAGTGTTAATTTTAAAATTCATGCAACGAGTCCGATTATCTCGGTTGGGCAGCACTTGACCCAGTTAATGCACCAGGAGCAAATCGAAAATCGATGTGGCAACGACCCCCCCACTCGCGACTCCGGCGCTACAGTGCCACGAGTACCCACTACCTACTGCTCTTCTCACATTATTTATCACACATATTCTATGTAGATAAACTAGTTTGTTCTTATTTTGGAGGTAGTTCGTTCGATATGTGTATTTACTGATGTTAAATATAAATGAAGAGTTATCGTTTAAAATTTAATACTTTGGTTTTTTTATAGCTGGTGACCTAGTGTTAAGACACTATCCCATTAAGACACTACCCTTCTCCGCTTTCTACTGAAATCTGGAGGCATTGCGTATTAAGTAGCGGGACTCGCTTCAACATTTTCCTCATTACCAGAGCGAGGATATAAAAACATTTTATTTCCACGAGTGGAAATAGAACCTACAACCTGTCGCATTTACAGTCACATATTTATGCTCTCGCCACGACTAACCTCAAGTCAAAGTCAGCTTTAGATTAATATTCAATAATAAATGTTACATTGAAAAGTTTATAATAGCCAAACAAAAGCTTTTAACTTATAGACTGCGATCGTACATCCACTGGGAGTTGTAAGTAATTACTTAGTATGTATTAGACAATTGATTCTATGTGATAAAAACATATTAAAAAAAACATTATACACCTATGTTCCATTTTCCTCTAATTACACTATTTGACCTTCGTACTTTTACATTCTAATTGTGTATATTAATATAATAAATGTATCTCCATATAAAATGTGAAGTAACTATCAAGGCTTTTAAATGAAGACCATCTATTATATATCGTTGCACAATGCCTACGTAGAAACATATGTAGAGCGATGAAGAAACGTAATATTATCTTATATATAAATATTATGGAAAAACTTAAAAAATATAAGGTTGTTTATCAGTAGGTTTCTATTTAAATTTAGGTGATGATTAAATATTTAGTTTTAAAAAAATGTATTATCAAAACTTTTAATTTTTAGTCATAAAACATGTTGAAGCCATAGTGGTGCAGTGGTACAAGTGTGTCACTGTAAACGCAACGGTTTGGGGTTCGATCCCTATTTGGAGGAATGAATTGTTATTTATTAATATGTTCATTTCTTCGCTAGTAACAAGACCAATCGCGGCCTAAGTTCCACCACTCAAAGCCTCACAAGTTCGGCGAAAAATAGGAAACTGAGTGTTTTAACACTACGATTATCTACCTACCCTCCTATATGCAAGATACAGGCAGCGCGAAGTTGGGAAAAAAACAAACGAAATCATTCGAAAATAAGTCCATATAGATACTTTAGTCTTCACTCCTCAGAAATAAACAACGCACACATATACATGTTTTATATAATTATATATTTATTTATACACGTACATATATACTAATGTCGTGACGACGACGTGCGGATGTGGTGCGTTTTTTCATCCGCCGGTTCTTCCCCTCAGACACGTGGTCGCTAATTGCTCAGCTGGGATACCTAATGTTGTTTTTCATTTTAATATTAGTATTAAAACGATAATAAGTACTGACAATTGTAAGCGTTATTTATCTACATTAAATGATTTCAAGGAAAATGTAAATGGAAATGTAGAGTCAATTGTTTCAGAGCTATTTGTCTATTTTATATTTTTCTTTGGATCATTTTTCAAGTTTTTTGAAATGTTCAAAGAGTTAAAATCAAGAATTTTTGTCATTACCATCAACAGCGTATACAAGTCCACTGTTAGTAGACATGGGCTCTAATTAAGAAGCAATCTTTAGAACATTCTTTCATAAACAATAAAATATATAAAATGATAAAATTATACTTGTAATCTAATTACGTCGTACCTTGTCAAATAACATTCTTAGTTATAGAATGAAACATATTTATGAAAATTACGAAACTTCTAGAAGTAACATTCCCTCTCACGTAACTGTCAAAATTAACGTACCTACGTACGCCATATTGAGATTGTCGAAATTGGGGAATTATTTACAAGCCGCCGCCGCACATGTCCTCTCTCGGAACCCGGGAACTTCTCCATGCCTATTCGAATTCCTGTATGAAGTAGAAATACGGGTTTATAGGAGTAAAATCATACTTTCTCCTTGAGGGGTGGGGTGTACTAATGACCGCGCGGGGCGAGGCTCACCTATACGTACAAAGCTATGTATACAGAACCACACTTTATATTGCGTTTAGCTGCCTACCCACACTTGTGTACTACACACACACAGACACAATTCTGTACTTTTTATGATATTCCGCCGCACACTATTTTCTTTTTGATGAAAGGTACGAGTTGCCATCAACTTGCTCCTCTTTGTTACACTGCATACCACAAATGTGTTTATATTTTAAGATTTTCACGAGCTTCTTTTTAAATATTACTTGAATTTCTGAAAAACTTTGATAGAAAGTAAAATATTTTAGATATGAAACATAGACCAGTCGTGGCGGGGGGGAACAAGCTTGGGTCTGTAAACGCGATAGGTTGTGGGTTCAATTCCCGCATGAGGAATTAAAATATTTTATATTTTCATTTCTTCACTTTTGTGTCGAAGCTTTGGTGTAAAGTAGTGTCGGAGTGTCTTAACACTAGCTGAAAAATATATATGAAAAAATAGAGTAGCTTCCTACTCGTATAGTTTTTACTAAAAGTATAGAGTGAATTGGAGATACTCTTGTAAGGCGGGAAATAAAATTGTAACGCTTTTGAAAGTGAGACACCTTAAAATTATTCATTACCTTCTTAATATTGAAATAAGGAAATTAAATTAAATTAACTTGTTTACGTATTTCGTATATCGTCCATTTTTTGCGTCAACTATTTAACATAAATTGAATTGTTTCACTTAAGACCAATTAAAAGCGCCCCGTCATAGTTCTGCCGAGTCACGCCAGGGCTTAGCTACATGTGTTGGAGTCAAAAGTCGGTGCCAGATATTCGCTGACTCACCTACCCTGTCAAATCTCAATGGACATACTCTTGTTTAGCACATGTAGATGGTATTATGCAAAAAATATTGTTTTATAAATGCGTTAAAGTTAGTAAAATGTAAAAAATATTTTTGTACAAATACTTACTTAGAATTCCAACTAACATATTGCCAAAACGTTTAAAATAATGTTCAAATTCTTGTTAAGGTAGTTATGTTTGAATCCTCATTTAACATTGAAATAGGATATAACGTAATATATAGTTTTTAATAAAGAAAATAATGTTAGAATACTAAGTATTTCGTGGTGAAGAACGTGATGGTTATTTCTTCTAACCAAAATCAATGATACTGATACCCGTGACAAGTGTTTTCACCGTTAAGACTATTTTTTTAATACGTCACTGTTTAGCTCTTTTAATTGTTATTATTCTGTATAATAAATAAAATTATAAGCAAATATATTTCTCACTAACATTTTTTATTCATGGCCCAATTTTATCGCACAGAATATTAAAATATCAGAGCTTTAAAATGCCATAAATTAATATGGACAAAGCCGCTATACTGGCTACTCCACCACACCACACTGTGTGTGTATTCACGTTATAAATAAAATAAAGGGCTCTGCCTACCCTGATGTGAACCTAGTGTTAAGACACTCCGCTCCCCACTTTCTGCAGAGTTCTGGAGGCATTGCAATGTCATAAAAAGAACTTTAATTAAAAATTGTATAAAAAACGTTTCCTGTAATAAAACATATTTTAAATTAATACTGACAAGCTCTGACTTCGCACGGCTGCAATATCGATAATAATGTGGTATCTTTTGTCTTGTTTTCTATTTGTCTTTTATTTTCTCCTGCTTCTATCTATTAGGTAAAAGGTGAATTTCGTTTTTGTGAAATGCTCAAAAATTACAGAACTGATTTTTTTATTTAATTATTCTATTAATTTTATTTTAAAAATTAGAACAAGTGGTTGAAGTGGTGGAAGGAAGAACAATGGTTCAAGGGGGCGAAGCCGTGAGCGGCAACGTCTTTGAGATAAAATACATAGATATACAGCTATAATAAATTATTCAGATTCTTTCCAACACAAGTATTATATATCATGTTAAAAAAACCAGTTTAAATGTATGAACGTTAGTCAATCATATTTTCCCGGGAACTGCACAGTATTTATTCACACGAATCGTATGATTACTGTCGTATACACGTAGGCCGTACAAGCCTCTTATTAGAGCACCGCGGGCCATAGCTTCATTACTCACATTTGTATATGTTTTACCTTAGCAATGGCGGTTTAAATAAAGCTTAAAATATTTATTATATAACGAGGTATATGACTATTTTCTTTGTAATGTCTCGCTAGTTGTATTTAATTTATGATATCTGTATGTTTAAATAGAAAAAAATCTAAAAACTAAAAAAAAATCAAGTTGAGCGTGCTAATCTCTATTAACTGTAAGTACTGGGCCGAATTAAGACATTATTTTGGTTTTGTCTAGTTATTTTTTTATTTAATATTTTAATTTCTACGCTTTTTTTCTTGTAACAAGACAAAGTGCCGCGATGTGTTCTCCCAATGGAAACTAAGCAACCGAACGTCTTAATCCTAAATTCCTCATGCCTACCCTAATACGTGCGGAATTCGTGAAATTAAAAAAAATGAATTATTTTCATCACACAACAATAAATTAATAAAAAAAATATAAAAAATATATAATTCAAATATAAAAACCTACAAAATTAAATAAAATAACAAAAAACATGCATATTTTCAACTTAAAAATGTAGCATACGATATCCAAATTGTTATTAGAATAACGCATCATCCATCAGCTATAACGTCATAGGGGTGAACGGATCGTCGGGAAGAGAGAGACACATATATAATATTAAAACGCGTGAGAAGGGAAAGGAGAGGAAATTCTTAAATTTGCATAATCTGCTTGGGTACTTTATCATAGAACCACGTGTCAGTGACTACTGCAGTCGCGGATTACGCGGGCTGGGTTAAATCGTTTTTGGTATATTTGAAAATTTTGGCAATACGTACTTAAATGCAAAAATCTAACGCTAATATATACAATAACACTATTAAAATATTAGTACAAAAAAATACGACCCTCATGGCGCCGAGGCAGGCGAAGCAAAAACTCAGCGTTGAGTTCCGCCACTCAACACGAAATGCCTCGAAAGATTGGCGAATAGTTCCCTCTGCGTACGCTCGTATATGTAGGATACAGGGTGAAGCTGATAAAACTAGTTAAATAATTATAAGCCAAGCTAGCATTACACGAATGAATGATAGATTTTATATCAAATGATAAATATCACAGTGGCAGTCACGACTGTCCAAAAAACGCTTAACTTGTAAAAGGAAAAAGCCAGCGTCTTCCGTTCAGACGGAGCCAAAGAAAAAATGTTCGCGAGGGACCCCGGCCTTCCATTTATCATATTCCATATTCATTTATTCGTCAAGTTCTGGATTCATTTATTCGTCATGTCTTGATTTCGTCTCATTTATTATTAAAAATGAACTGTCCGGAGCAGAACGTGGACACGTTGCCCGGGGCTACTGATTTAATCTTTGAATTATTTTATTATACTGAATAGTTTTGTACTAATATTTTGGTTAAAGTTCCGTATATAAATATTATATAGTTAGTTTGTTACAACAGATAGAGTTATACACTTAGTCATACACATTATTATTTTAAAACTGTAAAATTATGAATTTCGAACAATAAATATGTTAAATTTCCACATTCTCACAGGAGTACATGTAAAGTTTATCATTAGGTTACATATCGCGATCTCGACCCTCGACCGTGCTGACCTGGGCCTCCGTGATTGATAGCGGCCAGGACGGTATCTGAACTGTAATTTCACGTTACTTCAAATTTCACATAAAAATCTAGAACAATCTGAAACAAATTTATATTCAAATTTTATCAGTCACAGTAAGGTGCAGAAAAAAAGGCATAATCTTAAAATCAATATTAGTATTATATATTTTTATAGTCGACACATAACCCTCTAAGAAACATAAAAAATGTTTTTTTATAACATAAAACAAATAGCTTTATTTATCATCCATTAGATTTTAATTAATTATGCCTTTACATGTAATTCATGAATAGACAGTGTTAAAATGCTGTCGGTGCTATTTAGTCAAATATCATTACTTTCATATATGATAGATGACTCGTCCGACGTCATGTCAGCCAAGCAGTTAACTTTGACAGTGGTCTATGTAAACATTATATTATTATTGCAGTATTATTATTTGCAGTAGGTAAATAGAATGAGTATAAAGTTTAATATATTTATTAAACATAAAAATATAATACCAAAAAAAATTAAGAAAAAACAGTTGCAAATGAAACAATTCCATCATGGCACAGGGGGTTATGGGCTCGATTCCCCCTCGGAGGAATAATTTTTTACTTACTAACTAAAGCTTACTTGGTAAAAAGTACCTAATATATTATTTATTTTAATTTTCTAAGCATTTTTTTATAATAAAAAAAAACAAACTTCATTACATCACTTATTACAACTTCAAAACACAATATTACTATAAGGGGTCGAAGATTCTATACATATTCGACCCATTTGTAGGCAATCTCGACAATAAAACGTCAGTCTTTGTGTCGGCTGTCGACGACTCGCAATTCTGCCATTTCGCCGACATAACAAATGAGAGAGCATTACGAGTGGCTATCCCACTACACACGTCAAAGTTTACCAAAAGTTTCGAAAGAAAGCTCATACAGGTATTCTAATATTCATTTTGTTTTTCTATTACTTCTGTTGATTCCTTTGAAATCAATTTGCAATAGCGGTGTTTGCTGTCTGTTATAAGTTAAAAGTAGATCACGAGTTCGATTCGAGAATCAAGTTCTACGCAGATGTCAATTATAAAATATAATATTTGTATATATTATATGGCTATAAACATTTTCACAAATTAAATTATAACAAAAAAACAATATTAACAACATTCAACAACAAATTCGTAGTAACACGGTTGTCTCCAAGAATCGAATCTTGGCCCAAAAAACTGGTATCGGGCATGACGGGCACAGGGCCCGCCCCGGGCGCGCTACGACAGGAACAAATGACCGCGCATCATAATAAATAAAACAATTTCTTGTTAATTAGATTTCGTGAATTTAATTTTCATGTCAGTAATTGGTCGGTGGCCACAAAGCGTCTCTCTATCAGTGATGGATGATCGAAGCGGCTTCTCACTATTTACCTTCGTCCGTTCCGCCGTAATTAGATGCTTCGGAAGTTTACTTTCATTATTGCTTATGAACCTATTACTATTTCTAATATAGATTTCGTTTGCTACGCTCATTGTTTTATTATGTTTAAGCGTGAGAGCTGTTAGTTTTTCACAGCAAATATATTTGTAGTGTTTAGATTTAATTATAAATATTTTTCTTGTAAAAAATACAATTTCATAAAATATTAATAAATATTTTATGAAATTTTTTGTTATCAGCTTAATATTAATTTGAAATAACAAAATTACTAAATTAAAATATAAATGAAAATGAGTTTTGAAATTATTGTGTAAAAATAATATCCACAATAACACATTATACACAGATTACATTTAAAATAAATTCAACGAAACTCAGAAGTAAAAACAAAAGAAGATTGGAAAATACTTGCCTCGTACTCTCAGGACAAACAGCGACCGTAAAGTTTAAAATAAAATATAAATGCCGAAAAAATCTTGGAAAGTCACGGACGCTTAACTTTGTTCCCCTGTTTTATTTTTCATTCCCTCCGTAACACGCTGCCTGTTCCCTCTCACGATGATAATGTTCTCTATCCCTTTTCATTTAACTGATAAGTTACTTTTTTAAAGTGCGGGAAAATCGAAGTCACTGGCAAAATTAGAAGCTGGCGCTCCCAGACACAAGTCATAAAAAGGAAATATGCTGATATAAATTATTCTACTTTCGTAATTGTTTGTTTTTCAGCTTTTTTGCTTTTATAGTGCGTGGAGTTAAAGATATCTTGATTTTATATTTAATGTGTGCAACTTTAGTTGGAAATGATGTGAAATTTTATTAATGGGGTACAATGTGACTACTCATTGTAGAGTTAGCAGTTTTGGATTTTTTTTTAATTTAGATTTAACTCTTTTTACATAATTGTAGTCGTTCTTATATCATACATAGGACCTGTAGTAAAATACTGAGTTAACAATGTAGAGTTTTTAAAAATTACGAAACGTACGTTATAAACGTGGCCACAGTATTACAAATAGGATTTTCTAATGATATTAAAATATTGATTAAAAATCATTATATGTATTGAACACGTTATAAGCAATTTTATTTTAAAAAATCCACAAAAATATATAACAAACCGAAAATATAAAAAGTGATCTTCAGTTATCACAGATAATTAAACAAAATTTTAAGCTACACAATTTAAAAAAAAATCGATTAATATTCGATACTATTATAAATAAATTAAACTACATAAATGAAATCAATCTATTCGCCTGACCGTACCGCGATGCAAATGTAACGGTCGCAACTCCACAATAGGGTGATTTTAGTTCAACGCAAATTGCAATCGCGCCGCTACCGGGAAACCATCATCCTTTGCGCTTGCTACATCGAAAACCATTTATTTTTTCATCCTATACTCGTATATATGCAATATATACTGTTAGAAATTACAATGTTTCAGTAAAACTCATTTAATATAGAGTATATATAATAGCTTTAAAATTTTGTTTCAATTTTGTCAGCTTCACGTAACTCAACGCTGGGATTTTGCCTTGGTATTTGCCGGAGCTAAGATATGAAACTATTATTACTTAATTAAATCAATTTTGTATGTAGTCGAAAGTCTAAAACTAATTTCAATCAATGTAGAAAAGTAGTCAAACATTATCAGCATATTACATAGAAATATTTATCCATTTATATGTAGATGTCACATATTGATGACAGAATTCAATAGTTTATATCTAACCCGACCAGGCTAATGATTTCATTGTTTATATTAGAAATATGGACGTTTCAATTTTAATTTAAATAACAGTTATTAATGGATGAACCTAATACCTATAGGATTTTTATGATTTTTATTACTTTCTTTCCGAATGTATAATGCGCAAAATTCGCAAAAGTTTAACTTCAAAGGAATCACATATTTTTTATTTACTACAGTATATAGTAGATATTAAAATATAAATGAACATAACGTCGGCTTAGACTGTAAACCTGCTAAATCCGTTTTTTGTCGTTATATAATCGTACATTTTCATACCGTTTGAAAATGTTAAAAAAATATACAAAATCAACTTTTATAAAAATAAAAGTAAAAGGTAAAAAAAATCCACGCTGTATCCCGCACACAGCAGGGTAGGCAGAGGGAACCTAGTGTTAAAACTCTCCGTTCCCCTAATAAAGATTACTGGACATATTTTTTAGCTTCACGCTGTTTCCTGCACATAGCAGTCTAGGCGTAAGCTACCTGGGAACTTAATGTTAGCACGCTCCGTCCCCATAAAGACTTCCGTGCCCCACTTTTCGCTGAATTGTGAAGGCATTGCGTGTATAGTGGCCGAAATCTACTGTTGCACTCGTGCCTCTAAACATGATGGCTTATGTTTACTTTGTTATTACTAACAGAGTACTAATTACAGCCACCCAACGTTCATGATTCCATATATTTATGTAAAGAAACAATTGAATTAGATATTTCTATATTTTTTCTGTATATACATTAAAATAAATATTACTCTAAGATTGAACTCACCTTTTTGATATTATAATACTTATCTTACTTACAATACTAACAGCGTCATTAGTTAAAGTAAAAGTTTAAACTTGGAATAAAAACTGATGAAACAAAACCCAGCTACGTCGGGAGGCCCTGATATTGATATGAGTGACTTGCACTTACCGCCCTTTGAATGACGGTGTTATGAACAGCCCCCACCCTGCCGGACGGTTTGCTTAACAAATATTGTACTTAAATACTCGATCAGTAATATCACTTGAAAGTGGTGAGTCTAATGTTTTATGGTGATATTTTTTTAATTATCATTTTTCTTAAAGAATGTGTGGTTTATTTTTGAAAGTGGCAACACTTATATTTTATGGTTATCTTTCTTTTTAATTATAATTTTTNCTTTGAATGACGGTGTTATGAACAGCCCCCACCCTGCCGGACGGTTTGCTTAACAAATATTGTACTTAAATACTCGATCAGTAATATCACTTGAAAGTGGTGAGTCTAATGTTTTATGGTGATATTTTTTTAATTATCATTTTTCTTAAAGAATGTGTGGTTTATTTTTGAAAGTGGCAAAACTTATATTTTATGGTTATCTTTCTTTTTAATTATAATTTTTCTATGTTCTTGATCCAACAGTTAAGCGATAGCCTCTTAAGATGTTTGTCGAGGCTTTTCGCTATTAAACCGTTAACCGAAACCACTATCGGCACAATGATAGTCGCATTGACATCCCACATGGCGGTAATCTCATGGGCTAGGTTCAAATATTTAGATAGTTTTTCTTTTTCGGCCTTCACGAGATTGTCATGTGGGATAGTAACGTCGACAATCACTGCGCGGCGCACCACTCGGTCTACTAGTATATATATATTATTAACAAATTTAAATGTTGCTATATATATTACTTAAACTAAGACTTGTGTGACTATATAGTGTGATCCTATCACTTTCAGTTGCCGTTTTAAAACTACATCAATTGTATAGTGATCCACTTACTTTATTTATTTATTTTTTATTTAAAAGCTTTTATTTAACTTGCAATGTATGTATGTGGGTTCGGGCCAATTGATTGAGCTCAATTTTTAAGTAGATATCTTCAACCGATTGAGCTGAAATTTTGTATACACGTTTAGTTTGGGTGACAATGCACGATAAAATATGTGATGGTTATGAGTTGATAGTTAAAATTTAAAAGACAAATTTTATTTTCTCCTTTTTAAGTCGTTTAAATAAAATCTTTTTCTAAAAATGATTTTTTGCTCATAATTTTTCATTTCTTTTTGAATTAGAATAATTAAAAGCAATTCTGTCATTGCTTTTTTAAATAAAACAATAAAATAAATGAATCATAGACTATGCTTGTTGAATTGGTAAACTTCGAACTGTTTAACGATATTGTGTAAATAAGATAAATACATAGATAGATAAAATTCTTTATCACTAAAAACTATAAGTATAAATAACAATAAGTTTATTTTAAATAATTGCTTTAAGTCTGATTTGAACTCACAACCGTTATATTTAGTCAAACCCGTTGTTACGGCACAACAGTTTATACTATTTAGCTCAAACAAAAAACACTATATTATCACAATTCAAATAAGTGTTGGTAAACTGAAATAAAACTAACAATAACAACTAATAGCACACTGCCGTCACGATAACAACTTTACACCATAACTTCAGTAGTAAACCCACATTTCTGTATATCTTATCCAACGGAACGCAAAAGTTTTCCAAACCACAAAACCAACAGAAATTGCCGTTATGTCCATAAACAAGGACGTGGAATATTCAAGAGGAAAGTTGGCCGTAAAGTTGGCAGCCAAGTTGGTCATTCTAGAGTCCATTGGCGACAGTTGCATATAACGGGCCGAGTTTGGACTTTGGACAACATACGTCAAGGGTCATGTATTGTCCCTAATGAAGGCTAACTTACGATAATAGGTTAAGTTATTACTTGAGGACGGTTTGATGACCACTTAAATGGTGTCCACGCTAAGTTTTCGCATTATAAAGTCTTGAGATATGACTTAATGGTAATTCGCTTTAAGCTGGTGCTAAGTAAGATGTAGATAATATATTATTTGTATATACACATTGAAATTCAAATACCTCAAAAGTAATGTATCTACTGAATTCTTTACAAAATATGTATAGAATAAACAAAAAATGTATATTTATGAACGTTGATAAATCAGATCGTTACAAGATTAATAATAAAGTTGAGATTGGTTATTTAAAGCTGAAAGTGACATCAGAACTAAAGTAACATAATAGAATTATTATTATTAAAAACACTTATAATTAATTCTTCTCTGAGAAAAGTAACCTTGAAGCTCTCTTCTCATTACTCTATCTCTCTCTTATCTGTTAAATGATAGTCACGTGCATATGTTAAATAATAATCTATTTAAAATTATTGTTTAATAGATACAACACATGTTCACTGTGAAAAAGAAAATATTGTCGATCTCATCTTTCACCAGTTCTGCCGACGTCGGGCTACATCAACTTTTAGGTCTCTAAATAAACAAAATGTTTTATAGTTTTTTTTAATGATCTTGTCTTGATCCTAGAACTAATTTATATATATGATTTTGAATATTTCAAATTAGTAAGTAAAAGTATATGCATATAATAATATATAATTAATAATACCTACCAGCAAAATCAGAACATCTTATAAAAAGCATTCTAATATATACCTAATAGGTAACATTTAATATTTCTGCCTATTTGTCATCCATTTTCTCATATATGTTACTGTTATATTACTCATAAAAATATATATAAAATTTATTTATAAGATGGTTATAAAAAAATTCTTACATGTGTAGCATATTGGTATTATTTGAAACATTACTTGGAACTAAAATGTGATAGCCGTCCATCGTCAGGTCTGTGAACATGACTGACAAAAGTAAAGTTTAAAACAAAAAACATCCGATATACTTCTCATTTGTGATTTTAGAGTGTTAAAATAAGTCGTGTTTTTATTTTCGCTGCTGTTTTTGTTTGTTGGCAGTTCTAAATTAGACATAAATATAGTTAAATTACTCAGGCGAGAAAAAGGCTTTTTAAAAATTATTTATTTAATTATATAAACAACCTTTCTGTTTTAAAGCAAGTTGAAGACAGACAATCTTTATTAAAATATTATATAATTCAAAACAGTTAAATCATCAAAATATTAAAACACTATTGTTCGATTGCGCGAGGTGCAAGTGCGGCGTCATGGGAATGTATCCTTATGCTTATGTTACTATATATAGGTACATCTTCTAGAAAGTGAAATTTGAAGAAGATGATGAAACGAAGAATTAAATTATTCGTAAGATTCGCACTGTTGAGTTCTACCTGTCAATTTGGACGGAAAGTGGAAAACGGAATCTTTTGACTAAGGTCTCCCTGTCTATCACATTATAAGTATATACGGATGTAGCGTACGGCTGAAAAATAAATTTTCTTACATTAATAAATAGAAAATTTCTTTTCAAGAGTTTTACTATTTTAAAATTGTAGTAGCACAGGAACACTAAACATCTCATTTGCTAATGCAATATCTTTAGAATATCATTAAATCCGATTCCATTTAACACAACTACATACAACACATATGACTTTATTAATACCTATTCATAAAACGAAGTTTAACAAAAGAAATCTAAGAATAGACAAAAGTCAAAAAGCTTACCGACATACGTATACACTTCCGTTTAGTTGACCGACAGTGTCGGATTGTTTCTTTTAATCTCCGCGGTGAATGGAGCTAATGACGTGGCGCTGCGCAGGCGCACCGTCTAACGGTCGTCCTCATTCATCAGAACTGTCACTGACGTCTATTGACAGTCGACTCCCGTATCACGCCCGCTGGATATATCTGTCTGCTTGCTTAGTGATGACAAATCGAAAAGCACTCCCTTTATATTGCTGTAAAGCTATATCCAAAATTAATATTAAACATTCTAAAGAATTACCCACTATTTACGTCCAACGATTTTACAAAAACAAAAAATGTATGTAAAAACATAAATTATTCATCCTTTAAGCTAGCTGCCGGTATAACTACAATAGTTAGTGATAAGAATGTAAAGAAAAATAAACGATTATAATACCATCAGTCATGGCGGCAACCCCCACGGTGGTCAGGTCAACAGTAAAGAAAAAACTTCACAATTCCAAGCCGAATTCAAATGAAGAATGATTCATTTATGAAAATGAAATGACAGAATGAATAGTTGTGTGGTGAGAGTACAAAAGCGACGGCGGCTACCGGCCGCTGCTTCATGCCACGTGCTCCTGCGGACCTCATGGGAATTGTGAGCCAAGAAACAAGAGAAAAAAACTAGGCTTTATATATAAATTCCGTCTCTTTATAGTTAAAGCTATTTGTTATTAATGATTGAACTTTGATTTCACCCATTCCATTTGTAATACTTACAAAAATCATAGATATAGAAATATTTTTTATGGCTGACCAAAACATACTTCCTTTTATTCACGTAAGCTTAATTCCAAATTCTACATAATATGTTTTAAAAAAAAACAATATTTTTTAAACATAGCATTGAAATTATGAATTAATAAATATTTGTCTATATTTTCATAAAATAATCAAATGCTTATGTTAATGACACCATAAAATATGTTTGACATTAAAATGCGACCTTATCTCATAAAAATGGCAATGACTCCCCACCCCGAGCCGCGGCTTAGTAAACTCAAACACTAAGAAAGAAGGAGCGGGCAATGAAATTAAAAATATGTCTTAAGGGCAATTAGCTTTAACTTTTACAGTAAGTGCCCTATCAGCCGCCGCCGCTCCCTCTCTCTATTCAATTGCAGGGAAACAAACCAGCTTTTCATTTCAAGTAAATTTTATGAACTACTCTGAAATTTTTGGAAAGAGTCATACTTCTTTATAATAAGTTTAACTCTCTTTTTAGTTATGCCACTTCGAAGTAAATTAAGACAAAAAGTAAATATTAGTAGAATTAAACGAAATAATTTCAGAATTGGTAATTTAACTTTGACAAAAATAGGTCTTCTCTGGCAATAAACGTTGATTGTTCATTCATATCAATTTTTATGCTTAAATAGGTAACTATGACTAGAAAGATAGGATCATTAGATTCTCCACACGTATTCAGTAATTATTTAGTCTTAGCAAATGCCTACTTCCTTATTTTATAAAGAAGTTACAAGTTATAGTTTTATACATGTGATAATATTTATGTTGCTGGACGTAAAATTAATAATGAAGTTGATATTTTCACTTAGAAAAATAATTTAGAAAGTACTTACACTAACTTTTCTGACAGTCACGCTGAACTGCCTTAAAAGTGGACAACGGGGGGTGAAATTAGGTAAAAATTCTTAAATGCTCCCAGCATTGACGGAGTGTTTGACAATAAATTTCCATTTATAAAGCCACAAGCAAGAGGGGGGCAGCTTCCGCCGCTTTTTTCCTTCATTTCCTCAGGTCGCGGCGAGGGCGCACCGCCCTCGGCCGAATTAAAATGTTTTATATTTTATACAAATAAATAATCGTACTCCGAAACATAATATAGAAGTAGGAAGTGGAAATTTTAATATTTTCTTACAAATGAATTATATTTTGGTAAGTTTCAAATCACATATAAATTGTACATTTGTAGCTGGAATAGTTGTATATTAATAATGTATTTATATTTTTAAAAATACTATTTCTTAATAATAAAAAAAATGTATAGGTATTATTTATAAGATATACATAAATACAAACATATATAGCTCTACTCTGAAATTAAAACTTTTTATGTAACATGGACTAACTATTATTCTTTGGCTATTCCTTTATCTATTCATTAAAAATATATTTTATTATTATATAAATTTAAAATATTAAACAGATAGGTAGTTAAGATGTCAAAGAGAGCGTCGCACAAAATATCGGCGGGATAATAATTAAAAGAAGCGATAATGTCCCCGCCGCAGTGAAAAACGACCCTACCATCCTTTTTATTTGATAAATAAAATTTATTTGCCAGTGCCATGCCTTCCTCGCTTCTTTTGTGGAATCTACTTCCTATTAGATATTCTTTGTTTTTGTTTTTTTGTTTTAATTTGATGTTAAATATTTAGAATTAATTCTATCTAGGTAGCAAGTGGCTCTTTGACGTGAATTTCGAGTATTAGATTACTTACATGTAGTTGTTTAAGGTAATTCAGGGCTTTAACTCTATAGTATTTTCACAACCGTATCTAAGAAAAGACATGCTTTGTTAACTCAATTTAAGCAAACTTTAATTATATATGTACTTATTATTTAGAAAGAGGCCATAGTGTATTTGTGTATGTAAAATATGTGTTTTTTTATCTTTTCGCTGTATCCCGCACTTAGCAGGGTAGGCAGAGAGAACCTAGGAACCTAGTATTAAGACATTACGTTCCCATTAAGGCACTCCCGTTCCCTATTTTTCGCCGATGTCTGAAACATTTGCGTATTGAATAATAGCAATCAATTAATATCAGAAAAATCTTAAATTAATATTATAGTAACAATTGACGCTGTTTCATTTAATCAGTTATAGCTCATGAACTGCTCATAAAGTCTTATACTTGTACCCAACTAAGGGTACCCCAGAATCAGGACAGTTTTACTGCGCACTAAATATTCTCCCGGCGACAATTGCGATTATGAAAAGTGCACCGTTATTTATATCCCGCCGTTTATTTTTTGTCGCCCCCTTCAAGGGCAATTAAATACCGCCAGTCTTAAGCGTTTTGCATTTTCAAAGTCTTTATTATCTATCCTCTAATAGAGATAGCAAAGGTCGAAATGGGTAATAAAATACTATTTGACTTTTAAAGTTGAATTTATAATTTGGATTATTTTCTACACATGTAGAAGGAAACGTGAAATATGTCGACTGCAAATACGAACAAAACAAAAGATATTTGTGCTAAATAAATAATACCTAAAGGGATTAATGTAATTTCTTCGTTGACGGAATCGAACGGGGATCCCCCGGGAAACTGTCAAAGTGTTCCAAAGTTGCGCCGTCTGCCGCGACAACTTTTAATAACCTCCGTATCAGCTAAATGGATTTGGGATTCTGAGTGCTCATTACATTTTCACAGAACTTTAACATAATAGATTAGGGTAGACAAGAGCCTGACAAAATATATAATCACCTTTGCATAAACATCTGTTATTAGTTATATTTCTTAACAAAGAAAATAATTAAATATATTAAATTACAAATATTTCTTAATAAATTTTACAATTAAACATTAATTCTATTTTTTTAAAGTAATATCTAATAAAACAAATACGCAACCTTAAGTGTAATATAAAATAATATCCATTGCTATATAAGTATCCACTAAAAAAAAAAAAAAGGTTTTGAGTAACTTTCTGATATTACCCTAACCCTCCTGCACTCCGAAATTGAACCGTCTTAGATCTGTCTCCTCGTAATCCACGCTTATAATTGATGCGAGAATGTCAAACAGACCCCATACAATCGGAAAAATACAAATCCAGAACATGATCGATTGAACAGTGACAGACAATGAGATAAACGTAAGTCTCGTGGTTAAGATTTGTGTTGTGATAGAGAAGCTATCGGCTCTTCATTATAAAAATATCTTAATATTAACTAGGTCAAGAATTAATAGGGTCCTTGGTTTCCCTCCTCTGCCTTAACTTATGTTTATCTCTTTTGTTAAGGATATCACCGATTGAATATAATAACGTAAACAAAATAAAATCAATCTTTTAAATATATTTTAGCCCTCTCGTGACTCCCTAAACGGGGCTGTAACCAGGAAAGAATGGCGGAAAAATTTACTTTTTTGCTCGAGAAATATTGAATTTTTACATTTATGCCTTTTACACCTCATAACGTAATATATTTCACCGAGTTTTCCCCTAAGCAAGTTTTCTCTAACAAGTGTAGAAACGTGTACGTAACATTTGAAATAAATGTTTGGTACTTCATCAAGCGCAAGTCAAAAAACACCCCTTACTTTCTATGAAAAAATGTTAGATAAAAATATTTAATTAATAATATTAAACATATCCCTAATTAGGTAGGTAGTATCATATCATTGACTACTTATCTAAAACCTGTACAAAAATGGTAGCCTATATGCCATTATGATATATAACCAGCAGTTTCATCCAATCTACTTCAGTAGCTTTGCATGGAAGTTGAACACGTATCCATCCTCACAACCTCTAAATAATATAAGTAAGATTTACATCATAAATTAAATTTGAATATCTTACAAATTAAAGAAAATTAATTAGAGAAGTTTCCAAGCATCCCTACCATACAGGGAGGGAGTTCGTAACAAATAATGTGACCGCAGTATTTAGTCGGCGGGGCATCGAACGTTCTCTAATGGCATCCAACCACCTACTGACCACCGCATTAATCCTTTACCGGCTCTTGATTAATTATTCAAACCTGCCCTTGGGGGACCGCACATACACTTTGCAAATTGTTTACAACTGCACCACTTGTATCGTTAGAGAAATTATACGATCATATAAGAATGTTCTGTTTATGGCTGTAATTTCTTGTTTTTATTTATTTGATTTTAAATTGTATGGCTTGTTTAATTTTCTAATGTTAGTGATTATAATTTTTAGATTTAGACTTCTTTCCAATATATATACTTATGTGTATTGTGAATTCACTTTTAGTCTTTTAGTGTATTCTGGAAAATACTGGAAAAGAAGTATAGCTATGCGTTACGTACCTTTCTCTGATACGCTACTTACTAAATAAATATAAAAATAAACAAATTTATACTATATTTTTCTATAAATTTCAAACCGAATAGGTTCACTTATATATAAGGTACCTGAACCTGATATAATTCAATATAACAGGGGCACCTACCGTGATAGCAAATTAAGTGCGGACATCGCGACTGTTGACTTGAGCGATGTAAGTGACCCTTAATCCGCAGTAAATCTTCGGCCGGCCCGAAGTACCCCCGCGCCGTACGAGGGTTAAACAAGCGACTCCAACACCATTTATTACCTACTTGTTGTACGTTACAATGGATTTGTAGGAATAAGGAGCTACATGATTGTTATACGTTGAGTTCATTCATTTCTAGTGTCAAATGTTCTTTTTTTTGTTTTTTATTTGAAATATCTTTTTTTAGTTAATAACATCTAAAGATTGTTGAAGTAGTTCCTCATAGACTTATTTTTTTTCGATAGCTCGTTATAATGGTACAAAAATTAAACTCTTTAAAAGACATCGAAGTACCTAATATATTTTAATTATAGCTCTACTTCCCTATACACTATATATTTTATGAATTCACAATTAGACCTTTAAATTTCAAACATAACACATAAAACTATTAATTAAAACGAAAGATATAAATTATAATATTAATAAAATAAATAAGTCTAGAATACACTATGACTACTAAATTGACTATATAAGACATTTACAGTTACAACGTATTCCAGCCGACTTCATAACGCCGTAAAAAAACAAGCACCGCGCTGGTGACATCGAGGAAAGTTCAATGCGTAAGTAGGGACAGGGCGATAATGCGAACATTATACGCGGAACCTCTTGAGCTTGCATAATCGTAGTAGGCAAAAACTCTACTGTTGCATGTGTGGACAGTCGTAGAGAAATCAACTATCTATTTGTATAGTATATATATGTTCGCTTATAGATATATTACATACATCTAAATCACATACATTTTATTAACTTAGAATTAAAAGGTCTTGTAAGGTTGGTAATTTGAAAGCACCCATAAATAATGTCATATAATATTATTCTTAATTTAATGAAAATAAAAATTAAAATATCAGTTAATGAGTTATTTCCACGACACGGCGACGAATATGAACATGACATTAAAATTATATTTTACAATTTCGAACGAATATAAACGGTTAGATAGCATACAAAAGCGCGGTCCATTAGATATTTGTAGCGATTTTGATATTTAATTTTTAAAATACAGATACATTATAGATTCATATTATAAGATGCACCTTATGATTAAACTTATTTAAATTATACAAAAGAGTATAAATTACATCTATAAATATATAGCAAGATATTTGGAATATATAAACGATAATAGGTATTATTTAATATTTTAGGAAACTTTATATACCTACGTAATTGAATGCTGTTTAACGCTTGTGTTAATCGTTGTACGTACCTGGAAACCCGTAATTATTCTACAGGCTGACCGGGCGTTATCGACTTTCAGGTTCACTTAACATATGATTTAGTTATGTAGTTTAATCTAAGGTGTGCATAGGAAAATTATTTATAGCCACCATCATGAAGTTAAACTTTCTTCTAATAATGAATATGCAAATTTAAGTATGTATACCTAACTGTGACTTATCTTTCTTCATTTGTATAATTCAACAGCAAAAAATATAATATTTACCTTTAAAAGAAAATCAATACATTGTTTACTATAATAATATAAGTTCTCGATGGTGCCTATATATAAGCCAGCTGTAAACCAAATAGTCCCTACACATACAATCAATGACAATAATAAAATAAAAGATGTCCAAATTACATTTGATGTATTACAAGGGGTGAGCGAGTGCAACGACGCGGTACGAGAAGGAGCCATTTCCTTTTGATTGACAGCTGTCCTTGTCCAATAGCATGAGCCGAAACTCACAAGCCGCATCAATCACGAACCACCCAACATAAATTATTTAAAACAAACACCAAAATAGTCTTTATTACTAAAATTTTAGAAGCCATAGCATCAAATGCCTTAATTATAATGCGAATACACACGAGCCCTGCGGAATCGTCACGCGAACACGATCGCCCCATTATTCGCCGCCCTTTTGTAATTTGAATTTCGAATTCCAATTCGTATTTGTGGTAAAATAAAAAGAACTGTTTCGACACAATGGCGTCAAGGGCGGTGCTCTGACATGCGATCAAGTTATTACATTAAAGGAAAGCGCACCCGTGAGCCGCTCGCAGACCTGTTATTTTAACTTCGACGAACTTAATATTATAACATTAATACTGAATTCGAACTTTTCATTAGTTGGACCTTAACAAAAACGACGATATTCATTTCAGTTTTCTTTGTTTCAGAAAATGGCTTACCGAGAAGGTTACGAACAGCATACACTAACACTCAACTGTTAGAATTAGAGAAAGAATTCCACTTCAATAAGTACCTGTGTAGACCACGAAGAATTGAGATAGCAGCTTCTCTTGATCTTACAGAAAGACAGGTAAATTTGATTTGATTTCATATTGTAATATTCCTTTATCATACATACATTACATTATGATTTGGTCCATATCCAAATGCTCAGATGCTCTGATACTTGTTCTAAATCCTACTAAAGTAAACATAGAATTTGTGAAATACAATGTATATGTCTAATATAGGGAATAGACGCATAGAATGTTTTTTGTTATTCAAAAACACTCATGGACTTTATAAAGTTCACGACAATGCAGTTGTAAAAAATGTATCGATGAAAACAAATAAAAAAAATAATAAAGGTTGCCTGTAAGAAATCACTTATAGTGATAAGGCCGCCTATGCATTGTATGTATATAATTACAAATCTAATTGTATTTTCTTTGTGCAATAAAGTGTTTTTGATTTGATTTGATTTGAAAACTGAACTCTCATAAAGTGGCTAGAAATTTGAACCTACCAAATAAATTTAATACGAAATGATATACTTATTATATTTATTTTCCCAGGTCAAGGTCTGGTTCCAAAATCGACGTATGAAACACAAAAGACAAACTTTGACCAAAAGTGAAGACGGTGATGATAAAGATTCTACAACGTCTGAAGGAGGTAAAAGTTCTAAAACGGGACTGGAAAAATTTTTGGACGACGATGGCCCTTTATCTGGAAAAAAGAGTTGCCAAGGCTGTGAACTACCCCCAGGAGCTTTGTGCTCACCAACTGAAGATCTTCCTGAACTTACATCCAGAACTCGAAATAACAATACACCTAGCGCTACCAACAACAACAGCTTTGCGAGTGATGGTGCTTCAAGTGTAGCATCTTCGTCTTCACTTGATAAACTCGAAGATGACTCTCGAGAAGCACCTTCTTC
Source organism: Heliconius nattereri (assembly GCA_013403645.1). Lineage (NCBI taxonomy): Eukaryota > Metazoa > Arthropoda > Insecta > Lepidoptera > Nymphalidae > Heliconius > Heliconius nattereri. Next base: position 3,115,414 of record JAAIXI010000222.1, on the reverse strand, counting down.
TAACGCTGTATCCGTAGCACCTAGAAATTTAGCAAAACGAATAAAACAAGAATCGAGAAAACGATCACCGTCATTGGATGCAGGATGTAAAGTCTCACCATCTTCGTCAAAAGAAGGCCTTGTAGGCATTGCTGGTCTTGCAGATGGCAAGTTTTCTTCAGTAAACTTAACACCATCGTCTACTCCAGGAACACCATCTAGCTTGCATCAGAGTCCCCTTGGATTGTATCCTCGACCATCACCACCACATGCAACTTCTGGCCCACCTCTTCCACAGGCGGTACCTAACGCTATGCCTCCCTATGTTATAAGAGGCAATGCTCCACCTGGCCAATTCGTCCCGCATCCGGACTTCCGTATGGACACAAAACAGTTTGTAGGTAAACTGGGTCAATACCCACAAAATAATAGATCCTACGAAGCGTATGGGCCTGCGCTACAAGGTGATCAACACGCGTACACGCGAAACCAACAACATCCAAGACAATCTGATGGATCTTCGACTACAAGATCAGCAAATGGAATAAGTTCTAGACAATCTTATCCACATGAAATGTACCAAAATTATAGCTATGGAAGTTACAGCAAAGATCAAGCAGCATACGGTCATCCTGGCTATGATCAAGCACAAGGATATCCTGGAGATCATATGACTTATCCGAATAGCCATTACGGATATCATTATCATGAAAGTGGCCAACATGATCATGCCCACAGTTATTATAATGATGCACAAAAAGGAAGTGTCCACAGCAGCGATTATACAAAGAATGCCTATTACGATGCAAATTCGTATAATCCACAAAGTACTACAGCTCCCGCGGGATATACAGCTGGAGTTACTACACCTGCATCTGGTGAAACGTACAGTGCAGGTGAATGTGGTGACGGGTATGGATCATTCCAACAATTTTACGAAGCCACACATAATACGCCAACTACTGGAGAGAATTCAAATTCTTCGTCCGATTTTCATTTCCTTAGCAATCTTGCAAACGATTTCGCTCCCGAATATTACACTATTTGAGATAAGGACTTTGCAGAGCAGGCGGGTGATCTGTTCGTATAACATTTAAACGTGTGTAATTCATATAATTATGTAAATAAACCAATTGCTTATTCTAAGGGTTATGGTGTTGGAGTTGAACTGATTGCCAAAGGCGGCTTTCTTGGTATTTGTCCTGTTTCTCACTAAAGGGCACACAATATAAGACCGTAAGATTCTATACTCAGTTATAATGTAATAAATTGTAAATATTTACTCTTACTGTTATTATTATTATTTGTTAGAGTACCTAATGTTACTTAATAATTTTACACGGATTTCAAAAGGCATAAGTAAATATATAAGAACCTCTTTTTAAAAATACAAAAACAGAAATAAATATGGTGATGTCAGATTATGTATAAAAACCTAGAACTTCCCACTTTAATAGGTTGATTACTCAAACAAACTTAATTAATAAAATGTCTTCTTCTGTCTAATAGTGCCAAGTACAAAATAAAATATTAACATTTTATTGTTTAATGTAATATTGTTATTTGATAACACTGATAAAATAAATATACATACATAGTCCGACATCTACCAGCATTTTGTAGTAAGGCAAAAATATTCATATTATAGTCAAAATTATAAATTTATCCGAAAATTAAAGCTTATATCGACGTCCCTGAGTAATAATTTACTAAAAAAATTCTTTCAAATTATATCAGAATTATTATTATAATGTTTTTTCGAAACATCAACACAAGCATTTAGATCGATATAAAAAATCGATTACAGAAGTATCGCTTGGGAACATCGATATTTATTAAATTGGTTAATTCTAACATAATACACGTTAACAAACATTTGAAACACAGACCTGTTTATAGACGCTAATCTAAATTAATTGACATTTAATTAATTATTTAAAAGATATTGTGTACTAAAAACCTTTTCACGTGTTCATGTTATAAATATTGCAATTATCAGATTACTTAATTGTTTTTGAAAAATTACTTGTATAATAGTTATTGTTTACACAGTGAGGGTTAAGAGTCGAGAGTTTGAAATTATAATTTGTGTTTTACTTACATGTTATCGTTCTGTATTAAGATCTTTTATATATTTATTTGGATTTTTCAATATTTATACATTAAAATAACATTTGCAAGCTTCCGTTATACCTATTTGATGTTCTTACACTGATACCGCCATCTGTCGGTCGGCCATGAAAGATTTTCAACCCTCATTAAGTAACAGTCGTTGCCTTATTTAGTTTAAATCATTTTGTGACTATAAAACATACTGTAGATACATAATAAGTTAGTTTATTAAGCGACTATTGTAGATATCAACGCTATTGTTTTGGCCTATTAAAATAAAAAATAAATCATTCGGTGTCGCATGTGTATAAAATTATTTTAGTTTAAACTCCTTCGTATTATAATTTATACACGACTATTTTTTTTGAATTCATAATAACCAGCTTCATCCAGTTACGAGAAATATAGAAACAATGAATATTTCATTATAACATCTTTCATTATTATTCTTAACTTTTTAATTTCTTAACCAGCTTCACGCGCACAGCATAATTTTAATAATTTTCGGTGCATTGGTAACACATCCGTAAACTATACGTTTGTGGTTAAATCTTAAAAATAGCCTTTAAAGTAAGGCAAAATTTGGTATTAAAGTCGCAAGTTCAAGTGAGATATTATGTGAAGATATAAGCTTAAATTTCAAAAAAGCGAGAAACCTTCAATTTTTGTACGCAAACGTCAATGGGCGAGCCCGACTCGCGCTTGTCCGGAACTAGCGCGAGTCTAGCAGGATTAACAAAACCGTACATTTTTTCCGGTTTTTTTTAATAATTAGATATTAAAATTTATAATAAATAGGTAAGGAGGGGCCCAAACTTTGTTACATCACATGACTTGACTTTTATATTCGTTTTGAAAGAATATTAATATTTTAAACGAAAATTACTTTTAAGCTCATGGATTTAGATAAAAAAAATGTATAGGTAATTAAATATTTTAATCAACGTTTTCATTCACATGTGATTTTTTGTAATAGCCAACATAAACTTTGCAGTATTCAATTGTTATTGACAAGTTCATAATTAAACAATAATGTTACTTTATCTGCACACTGAATAATATTATTTCTGATTAATATAATATTATGAAATTCAGAACATGTAGTTACAATAGGAAACCTCTTGTAACTTAGTACTTTCAAATAAATAATCTAATTGAGTTTAATATTACCAACTACCAATTTTAAAAAAATATATGAACTAAGTATACATATAAAGTTAAAAATACAAGGAAAATAAATAATGACCATATTTTAATACATTAGGATGCCAATTGATGTCTAGTAGTAAAATATACCAATGTGCAGATTTAACATAAATTTAAAAAAATCATAGGGGCTTAACATAAAAGCCTATAAGGACAAAAAGTTGAAAGAAATCATAATAAAAGTGTATTTTAAGCGCAAAATAATTACTACAAAATATAGTATTTGTTATGATGTGGATGACTTTTGTGCCTGTGCTTGAGCCTGAGCCTTCATTTCCATCATCATCATAATGGCATCTCGGGCTTTAGACTTCTCAATCCCCAAAACTTGGATTTTTTCCATTTGTTCTGTTACAAATTGTACTTTTCGTTTGAAATAATCTTTTGCACCTTCAATATCCTGCAAGTATTTGTTAATAATTATAAAGAGTGTATAATTTTATACAAAACATATTCATTTATTTATTACAATGACAATAATATTATATAGATTTAATTATTCTGTATGTGTTTGTCACCCCTACTGCATCTATATATTTAGACCAATTTATAAGAAATTTTGTATTTATATATTCCTAAATATAAGCACAAAATTTGGAAATAATTAATTTAATCTGCCAAAATGTGCACAATATTGGTACAACCAGGGCTTGTTAAAGTTACCAATTCCCATTTAAATTAACGCTAATTACCGTTAATTTCATTTCGATACCTAGGTATCGTTACGATTTGGTAGCATACTTGGTAACTTAACGGAAAAATAACGTTATAATAAGGGTAATTTTGCGTTAAATCTTTTCGTTAAATTTAGTGTTACTTCGAAAGTAGCGATAAAAGTAGCAGTATAAATAACACTTTTATTTTGTTACCTTCATGCGACGTTGCCGTTAAATTATATTTCGCTACAATTGCTCATTTTGTTAAAAATAAAAATGGGGCGAACGTAATATGGGCTATACAAAAGACAAAGAAGTGTAATTTTACAATAAATATTTTATCATAAAAGTAATTTACGTTCATATTAAAAATAGTATGTGAAGTATAGCTTAATGCGGCGGCTTAACTAAAATAGAAAGTTAGTTTCATGGCGCAGCGGCACAAGGGTGTGACTGTGACGCGACGGTTGTGGGTTCGATCCCCACTCGAGGAAATGAAATATTTATTTATGTTTATATTTCCATTTCTTCGCTCTGGCGTCCAGCAAAGCGCGGCGTTGAGTTTTGCCACTAAATACGCATTCCCTCCAGAATTCGCCAGAAAGTGGGGAACGGAGTGTCTTAACACCAGGCCTCCCTCTGCCTACCCTGCTGTGTGCGGGATACAACGTAAAGATAAAAGTGAAAGAAACAAAGAAAGTTTCACAAAATATTGTTTATAATGATAATAATTTTATTAAAATTACCCATTTAAGTTTTAAAAAATTACATGCTTAACGATTGTAAAACCAATGATGTATATATTCACAAAAACAATCAAAACCCGGAATCAGACGAGAGTGACGGTAACAAAACTAGCTTATAACGATACTATTTCAACGATAGCTAATGATACCGTGGACTTCAAGTTAACGGTAAAAGTATCTAAATATAAAGGTATATATGGTAGCGCTACTTTTCAAGTATCGATACCTGAAGTAGTGATACCAACTTTTTATCAGTATTTTAAGCCCTGGGTACAACTGATCAACCAGTTTAGGGTCACTCAGAAAATTACAGAGGGCTATGCTTGAAAATTTCTGAATTTGAAATGAAGAAATCCTAAATCCGAATCCAAAACAGAAGACGTGGTTTAATTTTAGGTCAAATAAATTATAGTAGGCTGGCCACATTTATTGCAGAATTGATAACCAAAACGGTAAACACATTTTGAAGTGAAGACCAGCCTTGGCAAGCAAAGTGTCATACATCCTCTAGCAAGGTGGGGTGATGCACATTCTCAAAGCAGTTAGCAACTGATGGAAACGAAGAGTCAAAGGCGAAGCTCAGTGGTGTTCCTTTAAGAAATCTTTGTACAGCAGTACACGAAGACTGATGATAAAGCTGATAATTGAATATGTATTTTTAAAAGAATCTTCTAGTAACTACTTACTTTCTTTGCATAATATCCAGTTCCAATATCTATAATAACATTCTCCGAGTCAGCTATTACACCAGGCACATACATTGAGCCAGTGAGAGGTACAAGAATAGTCTTTCCCTTTGATTCTGGTGTTATCTTCTCAACACTCTCTCCAGATTCCACAAATTTGCCTTGAGCTATTTTTAAAGTTTGTAAAGAGTCTTGGAACACATTTATTTCCTACAAAAAAAATTAAAGTAATGGTCTCAATAATGTAACTAATCAGGAAAAGAATAACTTTTATATATTTTATAATTTAACATTCTTACTTGATCTAATTGCTGTTTCAGTTTGGCCAACTGGTGAATATTTAGCTTAGAAAGATCGATTTGATGCATTCCAGGGGCAGGAGCTGAAGAAATCGTTGCCATTTTGTAAAAAAATTGTAATTTTAAACGCAACTAATGAAATATAATACGTTTATCAATTATTTTTATACACAATGCATTATAGTAACCTCTCCGGCGAACGAAACACTTCAAAAATCTTTGATTTAAGATTCTCGTTTAGGGCTGCCAATACTAATATAATAATATTATAAATACCCTGGCAACATATCATATATGTTTAAACTTATTTCAAAAAAAAGTATGTAAATAATTCGAAAATTTATATAAATACCCAATTTTCTGATAGTAAAAAATTAAAAATAAAAAATAAAAATCAATATTGTCCTTTTTGATCATTTCATAAAATATTAGTCCATAATATGTAAAGATAATTTAGTTGATTGTTGTAATTCGTACTTCGTGTGATTGGTACGTAATCTTGGTGGTAAATCCGACTCGTATTTCCCCGTTTTTTTTAAATTTAATATTTATAACTTGATAACTACGATAATAAGTGATTGTGATTTCCACGATAAGATATATAGAAACTAAGATTCTTCTGTATTACCTGTATTATATCTTGTCATTTTTGAATGACACAAAAATCGTAGTTTTCGAGTTTCGACGGAGAAGTGTTTGAAGTTACAATTTTATATTTACCTCTTTTGTCGAAAGTAATTCAATGAATCTTATGATCCACTTTACATAATTCTTTATATATTTGAGACAATTTAATATTAAATATTTAAACGTTATACAATATAACCTATATAAAATGTCGGTCACTATCATTGATACTGTAGATAATTTCACGACCTTTATACGGTACGTACGTCTATTTTATAATTTAATTTTAAAAAACTTCGTTGTTATATGGATAATTACTTAACTTCAATAGGTAAATAAGATTTTTAGTTATTTTATTTTGTAAAGTCAATAGCTAAATTAAATTATTAATATTTAGATTATTTTAAATTAGTTATAACAAAAATAATTACTGAAAATATATAAAAATAATAAATAAACATTTTATTAAATGGCACAAATATATTATATTGTATCCATAATAATTTTATAACTTTCAGATCACCAACTTTATCAGTGGTGCATTTCTCAGCAGATTGGGCAGACCAGTGTAAGCCAGTAACAGAAGTTTTAAAGGAACTTCTAAAACTACCTGAGGTTCAATCTAATAATAGTAAATTTGGTGTATGTGATGCAGAACATCTGTCAGAAATCTCATTAAAATATAAAGTATGTATTCTTTAATGTTTATCATAATATCCATTAATTTACAAAATTTATAATTCTATATAAATCTAAAAAATTTATAATAAAAAAGTTATATAAAAGAAAAATCTTATTTTTCTTTTATATAACTTTTTTGAGCTTCACACTGTATCTTATATATAGCACTGTAGACAGAAGGAACTTTATGTTAAGACATTCCATTCTCTACTTTCCACCAATTTTCTAGGCATTGTTTGTTGAGTGGTGTAACTTAATGTCACTCTTTGTCCTGTTGCCAGAGCGAGGAATTGAAAATAATTAATGTCCAATGGGAATCAAATCTAAAACTGTTGTGTTTATACTCAGATGCTGTGCTACTGGGCAGCAATAGCCTCATTATATTAAAATAACATCACTAACTTGATCACTTGTAATGATATTTACATATTGCTTTTTTTTAAGGTTGATTCAGTTCCAACAGTTATTTTATTTAAAAATGGTTCCCAAGTTGACAGAGTTGATGGAGCTGATGCCGCACAAATAACTTCTAAAGTCAAATCTCAATGTGGCAAAGGAGATCTGATCGGAGCACCAAAAGAATCCTTAGAGAACAGACTTAAAGCACTTATAAATAGACATAATGTAATGGTTTTTATGAAAGGCACAAGAGATGCTCCAAGATGTGGATTTAGTAGAACTCTTGTTCAAATTCTCAATGGCACTGGGTATGCATAGAATTTTTGTGTTTTCTTAAAAGTATTTTTCTTTTCTAAGTGTGGAATAACAATTTAAAAGAATAAAATGCTTAGAAATTATTTATTTGAAAAATGCACTTACCATGATAATAAGAATTTCGACATAGCTTGATAAGAACATAATATGGCTCAAATGGCTAAAGCCGTTGGCCCTTTATAATTTTTGTTCTTTTTCTAAATATTTTTCTTCCTTCTTTTGTATTTCATACCAAACATTTTTGAATATTCAATGCGCAGTCTTACTTGCCTAATAATCATTTTTAGAAGTCATTTTTGGAAAAATCCTGATGATAAATGTTTCTCTAGTGCACTTGGATGGTATCTACTACATTCAAATGTTAATATTTTCTAAATATATTTTTGTTTTGTTTCCTTAGAGTTCAATATGAAACATTTGATATTCTAACTGATGAAGAGGTGCGTCAAGGGTTGAAGACATATTCAGACTGGCCAACATACCCTCAACTATATGTTAAAGGAGAGCTGGTTGGAGGACTTGATATAATTAAAGAATTACAAGCTAGCGGAGAATTTGAGTCTACGCTTAATGCCTAAGAATGCTTCAATGTTGTGTAGCTTAATTTTTTATTTATAAAAATAAAAACTTTTTCGTAAATCCCGTATTAAAAATTTGATTATAATGTCATTATATATTAATATTTAAAAAAATTACCATGTTTGTTGTCCATTGCTATCTTTACGCTTACTTATTTTTAAAGTAAATTATGATCATCGTTATGGTGGCGGCGGTGATTTATTACTTATTTTATTTTTGGCCAGTTGCACATGGACACAAAGTGTGTAAACGCAACTGGTTGTATAGTTCGAGTCCCACTCAAGGAAATGAAATATTTATTTAAATTATATTTTCATTTCTTCGCTCTAGTATCGAGGCATAACGCGTCGTTGAGTTTTGCCACTCAACACACAGTGTCACCAGAATTCGGCGAAAACTGGAGAACGTCTTAATATTAGGTTCCCTCTCCCGCTTTGTGCGGGATATAGCGGGAAGCTGAAAAATATATAGATACGAGCAGTGCATGTTACTGTAGGTTTTTGATTCTGGTATAAATTAGCATTTTTCATCTATGGCTTTTCTGATTTTTTTTATCTGACGTTGACAATATAATTGTGTCAATTGTCATCTGCCATGAAAAGCGAACGTAGGTAGACTAGGTAGATGTCACTTGTCAGTAACAAAGTTTTCTAATTCTTAATTGTTATCAATTTCAATTTTATTAAGGGCTCCCTTTGATTACTTAACATATATTTTAATAACTAATTACAGAATTTGTGACATGGATACCTTAATATCGTTTAATTATAGTAAGTATATACTTAATCGTTATCACTTGTTTTGAATCTCGAATTATCCGTTTATGTCTGTGATTTTCTTGTAGAAATAATGAATAATATAAGGACTGCAGGCGATGGAATGGAATCAGATGAAACTGTTAGCGAAAATAGAAACAAATTGGAATCTAAACCTGTACTTACAAAGGCGAATACCAAAGAAACATTGCTTCCTGGTCGCTTAGTGCAAATTTATCCAACCAAAATCATTACCTCCGAAAAAAAAAGTTCTCATATATATTCAAAAAATCCTAAATTTGTTCCTTATGAGCCTTATCCAGGGGCTGTTAAGCCAATGACTTCAAATTGTGTGCCTAAAGGGAATAAAAAATCTAAAAATCATATGGACATAAACACTCTTATTTCTCAAATGTCCAAAATGGATACTAACATAAATGAATATAAACCACGAAATAAATTAACTTCATGCAGTGATAAATCTGATGTGGATCTAGATAAACAAAAGGAAAATACAGAAATGCAGAGAAAATTAGATGAACTGTCTAAAGAGAATGAAAATTTAAAGGAACAATTAAAACAACAAGCACAGGTATAAATTATATTGATAATTATGTTACAACTAATGGCCCGCTCATGGTATCGCCTGCCAAAAAAAAGCCAATAGGGCTAGAAACAGCATTAACCTCATGTTTACAAAAAAAACTGCTTTCTGCCCAATTTATAAAAAAGTTGAGGGACTCAACACCACACTTTGTCTACCAGAGTATCTGCCATTGCATTTACTAAACAGTAAATTTTATTATAGTAATACATACATGCATATTATTATAATAAAATTGATTTATAAATTGAATATATTGATCTATATACAACAAAAAAAATAATATATTGCCTTTTTATTAAAAAATAGGTGAACAAAGAACTCAAAACAATGTTAGTAGCTTCAATGGGTGAAGATTTGGAATTCCAAGTGCAGTCTCTCAATGAGGATAAGAAGCACTTGGCCAATGCCCTAATAAACTCTGCACAACATTTGTCCACTCATCAGGTAAATTAGCTTCTTTTTTGCAAATAGCATCCAACACATACCGGCCAATTTTAAAGACATTGCATGTTTTGTGTGACATGTTGCAGTGCTTTGTCTTGTTACGAGAGTGCCAAAATGAAAATTTATTTATTTCCCTTAGCGGGAACTGAACCCACAACCGTCATGTTTGCAGTCACACTACTGTTGCATATTTTTAATAAAATAATGAATAAAGAATTGTGTATAACAGATTGCACATAATAAGTGCTTGAGGTACTCCAACTGCAGGTGTAGTAGGCAATATGAGGCTATATTTTATATAGGCTAGGCCTAAATAAAATATAGCCTAGATATGGACTATCCAATACATAATAAAAAAATATATTTTGAACCAGTTCTAAACAAAATTTTCAACTTTAAACTGTAACTGTAAATTTGTAATCAATATTTAAACACATTTAAAGGAACAAACAGAATGGCTTGCTGGTCAGTGTGAAGTGTGGAGAAGTAAATTTCTAGCTAGCAGGTAAATGATTATGTACATATGTTAATTTTATAAATAGCCACAATGATAATAGATTGTGGGTTTGATTCCTAATCGGTGAAATAAAATATTTGATAAATACACATTTTCTCACTCTGGTCAAACAGTATGGTGCTTATATTGCAAAAGAAAATTATTAGTTAGAGTATAGAAATATTTATTGTTTTCATTTGCTTGCTCTGGCAATGCGCGGCGTTGATCTCCGCCTGTCAATATGCAATACCTCAAAATTCGGCGGAAAGTAGGGAACAAAAGTGTCATAATGAAAATGGAGTGTCTTAAGACTACATTCCCAAGTTCCCTGTGTCAGACAAAGTGTAAAGCTAAAAAATAATAATTACACTACAAATCCATATTATTATTTTCTTTTCAAGTTTAATGATTGAAGAATTGGCCGTGTGCAAGAAAGTGTTAAACGAAAAAACAATAAACCTGCAACAAGCAGTGAAACAATTACTGGACGAAAGATGTAGAATGAGAGATCTATTAATATGCACATACAAAAACTTATATAGCCTACACGAAAACTGGTTGGAAAGCATTGCCATATCAGAAAATATGGGAAACAGACCGATTGGGAAACTTAATTTTAATACAACAATGCCTCATTCTGGTAACATACTCGATTTGGCGTCGACTAATTTAAAATTGTCCGAGAACATTAGTAGTTCTATGGACAAGCAGGATGTTAGTCATTTAGATTCATTATCAACTAATACTGAGGCTGAGAGATTTGCGGAACAGGTGAGAGATGTTCTTGATATTTATATATATTAATTGCAGCAGCCGCAGCAGCTGTGGGTTCGAATCCTACTCGAATTATTAATATCAATTTCCTTACTCTGGCAAGAAGTAGCAGTATTGAGTTCCATCATATAATCTACAATTTCTCAAAAATTTAGCAGTGCATGTGGAACGGATTGTCTTGAACACTATATCGCATCTACTATTAAATTCATGAATATATTTTAAATAAAAAAACAAATAATCATTTATTATTTTTTTAGGTAATGGCAATGCCGTTTGAAGTAAAAAAAGTAAATGAAGAGCCCGTCAATGCTCTAGTGCATCACGCTTACAACAAGAGTGACGTATCGCTACCGGTCGCTTCCTGCGTGCACTGCAATGGGAAAGTGCAGTTGTTATAATTATTTATTAAAATGTACCTTACTTTGTATATTATATTCTTTTACTTTTAGATAATTTAAACAGGTATTATAAAAGAAATTATAACCAAAAATAAATAATTAAGTGACTAAATTGAAGACCAGTAGCAGCGTTAGGATAGGGTGCGTTGGGAGACGGCCCATAAATATTTCTCTAACAAATAAATATTTTATTATAATTTGATATTTTAAAATCAATAAAATTGCTCAAATGTGCACAAAATTTTCTAACAAATTCGTAAAAATCTCAACACTCGTACTAGTACATTCCTTGCCTACGTTTTTATAATGGATGTTCAATGTAATGTTTTTAATTACTTATTTTTATAATAAGTGTATTTAGGATATTATTTATTCAATTTTGCTTTATTATAATTAATATTGAAAATAACATCATATACCCATGAGAGTGAATATTTATTTGTGTATATTTAACTGGTTATTGGTTAACATTAAGATATTTTTAAATATGTTATATTTAATGGTTCAATTATAATAAATGGATATAATATTCTTCCTGACCCAATAAATATGTTTTATTTGAAAATGTTTCAATCATGCTAACTTACTATGAATATCTTACAAGATAAAAATAAATCAGCTTCATCCTGTATCCCGCACACAGCAGGGTAGGCAGAGGAAGAATCTTACAAGATATTTCTTTGAATTATGTAAGCAGCTTTATTTTCCAATATAATATATTTATTTTACACAATCAATAGTAACGTTCGTAGTTACTTTAATAAATAAAAAAAAGGAAATACAATTGATTACAGAAATATTATTTATTAAACAAAACATAATAATGCAATCAAAAGCTAATTCAATTATTTATACATAAAACATGAAAAAGTAGTCTATATTACATTTAAAGCAGAAACAGAATTAGACTTTTAAATGGACGTAAAACAAAAAGGAACAAAGTGTATAAAGAAAATACATAAGTACTATTTACATATAATAAATTTCTATTTTTTTTAATATTTAAACCCCTTTATGCATTAATTGGTTGTGATATTTCAACATTTCGGTGCCGGTATAGTTGTATGAGAGGTAGTCCCGCACAGGGACGTACTTGGCGCCGCCGAACCAATCGACCATTGCGATTTGGGCGATTTTCATTTTAGCAATAAACCAGTTGTGATCTGTTGGGAAATTAAATGTTAATAACTGTATTAATTCTATTTATATTATAAATGTAATTTTTTTTGGGGACGGTGTTCCAAAATCACGCAAACGCTTTTATAATTTCACTGAGCAAATTTAGATGAAACTTTCCAGTAATGTATATCAGAATGATACATAAATTATAATGTATGTAAAAATATTGTATAATTTGGCTTTAATATATAAAATGACTTTAAGAGGGTGAAGCCGCGCGTACATTGCTAATTTGATTATTATTTGCTTTTAATTTCACGATGTGTAGCAGATTAGGCAGAGGAAACTAGGGAACCCTAGTTTTAAGAAACTCTGGTCCTCACTTTTCATTGAATTTTTGGGCGGAACTCAACCCTAGGCTTTGTCACCAGAGCGAGAAAATTAAAATATAAAATATTTCATTACACCTAGTGGGAATCAAATCCATAACCATCATATTTAGAGTTGCACTGCGACACGAGGTTTTGCTTTAATGTATATATTTTTTATTACATAGAATATTACTGATAACAGTTTTATATTTAAGTAACTACGTGCTAAAAATATAATTTAAATACACACCTGGTGGGAAATTTGCCATCGCCGGGTGTCGTTCAAACAGAGCGGCCTTCGCGAAATTGTATTCAGGGGCGCCCTCTTTGACCTGTAATATAATTTATTATTTAAAAACAAAAAAATCGGTTTTACAAAGTGTCATTATAAAAATATATTATTAATATAGGTATCCATTGGTGGGCGCAGTGGGATAGTGTATATGACTAAACCCGATGGATTTGCGTTCGATTCCCACTCGAGGGAATGAAATTAATATTTTCATTTCCATCATGTTCGGGTGATAAAACAACGCTTTGTTCCGCCATTCAACGTGAAATGTTAAAAACGGGGATTTCCCACTGTCTACCCCGCTATGCGGGAAGAAGCGTGAAGCTGCTTTTTTATTTATTTTCACGCCATTTAGTGCAATGTTACTCAACAGGACAGCAAAGTGTATTGTAAATATACGCTTCAATGTGACATTTGATTAAGAATGTCGGCCAGTGAGTGTTAGCTTGTCTCACCGGTTTTATGTTTTGTTACTAAAACTGATTTATTTTTATTATTTTATGAATGTTCTTAGTATGCAAATAACATAAGGTAAAATATATCCATAGTAATGTTCGATTGTACAGGTACACTTTATGATAGTGTGGATTCGATCTTCGATTCAAATCCTTAAAGATCCTTAGATATAATGTAAATACATAGAAATCTGCCACTCGTAGACATAAAATAGAAAATGCAGAATGTATTTTCCTTACTCCTAGGTTTTTATCTACATTGAAAATACTTAAAAGATCCAAAAAACAATAGAAATCTGGAATAGTATATCCAACAAATTACAGTAAATATTAGCTTCCAATGTGACACAATCTTTATTTATAACAAAGCATGTATTAATAGGTACTTACTTAATACTATCAATATATAGATAACAATGATAACGGAGACGTGCGAATATAAGCGTACCACTAATCTAATGAAAATATCGTTAAGATAAACATACTTTACACAGGTCTGACATTTTGAACTTGGCTAAAAATTGCTTATTGTTTTTGAAATATCTAATATGTGTTAAAAATCTTATGAAATAAAGTGATTCAATTTTTAGAGATTTATAGGGAAGATTTAATTATCCTTTATGCCTATCTTTTTTCAGTTTCATATTGTTAGTATGAAGATGTTAATTTATTCCCCCTGAATGAGCATTGAACCCACAATCATCACGTTTATTCAGGCGTTGTATTGATCCACAATGCCTCTATGTCTTAGTCCATTTGAGGAAATATTTATGATGGCTACTGGTAATTCTTCGATTATAGGTATTCAATAAAGCATGTAGCGTCCTTATATAGAATAAGAAACTATTACTTTTTGCAGCATATAGAGTATGCAGCAAAAAGTGGGAATTTTCCAAGTGGGAATTAAATCAAATATCGTATTTAATATTAAAAATCTTAACATAACGTGAATGCTTGAAGAGTCTACTATATATAATATTTTAATCTTTAACAACTCAAAGTTTTGCTGTCTTTAGGAATAATGTAGTAGGTAGATACCTTTGCCAAAAAGACAAAATTATATTAGGTACTAGCTTAAATATTAATATACCTAAGTAATTGACAGCACAAATGCAGGTCTCCTGTGATAGTACGACGCGACGCATTAAACTCGACAATACTTTATTATAGATAGCAAGTTATTAATATGATATTTTTGTTAAGTGGAAAATTTAAATTATTTTCTTTTTGAAGTTTGATGTTTAAACAAGGAGTCTCTAACAACTAAAACAGGCGTTGAACTCGGTGACCGTACTGTACATATGTCGGTATATGTATGTATATAACTCAAAACTCACTTTTTTCATTTTTCCAGATAGCATCAGTCTTGTACATCTCGGGTCTTCAGGATCCCATTTTTGATTTTCGCAATATCTAGTTTCTTCGAGGGAAACTAGTATTGTAGCTCTACTATTTTTCTGCAAAGATATTTTTTTACTTACTATTAGGTTACCTATATTATGTAATCACTTCTTATATCTTTCAGAAATCTTATGAATAAATAAACAGAGGGAATCCTGAGAGCCTAGTGCTAAGACACTCTGTTCCCTACTTTCCGCCAAAATCTCGAGGCATTGCATGTTGACTGACGGAGTGGTTACCAGACAAAGGAAATTAAATTAAATATTTCATTACCCTGAGTGAAAATTGAACCCACAAACGTAACGTCGCAGTTATATGCCCCAGTGTCACAACGGCCTCTAACTTTAATAACAATTTTATAATTTTATGTAGATGACTATGTTAAATTTAAATATTATTAAATTGATAATGGCCAAAGTATATAATAAAAAAAAATGCCTGATAATTTAAAGTCAAAAGATAACCTAATTAAAATAACTTACCGATAAGTCTCTTGCTGTAAAATCTAAAGGTGACATATAAAAATATGGTATACCGGTGGAATTCGCCATAGATCCGTCCACTACGGATTTAACATTAGAAAATGGAAAACCATTGATGCCTGGCAACACAGAAATTGTTGCTATTGATGCCCAATCTGAAAATTATGCGAATATTTTAACAAATGGAAAATACTGTTTTTAGAAAGGTAAACAAATTTGAACGTTTTCAACCCGCGATTCTTGTAAAACGTCCAAGCGCTCTGACCAGTAAGCCATACGTTCTGATCAAGCTACAATCAATAAGTTTTATTGTAACAATTGTATAAGAATTTCGACGTAACTAACAATCAGTGGTTGCAGGCGTTTAGACAGTTTCCAGACATAAAAGGCGCGAGTTCTAAGTTCAAGTTTATTTAACGACTGATAATTAATATAAATTGAGAAACAATAATAAAGTTTATATAAGTATTTTACTTATTTTCATTTTCACATTTAAATAGGACATTTATAACATAAGTAGTTTTAGAACATCATCTATATCAAAATCGGATCTATTTAAATAGTTTAGGGAAATTTTACCAAATAAAAAAAAATTATTAATGTAGGTTCGTATCCAACTCGGGAGAGTGAATTATTTTTATTTTCCTCGCTCTGTTAATAAGAGTGCGGCGTTTAGTTAGACGTTAGAGTTATTCCACTCGACTCGAGCGTCGACGAAGACATGACTCTGTCTACGCTACTCTATAGGGAATTAACGCATGGTTAACAGTTCTTGTTTCATATTGCACTTTTCGTGAGCACACTAAAAACTTTATAAATATTGTTTTATAAACACAAAGTCTCAAACTAATGTTTTTTATTTCTCTCTTATAACATCAATAAATTTTATCTTATTCTGTCTCTACCATAACAAATAGCATGTAAACAAAACATTGTAAGATGATGGAAATTAAAAAATATATAATACATAGCGATATATTTTTTTAATAATTAATTAATAATTATTTTTAAAAAATCGCTAATGTAACGTAATTAAATATAAGCTGTCAAAATGTGCTTCTTACCACAATTATGTAAGACATATCTCGCCATTGCAACTAACTTTGTATGGTCTGGAGGACTGGCCTCTTGGTGATTCGGTTTTCGCGTTGCAATTTCATTCTCGGAATCGTTGTGAACCCAATTGTTCTTCCGCTCTGAACTGTACTTGGATTCTCCATAAAAGCACATAGCACATAAGGTCAATATAAATAACTTCCACATACTGTATAATCTAGAGACAAACATTATTTTTAATATTTTTTATATTTATTGAAAAATTGATTCAACATAAAAAAAATGTAAGTGTTTTGAAATTACTTGAAGTAATTTTCTTTAATCTTTTCCTCATAAGCTATAATTATCATTTAAACTCACTAAAATAAAAGTACAATGAGGTTTAAAAACACTAAAAAAACATGCACGTTGTGATTATTCCGATTTACAATACAAAGTATAACATTTTAATTTATATACGAATATAAATAGATTCACAGTCAATATTAAATATTGCTCGAATGGAGTAATTTGTTACTTTTAAAAAAATCTTAGCTCTTTTTTTAAGTACCATGATCTACTTATTTCCTCATGTTTTATGTATTTACTATAAACTCTACTTTTTATTTTAAAAAAAACAAAAGTCAATTAATTAACTTTGTTTGACGTTAAATAAATAGCTTTAAATTTAGTCAGAAAATATTGTCATAATAACGAAATATTATATTACTTACATTTATACAAGAATAAACGCGCAAAACACTGCCAAAATGTTTTTGGCAAATAATCGTGCAGCGCACACGACTCTCCACAAAACGGAAGTCAGCAAGCGCGCCAAACAACTAAATGAGAAGGAAATAGGAATTGAATTGAGACAACAGCTTGTCATACGTTTGACATAACAATTTTTTAAATATCATCAAATCTAGAAAGCGAAGTTACCATTACGATTAACGAGATAATAATGATACTATAAATAAAAAATATTTGACAAAGATATTATACGTCACGTAGCATTAATGTGAAACGACTTGGCGCGTATTTTAAAAATCGCTCAATATATATTTTTGATTACAACTCAATGTTATAAAAGAAATAATGCACGGTGCACATGAATGGAGTTGAGTGACGCAAGCTTTCGTCATTAATATTCAATAGCTACTCTACGCTAGATATAAATTGGCATAGCTATAGCATCTCTATAGAATATATATCTAACTAGCGGACGCGCGCAGCTTCGCTTGCTTATTTAGGAGTGAATTCTAATAAACCACGAAACATGTGTTCAATAAAATATTTTTAAGAGTCTAAATTTCAAATTTTATAAAAATCGATGGCGATTGAAAGATTTTTCCATACAAACTTTCAACCCCTTATTTGCACCCTTAGGGGGAGAATTCTAGAAAACCATGAAACATGTGTTCAATTAAATACTTTTAAAAAACTAAATTTAAAATGTTATAAAAACCGGTGCTGATTTTTATTTTTTCCATACAAACTTTCAACCCCTATTTCGCCCCTTTAGGGTTAAAATTTTTCAAAATCCCTTCTTAGTGGATGTCGAGATTACAAAAGTAAACATCTGTTCACGTTTCTGCGCACAGCGGTTACGGCTGTGCGTGCGTCTTACCTCAGTCAGTGAGGACAAGTCCTTTTATATATATAGATATGAATGTTAGATAAAATGATGACACAATGCAAAAAACGCTAAGTAACTTATTAAGTAAATTGTTTCTTTTTCCTAATAGACACCACAATTTATGGAAGCATTCTGAAAAACTCTCGTTATAAATAAAATAAAAAAATAATTCAATCTAATACTTCTGCTTTGACCTCTTCATTTTTAAAAAAAAATCCGTCAGTACCTTTAATAATAATAGGGCCGTAGTGTTGTAGTACGACTCCGTATGAGTAAACGCAGCACTCGTAGATTCGAATTCCACGAGAGGAATATTCTTATATCCTCTGATAAGAAGTCAAAGCGCGGTACTCATATACAAATGTAGCAGGAGATGAGTGATGACTATCAAAGTTTGATTAAATTAATTGAATACTGCTAAATAATTGACATTGTCATAGAATACATTTTATTTATTGACCATAGAATTTTCTTTCTAATTCTTGACATGTTACTTATTTACTAAATATCAAATACAAAAAAAAGTATTAGCGCTGTTGAGTGCTCTTCGCGATTTGCTCTTTCAGCATAAGAATACTAGCGCGTTGTTCCGGCGGTAGTAATGCAATTTGCTCATCAGATAATTGCAACACTTGCATAATAAGGGCAGCCTGAAACATAACAATTTAATGTAACGCATAATTGATTTAAATATATTTAAAAAGGGCTAATGATTTTAATATATATTTTTTAACTTTATGCTGTATCATCACGCAGCAGAGATAACCAATGAATATACTCAATTTTTCACTATCCGCTCAATTTTCGTGATATTGCGTGTGGAGTGGCAGAACTCAAAAGTTATATTTTGTTACCAGAAAGAGGGAAATGAAAATAAATAATTCCCCAAAAGGGGAATTAATTAGAAAAGCACCGTGTTTAAAGACACTGTGCCGCTGCGCCACAGCGGCTTCAATTTAAATATAGTGATCATTCAATAAATAAACTTTATCGTACCTTTTCTTGGTCTGAAGCGCCAGATGGTATTCCTTGTATAGTCCTCGCTTGCGCCATGCTGGGCATGCCGGGTGGCATTTCTACATAAAAAAATATTATTATTATTATTATTATGAAAAACCAAGCAAAACTATATTATATTATTTTAAAATAGCAAAGACAATATTTAAAAATTTAAATTATATATTAGATTTAGCTTATTCCACAAGAAGCGTACAGGTACAAAATGTCGAGGTCCCCGTCTCGGTAGTATTTCGATGTTAGGTAAATGGTGGATGTGCGATTACATGTGTAAGTGTCGGATCATATGTATCAATATTGGTTAAGAGGTGTCAATGTCGGATGACATGTGTGGATCTGAGGTCACATGTGTACATCCCTATGTACACATGTGACCTCAGATCCACACCACATTTATTATAGGAAAAGAGAGTCTTAACACTAGGTTCCTTTTGCCTATACTGTTATATGAGGGCTGCATCATGAAGTTAAAAAAAATACATATATATATATATAATACTCACGTGGTGGCATCTTCGGTTGGTTTCGAGGGTCATTAGGACGTACTCGAGGATCCGAGTTAAAGTTCTGCATATTGGCAAGACGCGGATCACGTGGGAATGATCTAAGAAAAAAATATTACTGTATAATTTGCTTGTATAACACAAAGAAATAAAAATATATTAACATATAAAAAAACATCAAATAAACGAACTAATAACATTTAGAAGCAAATAAACTTATTACATTTTTTAAAATATGAAACAAGTTAAACCCATAGAAAATGCCTAAGCATTTTATAAGCAAATACAAAAAAATATTCAAAATTATTTAAGACAAAATTTTAGCATGAGTTGAATAGAGGATACTTTGAATTAAAAAAATAGGGTAGTACATCCATGAATAGAACAATAAGATAATGTCATACAGGCCCTGTACAGCATATGTATATAAGAGTTAAATAACATATAAATTAAAAGGATGTATGAGCCAAAAAACATTTACTACTTATATGTAAAAAACTTACACATTATCATTACTCTCCGTTTGTTGGGCAGATCTTAAAAATGTTAGTAATTATAACCAAAAATCTTTTAAGCCTTAATTAAAAATACACTACAGAGTCGATAATCCCAATATCAAATAAATGGACAACTGCTTATCCGAACTATCATGATTACCAATGCTTAAGCAAAAACACATATCATTTATCTAAACAATATAATTAACTTATTAGACATTTTTGAGTCATTTGTATATGGTTTTATGATGTATAATTTTGAATTTTAATTACAAAAAATAATTAATTTTTAAATATGTCATAGTAATTTAGATTGTATTATTTTTTCTCACATAAACCATGCCTTGTCTAGACATAATGAGTAAATGAAAATGACCACCAGTGGGGATCAAACATGCAACCACCGCGTTTAGTGAGACGCTGTTCTACTGCGTCACAATAACCTGGATTTTTTATAACTCAATCAAAAATATTGTAACTAAATAATAATGATATCAATACATACGCATCAGTATTATGAGGGACAGGCGCCGGTGGAGGCACATGAGTGGGGTGCGGAGGTAAACTCCGCATATCTTGATCCAGGAGGGGCGGCCTAGAGTTACGCAGATCCACGTCCATGCCTGCATTGTTCATGTTTTGTATGGGCATTGGTGGGCGCTCTGGTTGTAGGATAATAAAAATATTATAAGTAAAAATATGTTTTTTTATTTGGAATTAAAAATAACACAGGTACAATATTTAAGACGCTCGATAATGACTGCATTAGTGAGAACTGTGTTGCAGCCATTATCGCCCACCTCAAAAGGACAAAGTAGTAACATAGTTCCATACTATCTTATTTAAAGTATTATTATTTAAAGTATTAGTACTTATATAAACAGTATAAACAAAGGTAGTTGATTGTGTTTGTGTGAGTGTTTGTGTATGTGTGTGTGCATGAGTGTGCGTGTATGCATGAGTGTTTGTGTATGTGTGTGTGCATGTGTGTGTGTATAGTGTATATGTGCGTGTGTCCATGAGTGTGCGTGTATGTATGAGTATATGCGAGTGTGGTGTGATAATGTGCAAGGTCGTGACTTTGGATGCCACCGTAAGCTGTGAGCTGAAATTTCTTGCAGCTCACAGCTTACAGCTCCCGTCTGATGCAGTTGTCAGTATCCTCGTAGGTTAAGCCCATTGGCCACTGCGTTACTATTAGTTTACATTTCTTTGAGTGTAATGGATAAATGTTCAGTAATTTATTGACTTTATTGTACAGAGTGTTTTTTTTAGTTTTCTGCCTCGTTCCTTCCATTTCTACTTCCTAGATATACCACTTCAGTCACTTGTTCTAATATTACCATTTACACTGATAACTAAAAAGAAAAAAATATATACTTACGGGCATATTGATTTTGTGGAGGCACAGGTGGTGGATTGTTCAGCATTGGTGGTGGTTGCACTGAAATTAATTATGAAATACTTTATATAGATAAAACAATAAATTTTATAATAGCAATATCAGAAACATAAATATATTTTTACCAAATGTTATTACATATTTAAAATGCGAAAATTAAAATGTTCATTCTCATGAGTGTAAATGAAACTATCATTGTGCATACTACTGTCCATTGCTGTCTCAATGATGATTTAAATAAAATTCCTAACTAATTAATTTATTTGTATGTATGTATTTATGTATGCAAGTATATATGTGTATGTCTATGTGTAATTAGGTATTTATATTTGTATATATTTAATATATGTATGCTGTTTGCTTTATAAATTTATTATAATTATTGTTTACACCTCAACCCTTTTCCTCCCTTTTTTATCCTATGCCTTAAGGTTGCCTGGAAGAGATCGCTGTTTTAGCGATAAGGTCGCCTCTTGTAAATTTCCGTTTCTTTTTTTTTTTTTATGTTGTCTATCTTATTGTTATTTTCCTTATGGGTGTACAATAAAGAATATTATTATTATTATAATTATTAAAATATTTTTCTTTCCTTAGCTAAGATAAATAGGAGTAAAACATCTAAAAAAATTATGGTTCTATTCTCTCTTGCCAAATCATTTTGGCATTATTCATAAAAATAAATGGTATCAGAAAAGGGTCTAGCCTGATAAGCATGGGAAAGCTGCACTGGTTTCTAATTAACAAATCTTTATATATGAAAATGTAAAAAAATATAAAATCGATCTTTATTTTATTTCATACAGTAGAGAATGCAAATCATCTATCAAAATTGTAAAAACATATTGATAATCTGTATACCATTAAAAACATAATTGTAAAATTAGAGCCAGTTTTAGAAATAATTTGACATTATTATTTTCTTCAACTACATAAAAATGGAAGAGTTATTTAAAAAAAAAACGATTTATTTGTGTGCCGAGTCTCTGTCAATATAAAACTCATAGTTTTTTAAATAGTTGATGACATTAAATTACCTGGTTGCTGAGTGCTTGGCATGTAGCTATTAGATGCCTTATCCATGCCGGGCTGTAAAATGGGGGGTACCGGGTTGCTGGGATGGAGCATAGTCTGCAAAATATGAATCATTAATTAATATTGGAACTGAGGCCTTTGTGGTGCAGAGGCACAAGAGTGTGACTCTAAGCGTGACTATATTCGAAAAGTAAAGCTAAAAAATACTCACGACTGCTGTTGCTGGGTCAACAATTCTCATTATCACTTGAGCTTGTAAAAGTGCATAAGCAAGTTGTGGATTTTGAAGCAACATGTTCCTTGCTTCAGTAGGGTTATTCTGAAAAATATATAGAATATGTAATGGTATCAATTTAATACATTTATACTAATACATATATCAAACTATTACCATGATTTTAGCATAAGCAATAAAAGATTTCTTTAGCTATATATATGCCTAACTCTTTATATTTTATTAAAACTCCTTCCTACTTTTGCAAGGTGGCACTAGTCTGCTAGTTGGTGTTGATAAAGAGAGGAGCTCTCACAGTGAAGATGAGTGTTAACATGTATTTCAGACACATCTTAAACCTACATACTATTATAAATCACAGCCACTGCTTTGAGCTCACCCTGCTACAACACACACTCTCTAACACACTGAATCAATAGAATACCAAGTAGTTTCTTCTCATATGTAATTATCACATGAAATAATTTATAAATAACACTTTGCCTAGTAAAAAGGAGGTGGAGAATAAATGTGATATTTAAATTAGACATAACAACCTGAATACACAGTTTCATTTGTTTCATTAACTCAAACATTTGTTCCGGGGGTAATGTAGCTACAGCTTTACTTATAGCTTCTGGTGCTTTATCAGGATCAACAGGATCTCCATAAGGGTTTTCTATCTGTAAATTATGAAAAAACAAAATGTATATTCACTATTCTTTTCATTACCCTGTATCCTCGAATATAACAGAGTATGTGAGATGAGGGATCAGAGTGCATAAATAAAACTAATAATTAACAATGTACTTTTAAAAATAGTGCTGTATACCTGAGGTCCTTGCATCAATGCTTGCATTTCCATTCGAGATTTCTCTGTACAAGCATTGTCAACTCTAAGTGAACGACCACCAATTTCATAGCCGTTAAGATTTCTCATAGCACTCAGTGCAGTTTCCTGATCTTTGTATTCACAGAACCCATAACCTTTTGGTTTACCTGTCTCCCGGTCGAATACAAGTTTAAAAGACAATACTGGGCCAACTTCACTAAAAATATCTTTTAATTTCTCTTCCGTTGCTTCATAAGGTATATTTCCAACTAAAATGATAAAAATGCAAGAATTAGCGGTTTCAAAAGTACAATAATAATAAAACGAAAATTTGTTGTTATTACCGAATACAGATCTCATGGATTTATCCATGATGCTCTGTTCTTCTTTTTCTTTACTTTTGTCCATTTTTAGGGATTTTTAATATAAAATTTTAATAACAACAATGTTTTATAGTTTTTCCTAAATATCTGTCAGTTCTGTCACTACTTTTACTCAAGCTCAATCAAACCTCAAGGCAAGGTACCAGTGCTGCCAGTTCTACTAACATTTTTAAACAGATAATTCAAATGGCAAAAATAAAATGTAAATGTAAAAAAGTAAAAATAACCTATAGGTTCAGTTTTTATAATATTTGTAGGCTGCGGTAATATTTTTACGTATTTTCATGCATGTATCTTTTTAGTATACATTTCATACCATAAGAATTGAATATTTTAGTTTGAAATATTTTTTTTAACTTTAGGTTGTACCCTACATAGAGCATGGTATAAATCCTGGGAACCCACCTAGTGTTAAGACTCTTTGCTCCCCAGAGTGAAGATATTAAAGTATTACTAGCGACCCGCTCGCGGCTTCGCCCGCCTTAACTACTGAATTATTCATATAATATGTTTGCAGAGCTCTTAAGGTAATGTGAAAATTAATTAAACCCTAATGCAACCCGCATTTTCGTAATTCCAATAATTTTCCCATTTTTTTAAATAAACACAAATAACAGAAAACTTAAACGAAAGAAATTATAAACAACAGACTACCTACTATTGTCTGACTCAAAAATACTTAAACGAAAGATGTAACCAATTATGTCGCGTGGAAATACATTATAATTATTGGATAACTCGAAAATACGTGCAATCACTTCTAAATATACTTTGCCAGGCGCAGAATTAAAACATTCTTAAAACTTGGAAGGGGATGCGGGAGATGATCGGAATTGGGCCCTCGGTTACCTGAGGGAGGCGTTGATTAAACGAACAAGGTGACTGCTCATGAGTGGGACTTGGAGGAGGAAAGAAAGTCCCTTGGAAGAAGACGTCTGACCTCGGGCGGCCGGGTATGCGGAGTGCTGCTCCTTAGGTGCAGGTGACCCGATACACCGGCGCAACGGAATACGTTGGACGCGAGACGACCAATGTGTACCTCTAGGGTTTCTATTTTTAGGTTGCGGTGAGTGGCGCGTGGTGTTCACGTAATATGGTGCCTGCGTCACTCGCCGGAGGGTGAGGTTCCGTACCATCTACAGGATTCCTCGTTGAGTAATACTCGCTAGGGCATTGTAATGTCATCAATGTATAGTGCGTAGAGAGCAGGTGACAAAATTCTGACTGGGACAACGGCAGCGATCGGTTCGCTGCTAGACCTCGCACTCTCAACTCTCACGCAAAATATCCTGTCACTTACAAAGCAGAGCGGCAAAGTCATGCGACGTGTTGGGGGGTGCCGGCTCTGAGCACTTTATGAAATCAGCCCGGGTGCCAGACGTGGTCGAATAAGCGTGCTACGTCAAGGAAGACTGCTATTGTACACTCATACTCTCTCGGTTGATCACTGTTGCGAAGTTTACCCAGAGTGGTATACCCGCTCCCCAAACTGCTCGCTTTGTGGGTGGATGTGCGACTGAAGAAGTAAAAGGAATAACTTCTCAAACAGCTTGGCAACCGTGCTGAGGAGGATTATAGATCGGTATCCCTCAGCAAAAAGATTTATTAGTACTGTAATTTTAAATCTGTGTTACTAATCTTTTCAAGGACTTATTAAAGTATATTTAAATGACTATTTTTAAACGGAAGAAATTATAAACAAAAACCTACCTACTAATAACAACTACAAAAAATATGAAACCAAATATATCGCGCTGAAATAATACATTCAACTAAAATTATCCAATACTTGAAACACATCTAAATCTTCTTTGCTATAGAGATAGATGCATTCGAGCTTGTGGTTAATGCTGTTAAAACGGCGACACCGGTTGGGCAGGGAAGAGGGTACTCTGTTCCTGATGAAAAATTAAATAGAATGCATCGGCCGGGAATCGAACCCGGGCCGCCCGCGTGGCAGGCGAGCATTCTACCACTGAACCACCGATGCGTGTTAGGTTATTTATAGTGTTAGGCGGGCGCAGGGGACGCGCTTGTATAAGCCGTTTCGCAGCAAGGATTTTTTGATATTGTAACAACTTCTAAGGTACTTATTAAAATGAAAAACAGTAAAAGACAGTTTTGATCTACATTAAATGGCCAACGTAACTAATATACTTATTTATATGCTGAGAGTAAGCGATAAGTGAAACTTGAGTAACATACAGCTGATGCGTCAACGGCGTGATGTGTTAACAATTAAATGCGTTTTTCTCTAAAACTATTCGCAATTTCGAAATAGTTTAAAAAGCAAATTTTATCTTCGTTTAACGTTAACTTAATAAAGCATTTTAAAGGATAAGGGTTAATATCATTATGGAAAAATTTCCCTCATAATAAAAAATGTATTGAAATTACAATTTTTAGACAGAAATATGATCACTACACGTTATTCTTAAAAGATACGAATATACGAACGCCGGTAGCGCGGATTTTTTTGTAGATCTTATTAAGAGGAACAATACTCCAGTACATTATTTTCATGTAGTACTTACCATTAGAGCAGTGCATGCGCGAAAGTGTCTCAACGGGTAGGACTTTATACATATTTGTCGTATTTGTGTTAATTTACATAAGAATGTACAAATAAAAAACTATTTATAAACCTTCCATGAGAAATACTCGACCTAATGGTGAAAATCCGCATCAAAATCCGTTGGGTGGTTCAGAAGTAGAGTTAGAAACGCCAGACAGCACGAAAAGCGACTTTGTTTTATAAGATATAGGATTAAATAATAATTCACTCCCTCGAATAGGGATCGAACCCACAACCGTCGCGTTACAATTTGAATAGTACCGTTTAATAAATTAGATTGGCATTGAATGATGCTGGTTGGGTGTGATATAAAATGATCAAAATTAAACCTTTTTATACTTATATTGTTTGACTGGTGGTGATTATTTATCATGTTAGTCTGGCAACTCTGTAATTAGTCTGGCAACTAAAAAATGCAGAAGACAGAAGTGAGCACAGAGCAATTTATGTTTTATCTGTTGGGCAGGGACTAAATTTTGCGATGTAAAATCATTAAATGCGTTGTCTTTTTCATCGTAAAATATTTATGGCATATTTAAATTGCCAATAAATTTTAAACTAATTTATGCGATCATTGAAGCAACAAACATTTTATACTCGTGTGTAGTGGGAAATAATTATATTGATATGGAATTTCCTTTGTTATAAAATTGTCATTCTATGAAGCGTACCATCTCTGAAAATAGATATTGATTGTTTTTCTTACTAGTGTCGTGATCAAAAAATTGGGAATGTTCTGCTATTAATAAACATAAATCCTTTAAAATTTGTCTGGCTATCAAATACTGTGCCGATTGCGGAATGAATCTCGATAATTCATCGAGAGAAAATTCGGAAGCATTAGATACTATTGGCACAGTAAGTCCAAGAGAAAAATATCACGGAATGAGGGAAAAAAAGCTATCAGCAGCGTCGCTAACAAACACAGAAGGTGCACGACCAAAAGTAGTAACTGTTAAGCATCCTGAATCAAATAAGCCTAAACCCACAGCTCGGAAAAATAAACCCATACAAGCAGACCTCGATGTTATTAAAGAATTTATGAGATGTCGCGACGAAGGTGTAAAGAGGCTAGACTTGAGCAAATCTTCCATAACATCCTTGCCACCTAATGTAAGAGACCTCACTCATCTTGTGGAATTTTATTTATATGGAAACAAATTGGTTGCTCTTCCTGCAGAATTTGGTTGCTTAACCAATTTACAAACATTAGCTTTAAATGAGAATTCTCTAACTAGCTTGCCTGATTCACTTGCAAATTTAAAGTGTTTGAAAGTGCTAGATTTAAGGCATAACAAATTAAGTGACATTCCTGAAGTAGTGTATAAATTAACATCACTCACTACTTTGTTTTTACGATTTAACAGAATCAGAGTAGTTGGAGATGGTATAGCTAACCTCACTAATTTAACAATGTTAAGTTTAAGAGAAAATAAAATTAAAGAATTGTCTTCTGGTATTGGAAAATTGGTAAATTTGGTAACATTTGACATTTCTCATAATCATTTGGAACATTTGCCACAAGAAATTGGCAATTGTGTAAATTTATCAACTTTAGATTTACAGCACAATGAATTATTGGATATACCTGAGACAATTGGAAATCTGCAGGCAATAAACCGCATAGGTCTCAGATATAACAGACTAAACGCTATTCCCGCATCATTAAGTAACTGCAAGCACATGGATGAATTTAATGTAGAAGGAAATTCAATATCACAGCTACCAGATGGATTGCTTTGTAACTTAACTGAACTTACAAGTCTAACTCTGTCTCGGAACTCTTTTATGAGCTACCCAAGTGGTGGTCCAGCACAATTTACTAGTGTATCTTCTATTAATCTTGAACATAATCAAATAGATAAAATACCTTATGGAATTTTCTCAAGGGCAAGAAATCTAACTAAATTGAATATGAAAGAGAATTTACTATCTTCATTACCACTGGACATTGGAACATGGATAAATATGGTGGAGCTTAATTTAGGTACAAACCAACTAGTAAAATTGCCTGATGACATTCAGAGTCTGGTAAATCTGGAGGTGTTAATATTGTCTAATAATCTATTGAAACGCATTCCACCCAGTATTGGAAACTTAAGAAAACTGAGATATTTAGATTTGGAAGAGAATAAAATAGAAGTTCTGCCTAATGAAATTGGTTTTTTACAGGAATTAAAAAAATTGATTGTGCAGTCTAATCAGTTAATATCTCTGCCGCGCTCTATTGGTCATTTGGTAAACTTACAAACATTGAGTGTTGGTGAGAACAATTTGCAATATTTGCCAGAAGAAATTGGCACATTAGAGAATTTAGAGGCCTTGTATCTGAATGATAATCCTAATTTGTGTAACCTTCCATTTGAACTCGCACTTTGTGTTAGCTTACAAATTATGAGTATCGAGAATTGTCCTCTAACAGCATTGCCTCCTGAAGTTGTTTCTTCAGGACCTTCTCTGGTAATTCAATACCTAAAGTCACAAGGTCCATACAGAGCTATGTGATATGAGGTTGAAGATTATCAACCTGGCTTATCAGGAAATGACAATTTTTAAAAATATTATTTATCAAAATAAACATTTACAATTATAACCAAACAGTTGAATTCACTGTTTTCTCTTAAAATATCATGCTTATTGTAATCATATATTTTGTTTTTAATATTCGGCTTAGAATAATGAAACAAAAATGTTACAAAAAAATATAATTTGCAGTAATATAAATGATGTTTACTGTAATATTTGCTGTACATATTGTATATGCACAAAATGTAGATAAATTTCAAATCTTACGTTGTGAACTTTAAATACATACAATCTGTATATTTATAAATAGATTTATTTCATACTTTTCTGTGTTTAACTTGACTGCAGGGATGTTGTGGAGGTCTGTAACAGTATCTGTCAGAACAAACTAAAAAACTATCCATAACTGTAATCCAATTGGAAGTTTTGGATAACATCAGATATAAGTGAAATCTAAATGAGACTTGTTATGACAGTTGGCATCTGGGTGAAAATAATATAAAAAAAAAGAAATGGATAAATTAGTAGGCGAAATGATTATATTAAAAAACTTGTTATTCCTCTAAGTAACCAAAATTATTTGAAAATAACAATCCATAATAATATTACATCTGTAACATCTCTGCTTCACTGTTAGGTTTATTATGGATTTATTTTTGTAATTATAAAATTTTGACGATTGCTGAACAAATATCAGATAGTTTGTAAATTATGAGGCCAAATAAAGGTGAAGTACATACTTAGTATGCTTAATGTATCTTCATATTATGTCTATGAAAGTCTTATAATATAGTATTTGTAATGATTATGTATTTGATGCTTTTTAATACTGTTATAAATTGAAAGTTGAAATATTCTTTACATTTTTATATTGATACGAAACTTTTGATAAAATGAATTTGAGTATTTTTATCTTCACTTAACTGATAAATCAAAAATAGTGAGTTTAATATTTGTTATTCATGTGAAAATTTTAATATAGATCTCAGCCCGGTCAGTATTTATTATACCATTTTATTATTCCAATGCATATTTTTGTATGGAATTAGTAAACTAGCATTTCTTATTTATGACAAATTTAATAAATGACGGTTAGAATTGTATTTGTAATGTTGCAAGTAGAATTAGATATTTGAATTATAAGTGTGTCTATGTTATTTATCAATGTTGTCCTAAAATGTTGCATTTAAAATTACTCTGTGTCCTTTGTTATAATTATGTTAAGCTTTAACAGTGTAAGAATTCTTTAAGTTTCTATTTCTTATCTAATGTATTTGATATTGTGTAAATAACGAAAGTTGATATAAGATGGCTAGTCATTTGATCACTTAGTGATGGTGCCTATTATCAATTTTAATGGCCATGACGAATTTGTCAAGATACTTTGCATATAATAACCATTGTCTTATAAAAATGGATTAAGTATGATAAAATATTTTAAATGCTGACTGCTGACCAAAGTTATACTTGAATAAAAAGGTAGTCAGCATTAAGTCAAACTCTTGTTTTTAAATTAATAACTGCCAACACCGGCAGTAGCAAATTTTAAAACAAGTTTGAAGTTATGTCTGATGAAACTAAGATGTTTCTCTTATATAAAAACATTATTACTACTTAGATTGTTTGCCGTCATTGTTTATTTAAGTATATAACACTTAAATCGCTATTTGTACATTGCATATTTTCTCAGAAACTGTAGCATGATAATATAAAACTTGAAAGATGCCAAAAATTCCACGTCCCAACTTTGAATTTTTAAATGTAACCCAAATGTATTATTATTAATTTGGGTGAAACGTTAATAAAACATTCATTTGTGTTCTATTAAGAGCAGTGAATAATAAGATAATATGTTAATATTGCAAATTGTCTGCTACTTCATAAATGTTTTCCTTATTAATGTTTATCTAAATGTTAGAGAATAAAATTGGCACTTATTATAGAAAAATAGAATGTATTTGCCATTATTTAAATGTGATAAAATTGCATGTTTTTTTTTTTGTGAATTATTGTTGATAAGCAGTCAAGTATTTTAATCCCAAGTGTACGACTATAATGTTTTAACGACATATGTGTTATTTGAAATAAATTACGTAATCTATGTAGTTGCTTCTTATTAATACTTTAATAGTGACATTTTCAGGTATTTAGAGAAAAAAAAGACATTATAATTCAATAATTTATAAAGTGCAGTACATATTACAATAAGATTTTTATTTGTAAATTGCGCATTTGTTCTTACAATATAAATAATTAAAGTTTATATACACATTAATTTCAAAGCGTCTCCTGTAACTCAAAGCAGTCTATAAAATATCCATGAGTTATATCGCTGCGGAATAATCACACTAAATGCCTTGTCATCTTAAGCTATGAGTTTCACATACAAAAATATTTCACCTAAAAACGACTAAACACATTTTCAACTTCGTAATGTGTAACGACTGTAAAAAAACTAGATACCTCATTAAATTCTTAATAAAATTACAAACACATTTGAGTATAAGAAAATAAAAAACACCAAAAATATTTATAAACTAAGAGATTTTTCTTTCGAGCTTTATTTATTAGCACAAAAATTTTCAAAATCCTCACACAATTTTGTGATGTAACCCTACCTTGAGAACAAAAACCTGTTTAAGGTTAATTATCCAAAGCATATAGCGGGATATCATTATTTTTCGTCAGTAGTTTCTAGCTTAGATCTAGTAAACATGTGCCTAAATTATCATTACCTCCTAATTTGTTTCATATAAAGAAAAACTATTACAAAATGCCGTTCGTTTATATAAATGCTTGTTGATAAAAAATATTTTCTGCAACTAAGCGATTACTATTGAGTATGTTAACGTAACTAGCTTCGTAACTAATTGTCAGTCCTTGTTCACTTGTTGCATATATTTATTTCGCAAGTTCAAAGTTATTGAGGTCATACTGTAATATTATAAAAATAATATAATAGTTTCTCTAACTCTGTAAACAGTAACAATTTGTTTCCATCCATATCGGTGTTGGTTTAAAAAAAACTATAAACTTATATCTATTCATATCTTTGGCATTTTAAGTTGCTTGGGGAAGCATAAAGACAATACGGACTACGAAACAAATTTCATAGAAAAAAATTACCTAAGAGAGCTTTTTGTACATTTTATTATAATCCACGGATTTATGAAGATTCGTAAATCCGGGCGGAGTGTAAACGTGACTTGTTAAGTCAAGTTTTTTATTTTGCATCACAATAAAAAAACAACAAATATCAGAAACTGTCAAAAATTTAACACCCGTAACTGAAATTAACGGAAATAGAAAATATGAAACAATTTTTATTTGTAGCCGAAACCGATATATCCGTATGCAAATCCGAAATATTACTTTCGTTATCTATATATATCCCAGATACTAATTTCATAGCAAAAAATAAGTTATTTGTTCCTGATATGAAAGTTTTTCAAGATTTTTTTATGTTTGAGAATTAAATTTACAATATTTTATTATGAAAAATTTATGGCACAATACAAAATAATCACTTATTAAATCACTTGTTATAAAATTATATCTTAGGTACAGAAACATATTATTACTGTTATGTTGAGATTAGCATTGTGTGATATTATTATACATTTTCATAATATTCCCTTTACATGATTAAACATTTCCTCTGGTGTCTCTTTTGAGGTTCAGGTCTTAAAACCGCACGGACAGCTTCATCAAATACCTTAAATAAACATATTTATTAGTATAAAAAATATAGCATCTTTTGCTTTAGGTAATTTTACATAAATAATAAAGTAGGCACATTATATAACAAAATTGTATTTACTTTATTATATATATTTTTAATTTGTTTTTATTAGAGAAGTGGGGAATGTAGTGTTAATATGTAAGATTTCTCATAGCTTTCTGTACAAATTCAAGACATTGTCTCATTATTAATTTTCAAGAGTGGTGTTCAAAGCTATGCTGTTGAGAGTCAGATGCTGTGTCACTATACAATGGCTGAAAACAAATCATTATTATTCTATTAAATAAAAACCAATAATGTACATAGCATTACATATATATGTATTTAACTGAGATTTTTTAATCAGATTGACTACATATTGAACATTTTGAAGTAGTCTGCAGTTATGGATAAACAACTAAAATATATGCCATCAATTGGATTAAATAGTTTCATTTAAAATGTTTATATTTCTTAATTTGCAAAGACCAAAAATATTATTACTAATTAAACATGAGTTAACATTAAAATTAATTAAATGTGAAAATTACCATTACCGAGGTTGGTCCATTATTGCTAGCTTTTGCTAATAATGCCCAGTTGTTATGAATAATGTCCTTATTAATCATGTGGTCCAAAGCACATACAAGTGATGAGTAATACATTAATGATTTAAGACTTGACAAACCTGTTTTAGCCCACGCTGTGTCAATGCAGAGCATTCCATATATTTAACTGCTCTTATTTTGTTGGCCAACTTTTGACCTTGCTCCCGTTTGAGGGGTGACATGCCTTGCTCGGAAAGTAAACTTAATGTCTCTCTATCATCTCTCAAATCAATTTTTGTGCCTAAAATATAATTATGAACTTTGAAGTGATATTAAAATGATAAGGAATTTGTTTTAAATATACATTTTTTTCATTTAACAGGGTAGGCAGGGGAAGCCTAGTCTTAAAACAGTCCACTCCCCACTTTTCTCACAATTTCTTGTAGACAGGGTAATATTATCATTCCCCCAAATGGCGATTGAACTATCTATAACTTATACAGCCACACAAAATCTCATTGCACCACCGCACCTTGATTAGTGTTAAAGAATAAATAATAACTCACCAACTAAAATGATGGGTGCATCAGGGCAGTGATGTTTTATTTCAGGATACCATTTTGATGTTACATTTTCATATGAAGAGGGACTGAAATATATTATATCAATTATATTAGATTATTTAACAAAAAAAAACAAAAATTAATGGATAAAGGAACAATATAATCTGATATGTAGATATGTATCTACTTGTAACATACCTTGTCACACTAAAGCATATAAGGAAGACATCTGTTTGTGGATAACTTAAGGGTCTAAGTCTATCATAATCTTCCTGTCCAGCTGTATCCCAAAGTCCTAGAGACACTGCTACACCATCCACTACCATTGGTGCTGAGTAGTTATCAAATCTGCAAAAAACAAACCACTTAATTATCATATGTAGAATAAATATTGCACATAAATAAACATTCTATAACTTTTACTACAACAAATAAAATAATTAACTACATTTCACGCAAGCATTCAAATATATTCCATAATCACAATCTTCTAACAGGAAGATCTAATACGACCGCCTACTTACACTGTGGGAACATATTCTCCTGGAAAACTATCTGTTGTATATGATATTAACATGCACGTCTTTCCGACGGTTCCATCACCCACAACAACACATTTGATCGGTCTTCCTGAAGACATCTAAAAATGAAAAGTACACAATTTGATAAATAAAGACAAGCCTATGAGTCACGAAATACGTAAAGGCTCGTTCCAAACAAACACTATTTACTACCTCTGAAGCTGATTTGGTGTTAAACTACGTGTTGTTGTTAAGTTTTATTTAATTTTTCAATATATGTGAACTTTTATTTTAGGACTTTCGTACATAAATACCAAAACCAGATCGTAAATCTGAAAAAACGCATTGAAAGATGGATGGCGCCTTGCCAGGTTTTAAATTTTATAGATTACTATTTTGAGTAGACAAATTATATATTTTCATAAATTTCATATTATAATCTTAAACACTATATATTTGCAAGCTTGAATATAATATAATGATGCTTTTTTATAAACAAAAAATAAGGCTAAAGTTTCAAATATTTTATTGTAATATATCATATAAAAAAAATTATATAGTAAGTTTATTTAACAACAAATATATTTATATATTGTGAATTCATTAAAATATTTTTAGTTATAACTCCATGTTAGACTGTTAGACTTTTGCTCTTATTTATATTGCAACGCAATGCGGTTTAAAGTAATATAAATTCGTGTCGGTTCTTTTATTGGCTATGTATTTCATTCAAGTATTAGATGACACACACTTAATGTTCGTGCTGCAGGTGCTGTTCATCAACAGCAGTCAGCACCTGCAGCACCAACACGGAACCTCTGTCTGTTCAACAACACAGAACACATTTACTCAACAATGTCAATTATAGTAATGTTATAAGTGAATATCTGCCACTAGCAACACAGATTGTTAATGTACTCTTTCTTTACTTATCGAATATTTGACATTTATCATTTGACAGTTCTTTTGTGTTGTGTCTGCAAGTACTTGCGTTTTGCGTGTTTATTTTTTATTTATATCATTCTTTTATTTTGTATTATTAATCTCACTAATTTATATTTGAAATATTTTAATTTAAAAAGTAAACTTTTAGTACTTTTGTTACTTTATGTTATCTTATATATTATAATCAAACCTAGGCTTAGCTGTGAGTATACTTTGTTTCATGACTAATATAAACTGATAAACCTCGTTTTATTCCCAAAATTTTGTTATTTATATTATTTGACTTAAAGATGAGTGAATCATGTGTGGAGACTCCTGAGGCGCCGGCTTGGTTATCAAAGTTGGAGAGTCAAAGAGAAAAGTTAAGTAAAGCACGTCTGGGTCACGATAGCGGCGCCGGCGCCCCTTGTAACTCATGCGGTAGGTTATCAAAGCTTCATATGAATAATAGCTATCGCTTATATGTTTTTGTGCTATAATCTAGTGTAGTATATTAAAGTACAGTTCTAGAAAATGTTATGAATATATATTTTGTATTAGAATTATTATATAAATTTGCATTTCCAACTTATTATATTTTTATAAATTACATTTGTAGGATCAGGTTGCCCAGGGCTTGACCTTCACTTTTGGCGTAAAGTATGTCGAGCCTGCCATTGTAGTAAAGATGTTCATGATGTACAAGATGATGATTTATCAGGTTGGGCTCAATTTGAGCTTCTTGGTACAGCAAAACCTAAGAAAGCATCCAGTGAGTATATAATAATAATTTAAAAAAATTAAATAGTTTTTTTTCAGCTTTACAATGTATACTGCATATAAAATAGTTAATCGCTACTTTTCTAAAAAAAAAATAATTTTTTTATGAGGCGGAATTTAATTCTACATTTTGTTTATTAGAATGAGTAACCACACACTTACAATTAGAAGTTATTTCACTATTTTTGTTTACAGAAATATAATACATTTTTTTTACAGAAATATAATAATTATTTCTTTTTTTTATTACAGTGCCCCTCATTAAAATTAGAGGAGTAACTGATAAACCTGTCAAACTTGATTGGGTACCACCAAATGCTTCTACAGAACTGGTAAGTAATTTAAATATATTATTAATATTGTTTTTAGTAAATATTAGAAGCTTAGAAAAACAGTTTGAAAATTTTAAAAAATAAAAATTAAATACTATTCATAATTCTGTTTATCATATCAGACATTGAATCCAATATCATCACTGATAAGATATATTGTGTTATATGATATTATTATTAGCACAAAAGTGCTTAAAATATATTTTATTCATACATATATTAAGATTTTTGAATATATTTTAATTTCATTAAAAACATGATCAATATTTAGACCAACTGTAGACAATATATAATTTAATTAACCTACTATAGTGCTAAAAGAATTTACGAAAATAATAATGATGACCTATTTAATGATGATTAGCAGTACTTGTGAATTGTCAGTATTATTATTAGGGGCCTGACTAACAAGGTTGTAGCCCTCCTAATTCCCGCAACCGAGTTTCATTTAACCCCATCTCAAGTTTCAGTAAGGCTTCTCAAGTTTAGGTTTCTACTATTATTTTAAAAATGAATTCTTTTTTTTATGAAATATAGTTTTATTGTTAAATGTTTAAGTAGGACTGTAGATACATTTTAAACGTTTAAAATTGAAGAATTGTAAGTGGTCATACAGAAAAAAATAGTAAAGCTGAGAATAATATTAAGTTATAGGCTTATCAGTTTGTTTATATTTATTTAGAATAAATCATTACTGATATTGATATGTTATGCGACGATATACTAGCGAGAAGCAAAACTCTGCTCAACAATATATTAGCCTCTATTTCTTCGAAGTAGTGGAATTTGACCTCATTATGACAAGCTTTTTCAGAGTCGGTCATGGTGACGCGATTTATAAAGTTAAAATCGTGTAAATCACAGTTACCTGAACAATTTCTGGACGAAATGGATGAGTCTGTAAAACCTCATAAGCGCTCGTTGATCACCATTTGATCTAGCTTGAGTCATAGTACTGGTGTTTATACATGCGACCATCTAAAAGCCCATTCGAATGAGATATTACTAAAATATAACATGTGGACTCGATATATTAACGCTGACTCAAATTGCGCGTCTTTTGGATATGCCCTTGTTATTATAATCTATGTATGTACCTTTTTCGTCGAATGATTAACACTATTTGGTTTTAATAATATCTATATGATATTATTACTTGAATGTGCTATATAACGCGCACCAGTTAAAATAGTTTTTTTTTTAAAAAGAAAGAAAGGTAAAAAGAAACTACATAATCCGTTCTCCACTTTTCGCCCTAAGCTTAAATCGTCATTGCGTGTTCATTGGCGAATCTCAACGACGCACCTTGTCTCAATTTATCGTCTGGAGAGGGGAGCCACTGCGTCACCATGTTTACAGTTTTTTCATGTACTATATTTACTTCAGGTATCAGAGTACATGTCATGTTTGGGCCCGTTGGCGCCAGTGTCAGGGTCGGAGGCGGCAAAGAAAAGACGTGCTCAACTTCGTACGCAGTTACCCCCACACGATGTGGCAACAGCAGCAAGACACCACGCCTCGGATCAAGAGAAAACGGAACATACGGTATGGAAAATTGAGTTTATTTTTAATTCTTTTTGTGTAGGATAGATAGATATTTATTTGTGGTAATGTAAAGTTGAAGGTTTTAGTTATCATTTTTATAACAGAATGTGGCATGAAATGAGGATACTTAAATATAATTTAGTTGGAGAAGCACTATTAATATAAATTTAGGTTCGTATTTATAAACCGCTCTCAACCCTGGGATCAATCTTGAGCTGCCGTTTTCATTCATAAATTATCCCTATATCGATATCAGTTTTAGATTGATTTATCAATATGGGTCTTCAACAGTAGCTGTTAGACTGCCTGGTTAGTGATATTCAAATGAATGACACAAACAATAATTTTATCTCCTGTCATCCCCATAACCATTATATTTTAATTTTGACGACGATTACATTTGTGTTTAATTTAACTTCATGAAACATATGATTTTTGTTACAGGAGTATATTACTCGTATAAAAGACCACGTAGTTGGTATGGGTAACGTAGTCAGAGTAGGACCACTTCAAAATGGTGAAGTTTATTCAGTTGAAAATAGTAAAACTCATACTCCTACTAAATCTTATGCACTGCCGTTAAAAATATCGAACATATCGAGAGGCGTGAAATACAATATAGTACCCAAAAACGCCTCAGATAAAAAGCTTGTGTTGGACTCCCAAGGCAATGTTGTAAGCAGTGCTGCAAATCTACCAGACTACAAATCGAGTCCAGCACTAAGCAAAATCGTCAAGGATAAATTAAATATAATGAAAATTGAATCAGATAGGATCAAGAGTGCTGTTGAACATGGCCCTGTGTATGATAAGCTGTTGAAAAACCTCAATGACCTAAACATGCCGGTATCTAATGACGTTTATTTGCAACCTATAAAGTTATTCCGTGACGAATATCATAAGAATCCTCAATTTAAGGAAGAAGTGACAGAATTTGCTAACAAAGCTTTAGGGGCTCAAGTTATGCCAGATCTGTGGTCTGTGAGCAACAATAACATCATGAGTAGTGCTAAATTATTGGATAGCAGGATCCAAAAGGGAACCATTTTTGCGCCAAATGGTGAAATATGGAGCTGGAAACATGAACCAACTACTCCAGAACTTAGCGGCACTCTCTGTTCAACAAAAATAAACCCACAATATTCCACAACAATGAAACCACCTAATCAAGTCGAACCACAACAAACTGCGCCTCTGAGAGAATATCTCAGGACTCACTCTGGGGAAGATGTTCCGCCACCATTGCCTAATTACAGTACCCACCCAGGTTTATCAGTACCTACAGACAACGCACAGCTCGACCATATCGGAAATCCAATCCCAATGAACGCACAAATGGATCACACCGGGAATCCTGTGCATATAAGCAGTTATGCGGAACAACTAGACCCCATTCTAACGCAATTTGCTGACATGACCTTGAGTCCAGCTGAAATGGAGTTTAACAGGAAGTTGTACAACGAAGGAGTGCCCTGTCAACGTTGCGACAAACCGATGTTTGCTGGCGAAGTTGCGGTTAAAGCAGAAAGAGCTGGTCAAGAAGCTATATGGCATCCACAATGCTTCACATGCTGCAAATGTGGAGAGCTTTTGGCCGACCTCGTGTACTTTTATTATAAGGGAGAAATATATTGCGCAAGAGATTTGGCTAACGTTTTGGAGATACCGCGTTGTGCTGGATGTGACGAACTAATATTTACAAGACCATATACAGCAGCTGAAGGTAGGGCGTTCCATGTACAACACTTCTGTTGTTACCACTGTGATGCTCCTTTGGGTGGGAAGAAATATGTTCCTGATGATAAGACTGGTTTGCCTGTGTGTTTGTCGTGTTATGATCAGTTTTATGCAGAGCGTTGTAGGGCTTGTGGAGGGGTTATAGGTCCGGAGCAACAAGGAGTGTCTTGGGGTAATATGCACTGGCACGCTGAATGCTTTATTTGTTCTGGGCGAATGTGTGGGAAAAGTCTACTAAGTGGAAGATTTGTTGTGAAACAAGAAATGCCATTTTGTAGTGTACCATGCGTACAAAGTAGAATTAAGTGAAATATATTTTGACTAGTCGTCGCCCGCAACTTTAAGATGTAAAAGTATATCCCTTTTCCGTAGGACCCCTAGAACCTGCATGCCAAATTTCAACTTTTTAAGTCAAATAATTTAGTTTCATCTGTATGTTGCTTGTTAGTCACTCAATAATAAGTATCTATATTTGGTATAAGAAGTAGATTTTAAAATTCTTTTGTTTATAAATATATTTATTTTGTATGCGAGGTTATGGATATTAATAATTTATTTGTTTTATATACACTGAAATAATAAAGAAGAGCAATTATATCTTTTTATTACCATAACTCTTGAAATATCTATTATTTCCTTGATATTTGTATTTTTATTTAATAAAGTATATTATATTATATCCTTTTATAATATTATTAAAAGATAATTTAATATTATGATATATTTGGTTTATGAGTGACATAACATTCTAGAAATTATTGTGATTTTTTAACATTTAGGTATTTGTAAGGGACCAATATTGTTAATATGACTGATTTTTTGGTGTACAAAATATATTTAAAAAATGAAACATATTTTCATATATAAAGTATTCTTATATTATAGTATTAAATTGCTGAATATTTATGTAAAAAAATATATTAAAAAATATATTTTTGATAGATTATTGTGTTTGGATTTTTATAAATGTGCCATTACTTATAAAAATTTATGACTTTTGAGAATATAAATATATTTTATGCAAAAATCTGTGTTTTATTATTTTAGATGTAATAAGATTATCATATTTTATTACTTTTCAGTTCATATTTAATTATTCTAAATAGCATACTTATGTATTTGAAATAGAGATTGGGAATAGAAAATTTAATGATACTGTCTCCTTTGGCATCTGTCTATGCATGATTTTATATGGCAAAGATCTGCTATACTCACATTAGCATAGAAGAAAAATAACTACAAATGTTGAATGCCATAAATATTTTAAACCAAACAATTGTATTTTCCTGAATGGAGAACCTAGTGTTCTCTGTCCTTACATTACTTTGTCCAAACATTATATTTGTAACAAGTTTCATTTTCCTGCAGACAGAGGGAACCTAGTAACTTTCCATAATCTGTTGCATTAACAGTTCCACCCTTGTGTTGGGCTTGTTGTGTATTAATTTTCAGACATGGATTAGTATCTAAAAACATTGATGTCCATATTTCAAAAATAAGAAAATAAAGATTATATGATTAATAATGAAATAAAATACTTTTGCATGACAAAATTATGTATTATTATAATGGAAGTTTGCATGAGGTTTAGGGAAATAATGAGTATGAAATGAAAAATCAACTGTAATAATTAAATTCTGTATAAATAAATTACACACAAATGCCTTTTGTTCATAGCAGCTGATGTTAGTTTATAATATTGGAAAAATAAAAAATTATATTACTCCAACATGCTGGTATACAAAAGTTAAATATTAATATATTTTTACTATTATTTAAGCTACTTTTAAATTAGCAAGATCATTTTTCAATTTATTAACATTTTCCTGAACTAGTTCTTGTTTATTTTCTATTGCGGAAATTTGACCATCTGATCTCTTGATTTCCTTGCTAATATACTCTAACCGCTTAGACACATTTTGTCTTGCTTCCTCCAATTCCTGCTTCACTAGCACTGGACCTAGAAGTTTATAGACTTCGGCATCTTTTTTTAGTAGCATAAGTTCTTCTTTTACTGCTTTGTTTTCATTTAATTTACTGTCTAGTTGTTGTTTCTGAGCAACGGCCTTATGGTATTCTTTTTTCAAATTGTTGAAAACATCGAATTCTTTTTGAAGTTTCTTTTGTACCTCCTCAGCCATTGTATTGAAAAATATGTAAAACGTATATTATAACAATAATATGAAATCGGATCCGAAAAATAGCCAAAGAAGACTAACAATGACTATTAAGGTTTAGTAGAATTTTTAATATTACAAAAGTCACCTTGACATTGACAGCTAAGATATCACAGATTACGAACAGCAATGAAAATATGTAACATCCGGCTACGTTTACAAGAAACAAGCGAAATATAAAAATCACATTTTATCAAACTTTAGATTTTTGAAATGTATTATTTGATATGATGTTGACAATATATATAATGATAAATCTAATATCTAGTTGTGAGTTAGGAAAGAATTCTCTAGTTGTTTAGCATTAAATTTTTTTGTTTAATTTTGTTAGTTTTCGTTGATAGTAATATTTTTTTAAATTTTGTGTCTATTTATTTTTATTTGTGGATTTAATAATTGCTCTTCTTTCTCTGTTATGAAGACAAATCACGGCATTGATTTCCGCTACCTATCACGGCATTAATTTATATTTTGGCTACCTACTGTTTTTAAATACACATATTTCGTTTGCTTGCAAAATTGCTCTACAATTTACTGTTTTTGATTGGGTAATTTATTAAATACCTTGAAGAGAATGTACACAATAACATTCACGAATTTTAAGGTCAATTGCTTTCAATCATAAATTAAATATTATCAGAAAATCTCACACGAGGTGGTGTAGATCAAACTAAGTGATAGTATGATAAATAACTTACATGAGTTGTAAATGTTACAATAGTGGATGCTTTTACAGTATATTAATCAAACCTACTAGTACGTACTGGAAATATTTGCTAAAAATTCTATTTTCTAACGTAATTTGTTAATTTATATGCACATCTTCTTCAAAAACCATATTTACGAGCGTGTTAAAAAGATAATTCAGCTTCTAGTGTTAAGACAGTCCGTTCCCCACTTTCTGCCGAATCCTAGAGACATTACGTATTGAGTGGCAGAACACAACGGCGCGCTTAGCATCGCCACCAGAGCGAAGAAATGGAAATATATATAAATATTTCGTATATGTAAATAAATATTTCACTTCCTCGGATAGGGATCGAACCCACAACCTCATAAAAAGGAAATCGAAAAAAAACTAAAACATTATAATATCAGTCAAAATATATTTGGTAATTTTAAGCTAGCAGTATTATTTTTATTATTTATTACATGTAACATACATTTACACAACAGTTTTGAAAGTAGTCATCGATGCATTTATTTACTTTTCACAACACTATTTTTCACTCTACTCAAGTTAAAATTTTGTTTGTTTAGTTGCTGAATCCCCCTTATTCTTTATTTAATTCTAAAGCTTAAACTTTTTGTTACTTTGCATATAATATGAATTTACTGGCAAAAATTTCAAATATATAGATTTTATTAGAAAGGTCTTACTCGTATAACACCATGTTACTTTGTTCCGTTATTTTTACACATATAATGTTAGCGGGTACTTAAATCCTATCTTAATATGACATTTACGTGCCTTTGAAAGAGAATTGAGACACTTCGTGGTTTTATAAGTTCTAAAACAAAATAATTTAAGTCTGTTTTTGTATACTCTTAAACAAAAAACAACATTTTATAAGTTTTCACCGTATTCTAATGTCCACATGTATGCAGCTTCCGGATCTCCACTTTTAATGGCCTCGTTTTCAGTCTTATCCGCCTTTTTTAGTATGTTTTGTACTGTTTCATAAAGTTTAGGATTTACTGGTCTGGATTCATATCTTTGTAAGTTATCTGATTTTTGAGAATGAGATTTGCTTTTACCAAATCTTTCTCGAACAAATTTTTCATAAAGGTCCTCATGATCATCTTCACTATCGGATTCATTTGAAGACGTTGATTCTTGGAGATTTTCATTATTAGAAAAGAAAGGAGAGTAAAAGTCATTTTCATCTTTTTCCTCATTTTTTCTCTTTGAATGTTCGAATTTCTCTTTAGTTTCTTCTTCTTCGTCATCACCGTCATCTTCATTATTTTTAAATTCATATTTTTCATCATAATCGTTATGTGCTTTCTCTTTAGACGTATCTTTTGAAGATTCTTCACGTGCATATGACAAAATATCTTCCGGTAATTTAATTTCCGGTAGTTTTATAGTAAGATCCGTAAACTTAGTGTTTAAATTTTTATCAAATTTATTATTAATGGGAGAGAGTGCATCCAATGTACCCTCTGAATCATCATCATCATCATCATTATTGTTTTCAGTACTGTCTGATGTATTTAGTGGTGCAGGTCTAGATGCTGTATGATTATAGTCTA
The DNA here is from genome assembly GCA_013403645.1 of Heliconius nattereri. Lineage (NCBI taxonomy): Eukaryota > Metazoa > Arthropoda > Insecta > Lepidoptera > Nymphalidae > Heliconius > Heliconius nattereri. The sequence goes on along the minus strand of JAAIXI010000222.1, from coordinate 3,070,773 downwards.
GAGGTATTCTTTCAAACTGCTGTTTTAGATTAGCCTTACCGTCTTTAGGTGTATGTAATTCATGTCTTTGGTTAGTTGCCAGTAACCTGTCATCACCTTCTTTTAAATTTGCTCTGGTGTCATCATTCTCTTCGCCACTGTCCTCCTTATTTAATTCAATAACTGGCTTTATTTCACCATCATTAAAACTTATCGGGTTGTTATTTTCCTCGGAATTGTTCGTGTCGTCTTTTTCGTTTGATAAATATCTATTATTATTTGATATTGTTGATTTTGATTCTTTTTTAGGAGGTACTTTAACATTTGAATCATCACCAAAATTGTTACTTTTTTCTTGTGAATCTGTAGTAGATTCAGTTTTTTCTTCGCTATCGACGGGAACATGTTCATAGCTAAAATCATCTATATCTACATCTTGTATAACTTTTGAATTATTAAAAGTATCTTGAGTAGGCCTGTGCTTTATTTCTTCCTGAATTTCTCTACTAGTTTGATCGGAATGACTAACTTTAACAGGATGTTTGTTTTGGATATATTCATCTCTTTCATTGTTAAAAGTTTTTTTAAACTTGTCATTATGAGAATAAGGTTTTTCGATTTCGAAGCTTTCATTCGAGAAATTTTTGCTTTCATTGCTTAAGTCTTCTGCACTTTCACTGTGGTTTTGTTGTCCTTTAGTCCTATATTTAGAATATTTTGGTAAGCCTCTTTCGTTCACGATGTATTCTTTGCTTTGGCCATTTTGATCTGATCTATTTAATTCATCATTTTCTGAATGATCTTCACGTTTTTTCGATATTTCTTTATTTATAACTAAAAATTGTCTAGGTTGTTTGGGGTTTCTTGGTTTTTCTATAATATCGTTTTCAATTGCTTTATCGGGATTTGTATTGTCATGAAGTGTCTCTATATTAAAATCTGCTAAATTTGCACTCTTGATTATGCCGTCTGGCGTAAGTTCTGGTAAAGCTAATTCTTCTCTATCTTTTATAATACGTTTACTTTCGAAGTTAGCCAATGTTAAAGGATTTATATCATCTTCATCTATATTTTCTATATCTGTACCTTCCGATCTTTTTTTTCGTTTAAGACTATTTTTAAAATAACCTTTAGATTTCTCCGGGTGGGAAGCTATAGTATTTTTCTTAAAAATGTATTTTAATACAGTGTCATTATTTTTTCTATTAATATCATGTTTACTTATATCTGAGATGACGTCTAGTGTATTATTATCTTTAGATGGAGAATGAGATGCACTATTATTACAATCCTCATTTTTAGTTATGTTGATATTAATAATATCAGATTTTGGGTCAGAAATATTTTGCGTAGAATTAGATGTTTGTGTGCTTACAAAAGCGTCCGTCATCTAGAAGAAGATCAATTGGTTTAATTTCTGATTGTCAAGGGTAAAAAAGTGCATATAAATATGTGAGTCTACGATAAGTGTGGCAAAGATATTGCATAAAAGATACGCAAATAAAAGACAATTTTTGTTTCCAAAATTTACTTACACTCATGTACATTACGAACTATTTTACCATGCAATACATAATATAAGTAACACTATCTACTTTGACTTTAATAATAAATAAATTTAACAATTATTTTAAAAAGAATAAAGTTTGTATGATAATAAGAGAAAAAATATATCTTTATTAAGTTAGTATTGTTACAATATATATAGTTATTACTACAAAAATATGAATTGATTTATTTACCATATAAACTTTATTCGATGCAAAATTATTAACTACATATATTATCTGTCACTAATAACGAATCGTAAGAGCAAGACATGAGCTGATTTAGTTATAAAACATTTAAACTTTTAATCCAACTTGTTAATAATAAAAAAAAACGATTTTCTTCAAATAGCAAAAAGTGTTGCCACTTTTATTAATTATTAATATTTCTCATGTATTGACTCTTAGACGATTAATAATATTTAATTTATATACAATTTTACAGCTACTGTTTAAAAACTAAGTATACAAAACCCACGATGTTCTTACACTCTACTGTGGATCTAGAAAAATATGGCAATCATGCGTGTGTGACTTTACAATACAAGCCCTTCTACTATTTTGTACACATTTTATCTTATTCATAATAATACATTGCAACAATTATGCGAAATAACGACAACTTAAATTTACGTTTTATTATATTTTTGAGCATATGTAGGACAGTTATATTATACAAAAAAAAAGTTTGAAATGCTCCTCATATTGGTTTTTTTTATTAGGTAAGTATATAAGTATAAACGTTATACCATTTAAATATTTTCATAGTTAACCAAAATAAGCATTTCTTGTTATTGAAAATGTAATTAATTATAAAAGATTTAGGACAAATATTATTAATATCAGTTACAAGAACAAAATGCAGTGACCAGTTTTGAAAAAGTTATAAACAATTCACACGTATACTTTATATTTCATTAGAATAAATTTAAATTAAACCTATTGACTAAATGCTCTGGGTAATTAACAATGTAATTCATCTAAAACCAAATTCTAATACAGTGGAGTGAGCAATTACTACATCTAATTATAGTGAAAGCTTAAAGGTATCAACGACAATTAAAATTATTTATTAAATTATATTTATTTACAATAAAGGCAAGTTTTGTAATAGTTTTATTAAGTGTCGTTGTATGCTTTAATAATCTCAAGGGATAGCAGGTGACTGACATGTAAAAAAGTAAGTAGTTTGCTTTTATAAAATAAAAACTATTTTTTGTAATAATGCGTATAAAACGTAAATTTCTATTTCAAAGATATGAAGGCATATATTCTGTTTAAATTTTCAATAAATATCTCAGTTACCTGCTATATTAATCAAAGTCTAGGTGCGCTTATTTACCGTGGTACGGGTTGTAGGAGAAACTACTTACGTATTCCGTGGCTGTTACGAATGGCGTTGGCTCGGCCCATTTGCTAAAGTCCATTGAAGGAATGATGCCACTTCTGCATGGTACTCGTGGATTTCTGACATTGAAACAGTGTTTTAGTTCGTTACGTGAAGTATAATTTAAAGTAAAAATTATAATTTATTGACTTTTTGCAAAAAAAATAATTACTTAAGAGGATTTGAATTCACGCTCTCTAATAAAGTAAACAGAAAAAATCTTCTTTGCAATTCTCCTAAAGTTTCAGTTGTTTTTAGAATCCTTAATTTGTCATTTAGTCTTCAAAATAAATATTAAATTATTATTTATGATTATATAACTTACAATTCGTGATCAGGCAACACCATAGGATAAAGTTGTACAGTATCAATAATGTCGGTGTTATCGCAGATAACGCGAGCCAGTCGTGCTTTTCTGACTTCCTTTAATTGTTCGGGCGTGAAGGAAGATGGTTGGTTTCGTAATTCGAACCTAAAAATAAAGCGTGAGATATAAATATCGACAAATATACTAATGAAAATAACTATGCACAAACATATTAAACTTACCAAAATCGATCACCCCGTCTTGAGTATGAAAATTGAGTGGCGATAACACAAGCAAAAGTAGGTCCCAACATTGAACCAGGAAGAGGTCTCTCCGAGACTCCACCTGACCATAAATCAACATCAATAGGATGTTCGAAAATTGATTCATATTTTTGAATGGTTTCGTTTGCCATAGATCCGAATAAATCTTGGAAAGAATCAGCACCAGAAAGTCCACAGAATTTTCTAAATTCCATATAACCTGGAAGACCGAATTCTCGCCCTCTTTGCATGTTGAAGGAAACTAGATCCATTCCAAATCGAGCACCAACTTTCTTGAATAAATGATTTGTTACTTCTTGTGTAATGGAATCATCCATAGCCTGAGCAACTTGGTTCATTAAGCCCATTACATATTCATCTAAGACACCAGCTCTGTATAAGTCGTATGGTCTTCTTATAAGATCAGACAGTCTCTTTGATGCTGTTGAATGAAATGTTTACTTCATTTTAATTAAAAGGAAAATATGATATATCAATAACTAAAAGTAGATTTAATATTAGGTTTATGAGTAGAATACTTTTGTACACGCAAAGTTTTGTAAATAATGAAATTTTCATAAGTAGGTTCATATAAAATTAAACTTACCAATGAATTTATGAGCTTTAGACCATCTTTCCACAGCTGTAGGTAAAAGTGAGTGTCCAAAACGGTATGCAGCTGCTGCAAAGGAGGCTATCACATCAGGATTAACTTCGGGATCATATCCATCCCAATAACCCTAAAATTTAAGATTTTTAATTTAATATAAAACATATATAGGTATGTGAGTGAAAATAGGATATTACACTCTAGTTAAATTTTAGAATAGGATAAAAAATATTCTGATCATACCTCTTTTTCTAGAACCAAACCAAATTTCTCCATAACATCCTTGCCGAGTAAAATTGGTAAAAATTCATTGTAAGTAATGTGTTGTATTTCAGCGATATTAATTCTTCTTGCTTCTTGGAATAGAGTCTCGTCGTCCCAGTGTGGGTTGACAGCTGCAAGTCCGGTTGCAACTCTGTTATGCTCCCGCGCCATCAACGTGTGCATCACTGTCAGCACTAGTTGCTCGTTAACTCTAATTTCACCTATAATCATTCATTACTATATTTTTGTTCTTATTTTAGGAATATAATTGCCATTCACAGGAATTTGTTGAACGTTGAATTTAAAGTATGTATATCAATATTTAGTAAATCAATTGGGTAGAATATCCACTGCAGTTTTAGGGAAAAGCAAGAATAGTATCGTATACTTGTCTGTATATAATTAAGCGTACGTCAACTACACTAGAAGTAAACGGAAGTAGAAAAATGTTGGTATCGAGTGCTTATTATACTCATTATAAATTTGAAAGTTAATAATTTAGACGACCAGATAAATAATAAGTATGTATGTCTCTCTCGTCAAATCAATAACATACCTGCTTCGAAACAGTACATATTCTTATTTGGTCTCGTGCATCCTTCATCGGGAATATCTAACTTGAGGGGGAGCAGATCTTTTAGTCCATATTCTTTGAATACTGGATTCATCCGCAATAGTCCACCATAGCCAGTCCGGAGTTTTCTGAAATAAAAAAGAATATTGGTATTTATTTTGTCATTCCATTTTATTTGTAAGTGATAAGTCACTTAAAAATAAAATTTCAACAAACACGGAAAATATTGAATATAATAATAATTTTATTTATAAGAATCAATTTCGATGGTAATAAAGCTTTATATAAATTTTGATACCTTGCAAATTTCTCTGTGACACCATACACCGTGTTTCCATCAAGAACTCCAGTTAATGTATTGAATGGCACTCTAGAACCTATAACAAAACAAATATACACAATTTTATAGAAATATTATTATTTTTTATTAAGACGTAAACCTTTTTGTAATTTTTTTGTTGAGGCCTTTAATTTGATACCAATATCATTTCTTTTATTCATAAAGTACAGTGGCGGCACACAGCCGCCATGTTTGATTTTTTGTAACGTCACTTATCAAAGAACACTTGGACTCCTAAGACGAATCTAAAGATTAATGTAGGACCGTTCTGGAGATATGAGGATATAACATTACACATTTACGTACAAGATACGCGAGAAAAACATAACCTTTTCTTTGCAGTCGAGTAAAAATACTATAATCATAAATTATTACTTCTTACATATGTATCGTCGTCGCTCGTCACAACGATGACATATCCCACTATATGAACATGATGTTACTAATTATATAATCAAATAAGCATAAGCATAATCATAATCATATAAGCACTGGAGGCAATTTGCTATGTTATTTTACTTTAAAATCAATTAGAGACGTTTAAACAAGCGTAAAAAAGTGAGAGGCATAGCGCAGCCTTGTTTACATGTGATGTGGTGTTTAAAGATTTTTGCACTACATTACGCAAGGAATAACACGCAACGGACTACTTTCGCCTCTCACTCGGCAGATGGCCAGGTCAAAAACCGGTCAAAGTAACTTAAATTGTACCTATACATCGGTGATTGAACACCGTAATGCTCGTCACATAATACATCAATAGAGATGTCTTGAAAAGAAAAAAATGAACTATTGCGAAGCGGACGACTGGCGACAGCCGACAACAAGAGGCGTTATGTTTTGCATAATTTATTCCAAACATTAAGACTAGAAGATTATCATCAAAATGCGTGTTAAGAATTTGTGGTTAAGTATTACAAGAATGTAACTATCTATAAACATCTAAATGAATTAATTAAAATTGATTTTGAAATAAAAAGTAATTAGCTGATTAAAAATAATAACTGCTTCACAGTTAGCGCATTATTGCAACGGAATTACAGTGTAGGCGTTACGTTAATTTGAATATTTTAAATTGTCTTAACGTAAATTGCACGTATCTACTCGTATAGAGTATTACACATTCGTTCCGATTCCACTTAGAGGAGGTAAGTAATAATATAGTACAATATATCATTGAAATCGAAAGCACTTGACAATAATAACAATACAAGGTCGATAATAGTCTATTAGATTATTTCTATTTTTTTTTCAGATTAACGCTGTTTCCCGCATGTAGCAGGGTAGGCGGAGGGAGTCTAGTGTTAAAGCACTTCGCTCCCCACTCTCCACAAATTTTTTTCCTGTCGCTTTTACAGTCACACGCTGTTCTCGATTGGTCTGAACACATGGTTATTGATAGACTATTAGTTTATTATACTATTTACGTATAACAAACGTCTCAATACGTTTTAGAAAACATATTAAACAGATTTTAAAGTGTTATTTTAATTCCTAAGTGTGGAAAAACACTTTAAAAACTTCCCACTTTAAAAATTTAATAAAAAAAAGTTAATGTTAGTAACTAATGTTGCAATATATATGTAAGTGTCAAGTGTCATATGTCAGCGCGCACTACTTTGCGTGAAACGCAAGAGACCGCAGGTGATCGATCGCTGTTTGTGGTTGTTAAATAAGATTTTGTAACAAACAGTATTTGCTCTGTACTGTTACGTATTATTTAATAGTAAATGGAAACGGCAATAGTAGTAAGTTTAATTTATTTTTAATATAATATGTAACAATAACTTTTATTATAATATTCTTAAAATTAAATGCATATGGTAATAATATTTTAACCAATATTAATTAATTATTAATATTTGTTAAAGTATTACCACTTGGCTATAATGATAATATTATTTTATTATTATGAAAATGAAGATATTGTATAAAATTAAATATATTTACCTAAACGACAGCCAGGTCGCGGAGACGGGAAACCTCTCACGAAGTCTATGCACTTGACACCAAAGAGCCTGTAGAAGTAATCATCGTCGGGCACTCGAATTTCATTGCAGTACGGGTGCTTGAGATGAGGGGGACGCTTGCAGCACTCCTCGGGATCGTTACGGTGGATTGGGTCTAATAGAAATAATAAAAGGATAAAGTTTATACTTAACATTAATTCAAAATGGTATTTAAAATTTGCAATGTTACTAAATAATTTATTTTATTACGCATTATCTTGTAAGGAAAAAAATGAAATTGCTAAAAAAAAAAATTGTTAACATTTTTAAATATAACAATTTTTGTAACTACTATTCTAATGATATGTTTCTAAATATATTATATATATATATATTTATATTATTTTATTATCCTTTAGCTTTTTCGCATTTATTTTTGGGATATAGGAATATGAACTTTTCATTTACATATATACTCAGAAGTACTGCGTATGAAGTGGCGAAACTCTAAACCGCACATTGCGGATCACGGAAACCCCAATATAGTAAACATACTCTGGTGAAATTTGAACCTGCAGCCTACGCCATATATTGCTATAGCAGCTCAACTAGCCTCGACGAAGAATTGATATACAACAAGTATAATACTAAAAGTCGTTATTTATAATCTGAGATCAGTAGTGCAAAAAGTGTGATTGTAAACGCGACTGGTTGTGGGTTCGAATCCTCACTGTAGGAAATGAAGTATTTTTTAAATTTACATTTTCATTCGCTCTAGTGTTCCGCCACTCTACGCGCATTGCCTCCATGTAAAGTGGGAATGTCTTAACACTAGTTTCCCCTACTGTACTATAGAACCCTATAAGAACTTACCAAGAGGAGTTCCAGTGAGAGTATAATCGTGGTCCATGAACTGGCCCCACGCTATCACCATAACGGTGCCGGCGTGGTCGTGGAAGCCGTCATCAGGGTGCATTGTACGGGAGACCACGCGCGACAAGGGCAAGTCGCGTCCGGTGTGAGATATGCGCGGCGCGTTGATGCCGTCCGCGAATAGAGGACCGATTAGTCTTAAATTTTTTTAAATAATTTATTAATTTTTTTTTTTTATGGAAAATATTTTTGTCATTTACATTTCTGTAGAGTGATGAGTTATACATACACGTATATAGATATTTATACTATATATAAACTACTACTGTGAAATAAACTTGAACTTTTTAAAATAATTATACATTTTATTTAAATGAAATACTATTTATTAATAAATACCTCTGGAATGGTGCCATAGTCGCTCCCCACGTGGGATGCCTTAAATTATTGCAAAGTCCATCGAGGCGGCGGTACTTGCCCGCGCGACACTCCACATGCGAGAAAACCGGCGGACACACCTCACGGATAAGTGTACGGGAAGTGTCTATGAGAGGCAAACCCTTTTCTATTTCTTCATATGTTAGGCCGTATCTGCGATAAAAAGATATATGCGGATAAATATATATGTTGTAAGCGTATAAAAATTTCCTAGTAGCCTGATAAGAACGTATGGCTTAGTGGTCAGAGAACTTGGACGGTTTCCAAGCTGCGGGCGGCGAGGCGGGTTCAAAGCTACGTTCATATTTTTATACGTTTTCTTAATAAGTATATATTTGGATTATAATCCTTTAATGGAGAATAATGTTGGGTTAAAAATGATAAGTATGATAATCAAGAACATACTTAGGTACACTTACATCACTAAATATAGAAAAAAATCGGTTCAATTTCATTTAACTTAAATAAAAGGTTACCAAATGTATCGGCTTAACATAATACAGATTATATTATGATTTAACATGAAATGTCATTGCCGTACATTATAAGGTTTTTGTTCAATATATTGTGTTAAAGAAATTGTAATTCCTTGTTAAGATACTTTAGCAACGACATACTAAAAATATGATAAAATATTACTAAAATTAATATACAATTTATAAAAAATCGATGATTCATTACATCCTACTAACCCATATAATAATAAAACAACTAGTGCATAACATACGAGTGGTTCGGACATAATTGAAATGCCAAGGTTGATGGTTGCTACAATATATGAGCACATGCTTTATCCTAGGCTGATATACATTTTTCATAATTAATTATGTTTTATTTTGAATAAAAATAGAGCTGTAAATCGTTATACAAGTTTACATATATCTAATTAACAAAATATCGATGGCTATATGTATATATGTCCATATGTATATATCACTTTGTAAAATTATAGTAAACTTAGAGAAATTATCTCTTGGGCTTCCTAATACTTCCAAGGATGTATACGCAAAATTTCAGAATTCTACGCTGCGCCTTGATTATATATATTTATTGCATATATAAAGATGCAAAAAATCTTAATATAATAATTCTTAAATTCTATTATTCTATTATTATTTGAGTCTTATTAGAAACAAAAAAAATCAAATCTTTTTTTTTATTTGTATATAAGAAATGCTAAAATGTACGGTAATAAAATATAAAGTAATATTACTTTATTAAGATAATCTTATAGTAACTATATATAATGAGTCGTTATTATCTTTAATTTGCCTTTGTATTGAATTAAATCGCTCTCTTGTTATGTTCAAGCATTATAATAAAATATTAGTCAATTATTTCTATAGAGTTGCAAAACTCTATATATACTCGTATGTAGAAATGACTCATTGCGTTCAACAGAAGTTAACACAATAAAATTACTTTGTAAAGTAAATTTTGATTCATGATTTTGTGTAATATTTAATGAAACTGTGTAATCGTTACATGTAATTATAGGATGATATCTATTTAATTAGTTTAATTGGTGGCACTGAAATTACATTTTTATATATAAGATAATAATATAAGTAATATTTTTTTGCTTCACATATCCCAAATGGCAAGATAGGAACTATCGTAACAATAGGTTCCCTCTGCATAGCGTTAAGAAGTTCTTAACCTCTTAAGGGTACCTCCCTGCTATATACGAAGTTCTGCTTTAACGAGGGACCGTTCACCACTTTCTGGAGAATTTTCGTGGAGTGGAAATCAAACCTACAACAGTCGTGCTTATAGTTTGCACGCTTTGCCACTGCGGCACGACGGCCTCTTATTAAGTATTGACTTCATTATAAAAAAAATATATCAATAAAAAATTAAATAATTAAGTAAAATAGGGATTATAATAAGAACAAATATTAATTTTAAATGTTAAATCATGCAGAGAAGAGAACAGGTTATATTTTGAAACGATGTCTAAATAAAAGCTAAGCCCCAGATCTGTCAATCAGTACAGAGCAGGGCACTTCATAATTTGGCCCCAAGGTAAAATTTACTAAATATCTAATACTAAACTGTGAAATATTTATGATTACAATGCATGTATGCATAATAATGCATATGCATATAAATAATGTGACTGTAAACGCGACGGCTGTGGGTTCGATTGCCACTCGGGGAAATGAATTATTAAATTATTTAGTTCATTAATTTTTTCGTTCTGGTAGCAAGGCAATTCAATAGTCAAAGCCTCGAAAAATTCGACCGGAAGTGGAGAACGGAGTGTCTTAACACTGGCTGCCTACCCTGCTATTTGCGGAATACAGCGTAATGCTGGGCATTACTTATAAGCAATAAGTGATGCTCAGATCATTCATAAGTAATGTTCAGCTGAAAACATTATTCATAGAAGTAGTATATGGGTAAAACAAGTTAATAAAAGAAAAAGAGCAACTGTTGAGTTTCTTGCCGGCTCTTCTCAGCAGAACTGCCTTCCGAATGTTGACATGTACATTCGACGAATCAAAAGTGCTTTTATAGTTTATTTGAAAAAAGAATATTTTGAATTTGAATAAAAAGCTAGATATATGATGTTTCATATCAGATTATTGAAATATTTTTTAAATGGCTGGATTTTGAATAGATTATTTAATAGGTGAATTTAGAGTATGAAGTTTGGCAACCTCTGTCACTGTCACAGTTGCCATAAATCATTTCACGCGTATAAAACCTTCATGATGAGACGCAATGATAGCTTAAATTAAAGGTATTATAAAAGACTTGTTCTATTTACCTAACAAAATGTGGCCTTGGTTTCTAAAATTACATTTCACTATCATTTTGCAATAATAGGGATCTTTAAGGTTTATGGCAATTATACATATGGGTTTTGTAATATTTATGTCTGTGTAGGTATCTTTAATCTGTGGTAAGCTAAATTTTTAATCTTTTATAATAGAATGTTTTTGTGTTTGTCTGTAACCCAGTTTGCATTCTAAAGCACAATTACTAAAGATTTTATTAGATGATATCTATATATTCGACAATTACGTACATTTCATTACAAAAAAAATATTACATAAGATTGACATTAATTAATAAGCAATAACATTACAGCTTTTATTTAATTTCTTTCCGCGTCGTGAGTGGTCGATGACCATGAAAGATCACATTCAAGAAACAAAGGCCCAAATTCAATGGCCAGCCTTGTGGTCAAAAAATAGGTTATTTTTTTATTTATCGTTTTGAACATAGCTGATGAGGCAGAGACAAGGCCAGGCCAATGCTGTATCTTGAAGTGTGTAAATGTCATCTAATCTGTTACTTATGCATTAGTGGTTACTAAAATTATATTAACGTGATGAAATAAGAGTATGAAATATAAATATTAATAAATGCTCATTGCTCGTACGAAAATAAACTACATAGACGTCGTTACACGTCGTTACACGTATCTATAAGTTTTAAGTAGGTTCATTTAAAAAAAATCAATAAATTGTTTTATTTAATTGTATAGATTCTATGTATCAAAAAAAATATTATAATTTTAAAAATACTTACGTGCGTGCCAAACTAATGGAAATATCCAGAATTAGCTCCCCAACACTAGCAAAGTCTTCACCCTTCCAATCACCTTTTGGTTGCGACACCACTATGGACAAAATATGTATAATTGCAGTAAATATTATACAAATATTCATAGAAGCCGTCGATATACGTGACTAATCCTGTCTCTAGTGAAAAGATAAAAAGCAGCTTTAAGTTCCGCTACTCAATGCACAACATCTCAAAGATTAGAGGAAGCGGGAGACAGAGTGTCGTAAGACAAAGTTCCCTCTGCCAATCCTGTTATAAACGGGATACAGCGTTAAGCTGAAAAAAAATCTTTAAAAAAATGTAAAAAATATGATGATAAAATAGTTAAATTTTTAATGCATTGATAAGTTTATATAGTGCAAATTAAATGCAAATAAGCTATGGTGATGAAAACATCACCACGGCTTGTCTGCATTCAGTTAAGTCACAAGCAATCTCAATGAGGTTAAATGAGCTCGTTCCGGTAATTAACTATAATTATATTCAAAATTGAAACTTGTAAAGATTTTAAGGACAAGAACAAAATGTCAATGTGTTTATAAACAGAATGCTAGCAGGTCAATTAATAACACAGTAAATGCGTTCCGAGAAAATATTAATTTTAAGCAACGTTAACATATTATGAGTTATGAAAGATTTTTTGTAATTTACGAGCTAATTATTTTAATCGTATGTCATATATTTAATTTTTGTAACTTCACACTGGTCTCCGCATGTAGCAGAGCAGGTAGTATAGAGACACTCCACTTTGTGCCGATTCTGAAGGCATTGCGTGTTGATTGGCAGAAGTCAATTTCCTACCTCGAGTGGGAATCGAACCCACAATCAGTCACGGTGTTAACAGTCACACTCTTGTGCTCCTACTATACAACTGGCCTTTATTATATTCTTTATAATAATATTTTTAAAATTAATAATAACTTACAAATTCTGGACCTGGCGTCAAGATATGCTTGATTGATTGCCTCATACGTGATGCAGGTGTGTTGACCATCGTAGGCGCTAAAACAAAATAAAAAAATATGTAAATATATTTAAAGGGACTCCACACATACATCTGTTAATATAACATTAGATATTAACAGACTTTTATAGACTATTTGAAAAATGTGTTGGTTTTTATTGGTAGTCTTTTTTATTATATTTTATATTTAATCATTTATTTTACGGACAACTTGATATTATGTCACGGTTTGTTTATATAAATCGTATCAAATTTTAAAACTTTCATTTTCAGCTTCTTGTGATATTCCGTATATAGCAGGGTAGGTTGAGGGAACCCGAGTAGGCGCGCGCTGGTTGTTCCCGCACGCTTTTCCGAGCAGGCCGTCAAAAAAAAGGGGTAGGTTGAGGGAACCTAGTGCTAAGACACTCATTACCCCACTTTCCACCGAATTCTCGAGGTATTGAGTTGAGGAATTCAACGCTAAAATTTAAGTAAGGTAAACTTAAAAGGGTTACTTTTTCCTAAAGTATGAAACCATAAAAGCAAGGCCTCTATTGGTCAATAGTTACAAATATATGAAAACTACAGATTTATATGATAAATATAAGTTGTTCCAATGGACGTGATAAATACCACTCCTTCATAGTTTAAATTTACAATTTGTCATTGTTTTGATCATCATTCCATACATGGAGACCATTGTAAAACTTTCAAAAATTAAATCATTGGCTTTTTAATAAAACGCTATAGAGAATATCTCGATTATGTACCTAGTATGTAACCTAGTGTAATCCGTTACACAATTTCCGTCGAATTTTTAAGGCATTGCGTGTTGAGTGGCGGAATTCAACGCTGGGCTTTTCCCTTGGTGTCAGCAGGAAGAAATGAAAAAAATATGAATATATAGTTCGCGTTCTAGTCACACCCTTGTTCCCCTACTCTACGACGGCTTCGACTAATAAATTAACACTTATAATTTTTCTTTTCAAGTTTTATTTTTCAATAATCATTGTTGTAATAATACATAATATCAATAATGCTCTTATCGGCAATGAGTCGCGCACGATGCGTTAAGCAACGTCCGCACGGATTTACGCTCACTTTCAAAAATCCTTTCGCTTAGGTATACCTTAACTTAACTTCCATCTAGCTGACCAGTTCTGGATATCTTATATATAGGAAATAGAAGCGAACCGGATACGCCTAACGACGGCGACCTTTCCATTAAAGTACTTCTAACCGGTAATTGTAACGACGCTTTATAATTCACCATGACTCCTATATTATTTAAAAAAAATGTCATTTATATATATGTACTATACATACTTTGAATGATATTTATTTTCTTCATCTTTTATTTTTTCTTTAAATAATATTTTTTATTTCAATTATATATTTATCTATAACATGTATTAGGGTCTATCCCACATTAAGATATAGGTAGAGCAGGCTGGGGTCATTTCTTTACTCTATTCTTAAAAATTCATTTCATTTCTTAAAAAAAATAACTGTATTATTTGTGGCGTAAATCGAATCAGACAAGCTATCATTCAATCAACAATAAAACATTTTTAATACCTATATAATAAAATTACCATTAAATTACTAAATTATTAAGCTAATTGATTAAACTTAATGTTATAATTAAAAAAAACTATAAAAGTTAAACTACACGATATTTAATAGCAAAATATAGGTGAACAACAGCTATATACAACATTTTGATTGTTTACAAAACTAATAAAACAAACGCAAAGCCGATTCCATAAATTATTCATAAGATTTACATAAATCGAGACTTGAAATCTGTCTATAAAATTAGTCATATTGAAATATTATTAAATGTGAGCAAATTGATTTTCCTTTACACTAGCTATTAACTTAGCTGTTGAAAACTGTCAATATACATAACTGTGTGCAGTATAATTTCTTCAAACAAGGTATATCTAATGTGATGCGCAGCTAACGGTGCCTGTCCGTTTGTCCACACGGCTGACATTATTCCTGCGGCAGTATTTCACGATAATCGAATATACCGTTCGTAGGTCGTTAGGTATCTCGGATTTAACGGTTATTTTTATATACATAATTCATGGATATATAAAATTGGAAGTTTTACTTCAGCTTCATTCACTTTCTAGCCATTATATTGGCCGCACCTTGTAAACTTTGTGTTTGAATTGCCTATTCGTTTTGTCAATAAAAATATTAAGGAAGTTAGTAATTTTATGTGCACAGACGGACAGTTTATAAAGGATTTAATAAATGTATACAATATATGAACTATTAATATAAATATTTCGGAATCGATAATTTTAGTCAGTACAATTGTTATTACATTTACGTAACCGTCCATAAAAGGCAGAAGGCAGCAAGATGTCTAGACTTGTGGGAATCCTAAGTGTACGAACCTGTCTGAGCAGCCTAGGCTTTCTCGCATCCGAGATAAAATTTGTATGGGTGTATTTAGTTACGTGAGAAATATAAGGAAATCCTAATTTTAATTACTTACCTAATTTGTCAAACTGTTGGGCGAGTGATATTTGACATTAATTAACGTTGTTCTCATTTAGTTTATATATAGATATTGATCAAATGTAACGTTAGATTTTTAATTATATAATAATCTAGCTATATTTACTAAAAAGAAGAAGAGAAGAAGAGGTAAAGAGATTCTTAGTAAAAAAACACAACTCTAAGTCTAGTTTTCTGTTGTTTTGATAACTTTTCTAAAAAGTTGAACAAAATATAATATGGCAGAGTGGATGCTTACATAATTATTCATAGCATTTTTATTAAATCTAATTTCAATATTATCGTTTGACCGAAATAACAAAACAAAATATATGTAACGAATTAGCATAAATGTTAACTTTTTGAATGGTGGTTTTCTGTGCGCGTAGGTAAAACTAGAAATTCACATCGATGACCGCATTATAACTTAATGACAATGGTAATAATCGTATTTTATTTCTTTTCGTATGATGGTTACCAATTTTCTCGTGGTCAAGAGAAAATTACTGAAGTTATGTAAGACGCCTATAGTCCTCCTCGATTAATAGACCATCCAATACAATAAAATGTATTTAATAAATTCCTACTTAGGAACTAGGACTAAGAATAATCAACATTAGATAAAATATTATTATTTAGAAGGATTATACCAGAGTAAAATATTATATACAGGGAGAAATTAGAGTCTTTATTTTTTAATATTGAGCCCATTAGAGAAAACTAAATTTTTAATATGTTATTTTCTCGCTCTGGTAATAAGGCAAAGCGTGGCGTTGAGTTTCCTCACTCAACTTTCAATGCCTCCAGAATTCGGCGGAAAGTAAGTAACGGAAGTGTATTTAATGGGAGCTATAAAAAAAGTATTTATCACTTAATAAACATATACACAAATATACCAAATATATTTTTAATGATAAATATTTTAAAATTACGAAATAAAATTATTAAACTTTTATTGGCAAATTATATCAAAATATTTACTCTAATTAATATTACATGTAACTATTACATTTGCATATATTTCGTATTAGATTAAGCTTAATTACCATAAACTTTGTTTAAGAGCGTGTGGATAAAACGTGAACGAGTTTAAGTTGAGATAAAGAAAGTAACAGTAAGTGACGTCGGGAAGTGTGTCAAGTTTGTAACTAATATGATGCAATTAAGTAAATCAGCTTCACGCTGTATCCCGCACACAGCAGGATAGGTAGAGGGAACGTAGTGTTAAGACACTCCGTTCTCCACTTTCCGTAAAATCCTGGAGGCATTGCGTATTAAATATTTATTTAAATTTATATCTCAAAATGTAGATATAAATTTAAATTAATATTTAATTTGCTCGAGCGGGGATCAAACCTACGACTAGTCGCGTTTCACATAGTTTTTTAATAGTAAGCGATATTGGGAAGTGTGTCAAGTTTTTAACTGATGTTAAGCAATTTATATGTACATATTATAAAGTGTTTGTAAATGCCGAGTCCCACGCTTTTGCTGTTACCGACATTGAATCAAAAGAGAGTGCCATTTTGTCGGTATTACCACTTTTACATTTGCGGATGTGACTTTTTTCTAAGATTTAAATTCAAATTTCAATTTTTTTTTCAATTCTTTTCAAATCGTTGAATGAACATAAAGCTGGTTCCGGTAACATTTAGTATATTGTTGCTAGTTCCTGTAACTATTGGTTATATTTTATGTTGGCACACAGAACCAAATAAATTTTTTTTCAAGTAATTTATACAGACAGAATAAATAAAAAGTAATCGTTTGAAGAAATGAGAATAAAAGATTTCTCATATTAACGAAATGTTAATGCATAACATGTATCAGTAAAAGTTTTTTTAAATGTTAATATCCAATACATATGGCCTTATAAAGGGTTGTGCAAATGTTATATATTATATAATATTTACTTTCACTATATAATCTTAATTTCTGTACATCGTTTTGTATTGATTTATTATCGGAAACGAGATATTTGAGGATGACGAACACATTTAAATGTTGTCGGTCACACAAGCTAGTGTTAATTTAATTTAAAGGCAGAAGGGTGTGAGTGTAACGCGACAGTGGCGGGATGGATCCCCACTCGAGGAAGTGAAATATTTATTTACGTTTATATTTCCATTTATTCGCTCTGGTGTCTAGGCAAAGCGCGGTGGTGAGTTCTGCCACTCAACACGCAATGCCTCCAAAATTTGGCAGAAATGGAGAATGGAGTCAGACAAATAATTTGTGTTGAGTGTTTCAACATTTGTAAAGTTTCTGGAAATTCAATTGTGAATGCAAGTATTGTAGAACGTGAAAGTGTCTTCATTTCACTTTTATTTATATTTTTTTCACGTTTCAAAGTAACAATGACTGTATGCGTGAATTTTAAGAGAGTTGAACCACTTTTATTAGGACTAATATATTTTTCCAATTTAACCATCAGTAGTACTAATATGTTTCGATTATTTTTATAAAAACTTTACGCTACCTTAAAAATGATAAATCATTATTTACATTAATTATACCATTTTTTTTCCAAATTTTGAATTAAAAATAATATGAATTTGCAATTACTTACAAATTTCCCTTAAGGAGGTTTAAGCTGTAGTCATATGCCGACGACCTTCCTGGACCAGTGAGGTAGAGTGCACAGTCGTCGTCTGCAGGAACACTTAATGGGCTCAACGACGTCGCGTACACGATGCATAGCGCTACTAGGAGAGTTCTGTAAGTCAAATTATATACATTAAATTTTCATATTTATTGTTTTTACTTCTATATATTTAAAAAAATCGTATTAATAATATTTCAAAACATAAAAAATATATAAAAATTACATTTAAAATAAATTATTATACATGGCTGTATAATAATTTAAATTTTATATATATTTGTATATCTTTTAGAGAAAGTAAACATATATTTAATCCGATAAAGATTATATTGACTAATATCATGCATAATTAAAATTACTTAAGTTAATGAATATTATATAGGTACATATTATTTATATAATATTTCAATTAATTTACATGTATTTTAAATATTAATTAATGTATTACATAAGTCAATGGCAACGGAATTAATGGTAATTATACAATATTTTAACTATTGCCGAATTGATATTGCAAAGATATTTATTTAGCTTTACTCTGTATCCAGCATATAGCAGGGTAGGCTGAGGAAACCTGGGAACCTAGTGTTAAGACGCCGGGGTTTTCCTTGTTACCATAGCGAAGAAATGGATATATTAAATATAATGAGCGCTTTTAAATATAAAAAAAATATACTATTTCTTAAGTTGAGAATTAGAAATAGGTGTGTCTCTGATATATTTATTGCTTGCTAGTTACAGTCTAGGCCAGTTTTCAGCACGGACCGTATAGTGAAAGTGGTTTATGCTTGTATGTGAATGCTATAAATATGTATTCTATACATCACCTCACATGTTTTTTTGTATTGGTATAAATAGAACTAATTATAAATATATAAATTAATTTTTAACAAAAAGAAAAGCCGACTTCTAAGAACGAACTAAAAAGTGAAAAATAATTTAACAAAGATTTTATAATTTTGAAGTCGGTGCCAAGGAAAACAAACAGGCTTATTAATTATATATTGTAGTTAAGGGTGTTATAGCATTAGTTTGACACCGACTTCAATATTATAAAATCTTTGTAAATTTATTTTTCATTTTTTAGTTCGTTGTTAGAAGTCGGTTTTTCTTTTTGTTAAAAATTAATTTATTTTACGATTTTAAGTGATGGATAGATCTTAAAATGATGCTTCTTAAACGAGTGGTGATGGTGGTCAACAATCAGAAATCTCATTTCTGACATCAATTTAAAAAGCTTTTGCTTGTAACTATTACAGTATAATAAATTTTTCACCAAAAAAAAAACAAATTATCCTTGAAGTGTATCCTTTCAAATAAAAAAAGAATCATCAAAATCGGTTGGCGCGACATTGACTTATTCGTCTATTTGTCGCGCACATACTTAATGCAAATTTAGGACTTATGTGATTTTCCCATAGATACCATTGTCAGACATGGACCAAAAAAAAAATGGGACCATTCGGGAAGCTTCACCTTTCAAATAAAAATTTATCAAAATCGGTTCACCCAGTCAAAAGTCATGAGATAACAAACATAAAAAAAAATACAGTCGAATTGATAACCCCCTTTTCTTACAGAAGTCGGCTAAAAAACAAATCAATCAATTTCAAATATATAGTAAATAATATGTGGTTTATTTAAAATATCATTTAATCAATTTCATATTTAAGGCTCAGAAATTTCAGTAAAATATAAATATATTGTATTGTTTAATTTGTATAGACCAAACCCTTAGCTTTCAAAAGCGGTCAATTAATAAATATTAAAAACATACAGGTCTTATACGTATAAATACGTGTATGAATTTATGAAAACATATTCCCCACAGGCAGCCACATAGTGCCTGCAATTTTTCAGGGAATGAGTACTCTCTTCCTTACCCACCCGGTGTCGTTGTAAAGGCCAATAGGGCTAACAGTATTAACTTCAAGTCCGAAAAAAAAAAAAAATATGAAAACATAAGAAAAAAACTCAAAAGTATTTTATTTCTTTATAATATCGTATTTGTAATATATTATGCATGTTCATATTGTGCGTAAGATTATCGGTAAAAGTAAACTTGTTGCTTTAATTTCACAAAATGGTTACATCAGTGTAAAGCTTATTTTTTTTACGATTGTCTTGTGAAAGCTAGTAAATTACAAGAATTGTAATAATTAAGTATTAAACAATATTTCTAACTTAGTGAAGATTGAGGTCAGTTAAACACTTTATTGGGTAATATTTGATAACTATTAAATCTATCGTAAACTACTGAATGTAAAGTTTACGTAATTTGTTTTTAAGTTTAACTTATTGGAATAACAATTTTTATTGCATAAAGAAGACATCAACGCGTTCTAACATCTAATCTTTGTTAACAAATTTATTTAAAAAAATGAATAAAATTTAGACTCATAGAAATATGTTAGAATGTATAAGAAGTTATTCATACCATGAACATTTTTTATTTAATTTTTAAAAGAAAAATTTATAGGTATAACCAGTCAATTTTAGAGTCACATTGTGTGCTCCTGAGGCACGTTTTTGTGTAAAAAAAAATAAAAATATTTTTTTGTATTGTACAGTAACTTTTCAATACAACTTCCTTCCTCCTCCATTCTTGTGCTATATAATTTGTTATTTCACAGAAAAAATATTATATTAATATTTAGATCCAACTAGAATCTTATAATTATAGTTAAATTAATTTAGTATTCAATATAAGTAACTAAAATAATTATCACCAATCTAAATTTGTCAATAATATTTTAAAATGTCAAGCAATATCAAATTTATGTCTCCATTAATCTATGGATAGCAAATGTTATATTTTATGGATTTCCGTTATATACTTCCATATATGTGCGTTATATATTTACAATATGCTGCGCTGATTTTTTTGTAAATACTTAAGAGATGAAAATAAAATTGAGGCAATAGAAATTATGTTTAATTTCATCTAACATATTTTTTGTGAAATCATCTTTTTTGTGAAAAAAATTAATAAATCGTAAGTTTTTTTACTAAATTAAAATGAAAACTATTCTCTCCTCTAAACTTTAAAAACTTTACGAATCGCTGCAGTTTTCAATATTTAAATGTTATATTGTCTGAGATATGTATGATTTACTTATTATAAAACGATATTTTTTGGCTAAATGACGCCATGCATATATTAATTTAAATAAATGTAAGTAAATAAATTAATAGTCCCACTTTGAAATAAAATCTGTGATGCATTCGAGCTAATTACTCGAAGTAAAACTATTAAACCTAATCGTTAATTACGATAAATTCCACTCATGTGTCGAACGCACGATAACTTAAAGTCGTCATTGCATATTTGTTTTTATACGCAAGTTTTAAAATATATAACAAAATTTTATAAAACTCGTCTTATATTATATTTACATAAAAATTGCGTAAACTTTACAAATGTTAAATAAAGTAATTATAAAAAAATATTTCCTTTTTTTTTGTTTAATAAAAGAGAAAGAGGAGTGCCACAGATTAAAAATTTCATGTTCCGGAAACAACTAGTTATTTCAAGATACCTTAATCTTTCAAGTTGATATAATGGATAACAAAGATCAACAGGTCAATTGTCACGCGGATTTATCCAGAAACTGTTACACGGTAGTGTTACAAATATCTGATCGAAAGTTCAATTTAACGTTTACACAAAAAAAGCAAGGTCTTTGCTTTTACCTAAGTTACATAACATATCTAAGAATTTTAAGAGCTAGTTTTTAATAAATGTAGATTTGATTGATGGTATAACAATGTTTATATGATAATATCGTGCTGGAGTTATTTAAAAATATATATATTTGGATTTGTTGTTGTATTTTGCATATAGCAGAGCAAAGACATACGTAGAGTTATGACAAGTAATATTTTCGGTCAATTTAATATTTAGATTAAGTTAGAAGTGGAATAAAAATCAAATGGTAAACATACTATAGCTAAAATTGAAGTAAACTTTGGGGTTCAGAAAGTGAACATACAGATTATATGTTCCAATAGTACCTTTGTATGTGTAGATTTTCGGCTTATAACAAACAAAGAAATGGTAGGACTTTATTAAATTAGGAAAACGAAATTCGAACAGAAGACTGAATTAGAAAAATAATAAAAGTGAAAGGCTGAACCGTTACCGATGACATTATGTAGACAAGGTCGTCAAGTTGTCCTAACGGAAATTGATGTAAACTCATAGTAATCAACGTATCCTGGCTTATAAACGTAAGCAAGACATACGTTAGTAATAATCCATTAAGTTTATGTTCGTACCATATTCGTATTTTTTTATATCAGTGGAAAATAAACTGCGTAAGGAAACATATATCACTTAGCATTTCCAACAAAAACTCGTCTGATAAATTGCACCCATAAACTTTTCTAAATTGAGAAGTTGAATTAAATACAAAATTCTTATGAGTGCAGAGTTAAGTTTCGCCTATCACAGCGTATAGTCAAAATAATGTATGAAATTATGGTAATTAAAAATCTGTTTACTTCGTAAAATAAGGGAACCGGTATTTTAAAACTGCTAATTAAAAAAAATGTATAAATAAGAAGAAATAAATTTCTAAATAGCATTAATGGTTAGAAATAAGTAACAATCTAGATATAAAGTCTAAAAACTAGTACTAACAAGTACTTTAATATAAAAACTCAGTTGCCCCCATACCGGCTTCTTGCAATCTGTGTCAAATACTTTTTTAACATACCAAATATGTAGTAGATGTGATACTCTACTGTTACTATTTTGTAACTAACCTTGGTGACTCAGCCTTGGTCGGAATAAGCTTAAGTATTACAATAATTTCATAATTATTAACAATTAATTTGATTAGAAATTTGTTTTTGTTTCATATTTAATAAATTATATTTTTGGTAACATTTCAATTTAAATAATTTATACGGAACAGGTTGAATGAATGAATTTCATTTTAATAGATTTACATAAATTATATATATATATATATTGATTTATTAAACTTGCTAACATACTAATTTACGAATATAATTACAGAAAAGAAAAGATATAAAAAAAGGTCCTTGAAGATATAAAAAAAATAAATTTGGGTCGGGTGGTCACATTTTACTTTTTATAATACTTAAGTGTGTAAAAAACATGTAAATATACATATATTTAAATAATTTTATTCCAATCTAAATGAGAATATTTAACAAAAACTTCATTGTTGCGCGTTTTATAAAATAAAATTTTACCGTTCTTATAGATATCATCATAATTGGTTATGTCACATCAAACAATAGTTCAGTCAACCTGAATAGATATATAAGAAAGTGAACTTTAAGTTGATGAACATAGAGTCTATCTTTAGGTAATTTATATTTCTTAGCCTGCCTTTTGACCTAACAGGTATAAACTTTCGCTTCTAAAGCGATACAGATTATGTTACGTTTTGTAATCGCTACTTGTTTTCTAATTAGAACCGGAAAAATCGTATTATATGTATTTGATATGGAATATAAAGGTATTATTTATTGCAGGGAAATTCTATCGGATAATCTGTCTGTCTGTTTATTAAGATATAAGGAAGTTAATATATAAATGAAGTGTTCAAACTAAAGAAAGATCTCTTTTTATGGTGATATTTAAAATAGATAGGTATTTTTAAGACAATTTCCGTTAGCAGAAATATTCTTTTGGTATGTTGAAATGCTTAAAACATCTACATGTCCTGTAATATTGTATAAATTTTCAGAAGACATTATATTATTTAATTTTTTAAAATACTCTTATTACTGATATCATTTATAATCTCTCCTTAATTATTTGCAATAAATTTTACAAGAAAGTATTATATAAAAGATAAAATAGTATATAAATATTAATATGGAAACATACTAAATTCAGTATTGAATTATTTTAATAATAGACAATAAGTTTATAAGTACATAATTCAATTAATATTTTTCTCTATTTAATTCACGTACAAAATGTATATAAATTAAGTAGAGTGGAAATTTTTTTGAATAAAATAAAATATATATATAAAAAAATAATTCGATTATGTATACAAATACTATTTTTAAAACGCGCTACGTTTGTAGCTCGTAGCCGCTACGGTCGTATAAAAGAATTCAACGCGCTCTTTGCTGATAAAAAAAAAAGAAGTACTTCCACGATATAATTTGGAATGTTAACTCAACTAATATGAGGCATTCACAAACAATTTGAGGCCAAGACACTAAAATAGATTATAAATTATAAAAAAGACAAAATAAGTTTTGAATATTTAGTTTCTAGTACTTTTTACTAAAACAATTTTTTAATTCAATAAATTTATTTTACGTAATTAAAAAAAAAATAATAATATTTAAATTTATATCAAACATTTCATTAAAAAAAATATAGAAAAAAAAAAAACAAAAAAATATACCTTGAAATCATTATGAAACTGAAATACACAACACTGAAAATTTTCAGACACTACACGGAACCACTAGCTTCCACCGGTCATTATCGAAGACAAGTCGAGTTGTGCGTGTTGTCTTTACAGCGTCGGTGATAACACTGCCGCCGGTCATCCAACGCGGACCTACGAAGCCTCTAGGAAAGCGAAAAGCACGTGACGGCCCCAACTTTTGATTAGCTCACTATATAATGGCTTGAATAGTATGAATCTACTGGAAATAACGTTAAACTTTATTATGGACATAAAATATATCTTTTGACACAAATAAATATTAAATTTACAATTTTATTGGTTTAT
The DNA here is from genome assembly GCA_013403645.1 of Heliconius nattereri. NCBI lineage: Eukaryota > Metazoa > Arthropoda > Insecta > Lepidoptera > Nymphalidae > Heliconius > Heliconius nattereri. The sequence goes on along the minus strand of JAAIXI010000222.1, from coordinate 3,045,867 downwards.
AATTGCAATTATATAAGTTAGGTATCTTCATAATAAACGTGAAGTAGAAATTGTATGTTTGTATATTTTCGGGCAGCAGAAAACCATTTTCTTCTAAAAGTATTTTCAGATCAAAGTCTTTATATATTAAGCGGTAGTACATTAAAAAATGTGGAATATGGAGGAAAAACGTATACTATATAATGATTTTCGTAGAATTTATTAATGTAGTAATAGGTTATAATTAAAAAAAAAATACATATTTCTTATAACGATAACTTGGACGCGTTTGGAGGCGCGTCCTGTTCAATTCCCGCTATGTTATTTTTATTATATCTTTCGAAAGAAAATATTTTTCTTTTCTAAATGAGGAATTCAAAGATATTAAAAATCCACTAATCTTTTCCTGATTTTAAGTAGGCACGCGTAACAGATGCTAACGAGTTCTGTTGACATTGCCAATTTAACAAGTAAATGCTAAATTCTAACTGTATTTTCAAAGTCATTCACCATTTTACATTTTGAAGACGTTGGAACGATTTAAAATAACCTAAATTTATACAATTATATATTTGTAAGCACGGTAGTTGTCGGTTCAAATTACATTTGGTCACGTATTTATGTTTATTATAAGTATTTGACGCCATGTTGGGCTCGTCCTCGAGCTATATGGAGTGACGATATTCAAAGTGGCAGGCAATGGCTGGGTGCGAAGAGCTGAAAATCGAGCTCAGTGGCGTGCCATTGGAGAGGCCTATGTCCAGCAGTGGACTAGGACAGCCTGATGATGATGTTAGGCTCTATCAATTTCTATTATTTGTTTCTAAAAACGACAGGAAGTAAACAAAGTAGCTTATTGCTAGGTTCTTTCGCATTAAGCGGAAGACGAACTGAAAATTTGTACTTAATGATATTTTATGGAAAAATATAAAACATCTTAGTTCTTGTAAAGTATAAACGAAGTGATAATGTAACATCTTCGCAAAATCTAGATTTTATTGTGACATATTTTTTACATAATGTTAGGCATTCGAGATTGTACAAGCATTAATTCTTGATTTGTTTGTTTAATTTCAGTGTGGATTCACATAGAGTGCGATCAAAACATTGTGTACTTAACAAGTTGTTAATAACACCGCGTGGTGGTTTATTGAATATCAATATATGCAGCTTAATATTTATATAATTTAAGCAGCTTGCTAATTTATGCCTTTTTATAAAGCATTAAAAAATATAAAAAAATTAAAAAATAATAATTAAAAAATTTTTTTGGATGTCGTGATGCAGGACATGAGAGCCAAAGGTCTAACCATCGAGGAGGCAAAGGCCGTGCAAAGTGGAGTAGGTTGAGTAGGAAGGCAAACCCTGGCACCAGCCGGGACTAATGCCAGGAGGAGAGATACTACATATAGATAAAATTTTAACAATAACTGTTCAACAATTCGGTACGGAACCCTCAGTGGGTGAGTCCGACTTGCACGCGACCAGTTTTTTGTCTAGATAAAAATGCGGATATTTATATAAAATATTTAACGGTAAATCTTTTAATGAATACCTTTCACTGTTACGAAATGTATTTTAAGCAAAATTATTTTCCATTGTGTTTTCAGATGTAGTGAATTTTGATCGTCACATAATTGTAAAATTCACAAATTACTTTTCCAGACACTATTATATTACCTTGCTACGGTAAATAAGCACAATAGTGTACACTTTATAAATATTCAATGGACTGGAAAAAGCGACAGTCTCAAGTTACTATAGTGAGAAATTAAATCATATCCGTTACAGCACTACCAGAAGGGTATTGAAATAGAAATAACGAGTCGAATTTGATTATGCGAATGAAACGAATAAGTTCTCGGTCGTTGCGCAAATTTGTTTAACAATTGAGAATGCAGTTCTCGTATTTTTCGTAAGCAGGTGCAAGTGTCTTAACACTTTTTATGCGCATTACATCCCAAAAGACCGACAAAGGCGCACTAAATATTCTTTTAGTTGTGAAATGAGCGACGGGTTCCGGTTTATATTTAATTTGTATTGACACGCCGGTGTTGGAAATCCTTGATATGTAATTTATATGTTACTAATGTCATACATGCCGATGGGCATATTAAAGTTGACATATTATTTGTATGAGCACATTCACTTTTCATTTGTAAGCCGTTTTATAAGATACTAGCGGACGCGCGCAGCTTCGCCTGCTTATTTGCACCCTTAGGGGGTGAATTCCAGAAAACCATGAAACACATGTTCAATTAAATATTTTTAAGAGTCTAAATGTCAAATTTTATAAAAATCGGTGGCGATTTAACTATTTTTCGATACAAACTTTCAACCCCTTATTTGCACCTTTAGGGGAGGAATTCTAAAAAAACCAAGAAACACGTGTTCAATTAAATACTTTTAAGAGTCTGAATTTCAAATTTTATAATAATTGCGCCGATTTAAAAAAAACTATACAAACTTTCAACCCCTTATTTGCACCCATAGGGGGAGAATTCTAAAAAACCATGAAACATGTATTCAATTAAATATTTTTAAGAGTCTGAATTTCAAATTATATAAAAATCGGTGGCGCTTTAAAGATTTTTCCATACAAACTTTCAACCCCCTATTTGCACCTTTAGGGGGAGAATTCTAGTAAACGATGAAACACATGCTCAATCAAATGCTTTTAAAAATCTAAATTCAAAATTTATAAAAATAGGTGCCGATTTAATTTTTTTTCCATACAAACTTTCAACCCCTATTTCACCCCTTTAAGATTAAAATTTTTCAAAATCCCTTCTCAGTGGATGTCCAGATTACAAAAGTAAACATCTGTCCAAATTTCACGATTCTACCATCGGCAGTTACGGCTGTGCGTGCGTCTTACCTCAGTCAGTGAGGACAAGTCCTTTTATATATATAGATAGATAGAAGATAGTATGATATGGGCTAGTGCCCTGGCGGCGCGTGTGGCGACGGCTCGGCGGTAGTGGGTAGTATTTAATATTTTTATTTCATCGCTGCAAAAAAGAGGTAACACGGGCGTTGAGTTTTCCCATTTAGCACGCATGCCTCAAATGTTTTTGCCGGAGTGTTTTTACGGTAGGTAGGTAGGTAGGTTGCCTCTGCCTACCCTGCTATGTGCATGGAGCAAAAAAATATGATATTTGGAGAAAATATTGTATTTTCAAATTAATATGATGAAAAGGAAAAACTGTTTTAAATTACTTCATAAATGTATTGGCTTAAAATCAAGTACATAGTGCTTATTTTCCATTCATTGATTATTTAACAATAAGATACTTTCTTAATCGTAGTATGATTTTTGCCAATTTTTACGTACAGAGATTACATTTTATGCATTTATACAGAATTATTTTTTTCTTAAGTTAAAACATTAAATTTATATTTGTTTAGAGTTTTAATATTACGATATTGAAGATGAAATAGAATATCTATTGCGTTGCTATCAATTTTTCTGTTCAACGACAATACTACGCTTCATTACACTTGCGATGGAGTATTTCAATCTCGATTTCAATAATGACATTAATATTGAACTACGGAATAAATATGAACAAATCACTTACGACACTCTTTAAAGGGGAATTGTTTTTAGTTGGCATTTTATGGCGTTTTAAGATGTTATAACAAATATTTGATTTTAAAGGAAGAGGAGGAAGAAGGAAACGAATACATATTTTTAAGTTCTTGGTTTATTATATTACATTTATAACAAAAGCCTAACAATATGTCTAATATAAAATATGGTAATATTTATAAGTTATTCCTATTTTTAGATAAAATAACAAAAATTAAAAAAAAAAACTAAGTTGTCAAAAAAATTATAATACTAAGATTCGTTTTTAAATATCTCACTGAATTTCATCATCATAAAGCGCTCGTTTAACGTTTGATTTAATTGAACTTAATTGAAAAAAATGAAAGAGTCATATATAAAACATATACAAAAATAATATAATATATATTATAAAAAAACCATTTAAGTTAGCAATTAATATACTGACTTCACATACGTAATTGAAACTATTCTGGTGTCAATTCTTAATTACCACTTGTATTATAATTGTTGTTAGTTATTATCGACTAGTGTATATACAATATGAATTCTCCACATGCCTTATTTGACGGTATTGCTCCATAAAATTAAGATACGGCCTTATTAAGCAACTATGATTGAACCGAGACGCTGATTTGTTATGTGCGAAATAATTATAAAAGTACGTTCTGTGAATTTTGTTTTTTTTATACAGCTTCACGCTGTATCCTGCACACAGCAGGGTAGGCAGAGGGAACCTAGTGTTAAGACACTCCGTTCCCCAATTTCTGCTTGATTCTGGAGGTATTACGTGTTGAGAGAAGAACTCAACGGCGTGCTTTGCCTCGAAAACAGAACGAAGAAATGGAAATATGAACTCTTCTGTTCTTCTTCAGTTAATACATATTTCACTTCTTCGAATGGGGATCGAATCCACAAAATCCGCGTTACCGTCACACCATTTTACCGCAGCGCCACGACGGGGTTTTTTTAAGGAATTTAGTTTTTAATATCAATAATAACTTATTTGGGTTCTATGTTATTAATTAACACTAACAAATATATTTTACAATTTTAATTATCATTAAAATTCTTAAATAGATTTGTTCGAGTGAATGTGTCCTTCAGTGTGATGCAAAATCGCTAGCTACGAGTATTTAATTGAGTATTTAACTACGAGTTTCTCAATAATACGTTTGAAATTAATTATAAAAAATATGTTGTTATTTATTTAATTTTACTTTTTAGTTTTGAATTATTTTTTTTTATGAAAATTTATATAAAAGTAACATATTTAAAAAAAAAAGGTTAAGGCAAATTAAGTTGTATAAAAATTATTATTTCTAATTCAATTTATTAATGTAGTACTTTTATTAATGAACTATTTTTATCTTTAATCTCTTACAAACTTATTAGTTATTTTACTACACTTTTAAATATAAAAACATTTTGCAATATTTTTTTATATTGTTAAATATTATAAAATAATCTAACTGCCATAAGTACCTTTATAAGAAGTGGTGATCACAAATTACTGTCTTTATTAACGCCCACGCTGTCGTTAACGTTTAACCTGATTTTGTATACTGAAATAAACAAGTCGTTTAAAGCAGTTAAACTCAATTAATTTTATACTCTGCTAAATGTAGCTTTAAGATAAAATTAATATAATTTTACATATCTAAAAATGAATTGAATAAACATGAATATTATAAAAATAAAGTAAAATATTAAATTAGAAATATTATAAAGTAATTTTTCTTAGAATAATTTTAGATAGCAAATGAAAAATTAAAAACGTAAATTTATACTTAACAGATCTAACTAGGTTAATCTTGTGACTAACATTGTACAAACTTCGCTTTAATGATAAAGATCTTCTTTAGGAATCACGTGCATGAATTGCTCGCATTTGAATTTGTATTGTTACATTTTTTTTTTCAGTTTCACGCTCTCCTGCATGTGGCCTCTCCTAGGTGTGTGGACTAAGCTGTTAAAACACTCCCCTCCCCAATTTCCACCGAATTCTGGAGGTATTGCGTGTTGGGTGGCGGAAGTCAACGCCACGTTTAGCATTCTACACCAGAGCAAAGAATTAAAATTAAATATTTCATTTCTTCGACTGGGAATCGAACTCACAACCTATCGCTTTTACAGCCACACGCTTGTACCCCTGCGCCACGACTAGCCTCAACCGTTCCTAGGCATAATTAAAAATATACATATAATTNACGTTAATTTTATACTTAACAGATCTAACTAGGTTAATCTTGTGACTAACATTGTACAAACTTCGCTTTAATGATAAAGATCTTCTTTAGGAATCACGTGAATGAATTGCTCGCATTTGAATTTGTATTGTTACATTTTTTTTTCAGTTTCACGCTCTCCTGCATGTGGCCTCTCCTAGGTGTGTGGACTAGGCTGTTAAAACACTCCCTTCCCCAATTTCCACCGAATTCTGGAGGTATTGCGTGTTGAGTGGCGGAAGTCAACGCCGCGTTTAGCATTCAACACCAGAGCAAAGAATTAAAATTAAATATTTCATTTCTTCGACTGGAAATCGAACTCACAACCTATCGCTTTTACAGCAACACGCTTGTACCCCTGCGCCATGACTAGCCTCAAACGGTCCTAGGCATCATTAAAAATATACATATAATTCTACATTAAAAAGAAAGAAATATTAGCCATTACCCTATTGATTACTTATATGATTTATATACATACATATGAGAACTAGTGTTACGATATATTGATAAGACAAATCGACGTTTAACAGCCTAATATATATCGACCTCGGACTACATCGAAGCCTGTTCGTGTACGAGTCATTTGAATTAACAACGTAAGTACGCAAGGCTGCTGAAGACTTAGACTTAATCACGTCTCACTTTAATGCATTTTTTTATGCTCTTATTAAAATAGCATATAATTTACTAATATTTATAGATCTAGTACTGCTTTAAAGAATTTTATTTTATTATTTTTAAAATACATAAAGCATGGCTAGTATGTTATTTAATTATTTTGTCCAACAGTTTTTTTTATAGCAGGTTAGGCAGAGAGCACACAGTGTTAAAACACTCCGTTACCCGCTATCCACCGCATGTTCGAGATATTAGGCGTTGAGTACCAGAACTTACCGCTGCGCTTTGCCTTGTTTGCAGAGAGAAGAAATGAAAATATTAAAAAGTAATAGTTCGTCGAGTGGGAACTAGATGTTTTTGCAATTATGTTATTATTATATTAATATTAACAATGTTCAATAAATGTTTCATAAATAATTAATTTTGCAATTGTCAATATCACAAGAGAAGATCTAGAGCACTTCCCAATGATTTCCTATTCGCTGTTTTGCATAACCATTATTTGCTCAACTAAATATAGTCGAATTACTTAATAATGGCATCGTGAGTACAGCCATTGTTACACTGTCTACAATACTCTGATGATCCGTGCGAGACAAGGCGTGTTGCGTCAATTGAAAAGGAATTGTTTTTTAGCATTTATTTAATAATAATTTATTTAAGGTAATTTTGCATTTATTTAAGCTTGTTATATAATTTGTCAAATAATTATTGTTAAAATTTAAGTATTTTTTTCTTTTATTTCTGTTTTTTTTTAAGAGGCATTGTGTGTTGAGTGTGGGAAGTCAACATCCAGCTGTGCTTTGACACCAGGACGGAAAATGAAAATATTAAATATTTCATTTTTTTGAGAGGAAATCGAACCCACAGCATGTCGCGTTGTCTGCGCTACGCCTGTTATCATAATTCACGATTTTTAATTAATAATTATTCCAATAAACATACGAATAAATTTTCTCAATGCTATAATATGTAAAACGAATATGATACTTAGAAGTTAAGAATTAATTAATTTTAATGAATAATGAACGGATAACGTCAGTAATAAAAGTTGTTTACAGTTATCGGCACCTTTTAAACATAATATAATAAATAATTAAAACTAACTTTTCTATATATTCTAATATACTTATTACGGCAAGCGTCAGTTGCATAAGGTTTAACCTTCATCTATTTAGAAGTTTAAAATTTGTATAGGCGTGGCTTGAGTACGTAAAGGCTTTAAACTTGTTTTTTAAATGTAACGAGATATATGTACACATTCATATATATATATACATATCCGCTTGTATTGTACTTATCTATAATTTTATTATAATATTTTTTTTATCATCTTCACAGAGTCTATTGTTAAGATACTCTACTCCCCATTTTCTGCTGAATTTTGGAGGCATTGCGTGGAGGAATCCAACGCCGCACTTAGCCTCGAAACCAAAGCGAAGAAATGAAGATTTTTAATATTTAATTTTATCGAGTAGAAATCGAACACACAACCTCTCGCGTTTACAGTCACACGCTTGTGCCCCGGCGTTACGGCTGGCCTGATATTTCTTTATATGAAAAACTTATTAAAAATAATTTATAATTACTCTTTATCTTAATCAGGTTTTTCAACTTCATTCTGCATTTAGAATAAAGTAGGCAAAGGGAACCTAGTGTGTTAACATAGTCATCTTTCCTAAATCCCATTATCAATCTAAATTGTTTACTATTGGAATGCAAGTACACATTCGCCCGATTGGGGAACGAACTTACATCCATCCATATTATGACAACTATTATAAAAACAAGCCATATAAGGTAATTTGGTATCATTATGCATGTATCGTGCCATTTTAAAATGAGGCAATGTTAATAAAATAATACTGAATTGAAGATTATTATATAATAATTGTTTATATAATATAAAAAATATACACCGTATTACTTTTTTTATATTTTATTGCAGAAGTGTTAAACCATATACACCTTTTAGCAATACGTTTTTTTTTTCATATCAAAATACTATCACTAACCTGTTTTTTATTTTAATTAACTGATATAACATAACTTTATTGGTATCTTCTTAATTTTTTAGTTATATGTCTCTTTTAATATATACAAATCTGTCTGTAAGTATATTATTACCAATAATAAATTTTAATAAAAATGACGAAATTTTGTTTGTCTGTAAAAACAATATAGAGCTAAGAAGAAAATTAATCTCAAACTTAAGATAGCATTGCTGAAATGCGTTAAAAATGTATTAAAATATAATTTTAGAAATATAAATTTAGAAAATATATTATAAATCGAGAAAAAAATATTTTAATATAAAATAATTGTTATACTAAATTGCTATAAATATCCGATCTATAATTGACTTAGTTAAGTCAACACCCCATTCTCAGTACGAACAAACTGACAATTCCTTATCACCTACTGTTCAGTTTTTAATATAAGTATTTTTAGCGCGTTTTCCGCAATCAATTTAAGCAAGACCGTATCTCGATTGTGAAATGTTGCAACCAGCTAATCTGCAAAAACAATGTTACGAAAGGTAATACCAGCTCGGGCCAAGTTTCGAGAATCTTTTCTTTTGTTATACTCTCCATTTGCCTCCGCACGTTTAAATGCTACCAAACAAGTATAGAGATCTCGACAAATTCGTCAACTTAACAGATGTGAAGTAATTTGCAACAAACCATACATTTCTGCATAAGATACATTTTATGAGATGTTACGAGGTTCTCGTTTAATGAAGTACCTACTGCGATTAAAAAAAAGTTAAAAGTATTTTTTTTTATTTATCAGTTTCACGCTGTATCCCGCACACAGCAGGTTAAGATTGAACACAGTGTTTAGCCACGTTCCATTGAATTCGGGAAGTATTGCGAGTTGATTGGCGGAACTCAACGCCACGCTTTGCCACGAAACCAGCGCGAACAAATGTTATATAAATAATTCATTTCCTCGAGTGGGGATCGAATCCACAATCAGTCGCGTTTACAGTCACACTCTGCGCCTTAAAAGTAAAAGTATTATATATGATTATATAGTATTATATAATGAATAAAGATATAACGATTGTAAAAGCATAGAGTCGGTTCTTTTAATTCGATGCTGTGAGACCCTCGATTTAACTTGATATTTTACGTCAATATATAGATAGATGAGGTGCGGACATGACGCAATTGCGGATAAACGATCGTTATTACTATTAAACGACATAGTTACATAAATAGAGTTGTTTAAATAATTTATGTTTTGTATATAGATACAATGAGAAAATAAATATAAAGAAACTGGAAAGCAATTTCACTGTGTATCGATTGTGGGTTCGATGCCCAGTGGAAGAAATGAAATATTTCATATTTTCATTTCTTCGCCTTCGTGCCGAGGTAAAGCGCGGCGTTGAGTTCCGCGACTCAACACGCAATTGCTCCAGAATTCGGCAAAAATGGGGAACGGATTGTCTTAGCACTAGGCCACTGCCTTCCAAGTTGTGTGCGGGACAGAGTGAAGCTGACGTGTTCTGTTTCTGCTAAGACATAGATATTTACCTATGTTAATATATTCCATTTAATATACGTATTTAATTACACACTTAAAATTATTAACAAAATCATTTAGATAATTTAATATTTATAGGAATAATTTTATGATGTTAACATAAAATACTACTAGTTTATAATACTATTAATTTCCCCCTTTCCTGTCTTACAATTATGTAGGTATTAAGGACGCAAAAGACCGTAGAAATTGGAGTAGGTTGAGTAGGAAGGCAGACCCTGGCAACAGCTGAGATTAATGCCAGGAAGAAGAAGAAGAAGATCTCCCCTATCATTCATATTGGGAAACAATGATATGGAATCCACATTTTTATTGTTTTAAGTATGGAGCATGTTAGAATATGTAATTTTCTGACTTAATATATAAATATCTTTAAGCTAAAAAACTATTAATATCGTATATTATAAAGTTATCAGTAATTATGCGAATGAAAATCTATACAACGAGACTTTAATTATAATGTATTAATTAATGCACCTGACCGTTGTTATTTATGCCTTAATTAATAATTCAAAAAAATACGAAGTAGATACGCTACTGCTGTAATAGTTTATTAATTATAATTACTGTAATTAATTATATAAAAAAATAGCCTTACATGTTATCCCGCATACTAGGGTAGAAAAAGAGAATCTAGAGTCGAAAATCTCTACTTTTCGCCCAAACACGGGACATATCACACTTTGGGTTGACAAATTAAAATAATTAATTTTGTTCCTATAAATTTAGGCGAGAGTAGCGTTTGGGAATCTAGCGGCCAACCTTCAGGATTGAAAAGCCACCCAGAGAGGCACTGGTCTACTGCACTATGATGCGCTCTTCTTCTTTTTCTTATAAAGTTTTCTGTATCACCTACGTCCATTTCTATTTCCATTACAATTTTTTTATAAAAAAATTATATTATGTATATTACTGTTGAATCTTTATACTTTTATTAATTAGTGATATCTTTAAATGAAATCCCCTAAAATAGAGATTGCTTTTCATTTTCCAAAGTAAATACGGTACAATTTGGTCAGGTACGGCTCACATTCGTAAAATCCATTGGTCTACCAGCTTTCTGCAAAACTCGTTCATATGTTTCACAATCAGTCAATATAAAGTTGACCTGGTTTGTTTAATATCAACATTCCTGGCTAAGCTACATTTTGCACTTACGCCGAAATTGTCCATTTAAAGATATTTTCCTAATAATGAAATAATCACCTATTGTTCATATCATATATTTCGAATAATTGTCATTATTATAACGAGTCTTAAAATACTTGAAAATACTTAATTTATGCTATGAAACACTTTAAATTTAAAACATTATTAATATGTTCAAAGAATAAAACAAAATAGCTTATATTAAAAAAACTATATTTGATAAATAAGAATTTATTGAAGTTACTAATTTATTCCGTTATGATGCACTAAAACAGCGTCTTACTCACACTTTGACGAAAGATTAAATTTAATCTCTTTTCAACTCTCCGCTTTAGTAGAAAGTGCATCGTTGAGTTCCGCCACTCAGCACGTGCCTTGAAATAGTTACGTATGTTGTCTTAATACAAGGTTCCCTATGTCTAGCATAGCATAACAATAAAAAAATGTAAGTAAAAACGTAAGAGACATTCCGAAAAGATTTTCACACTTATCAAATCCCCAAAAGATTTCTTGTTTCAAACCTTTCAACATTTCCTTAAGGCAATTTTAAATTTGTTTAAAGTTGTGTCCTTGAATTTTATTTCATTTTAAATTAATATTTCTTTTTGTAAATGATACATACAAATATTTAGTCTCAAAAATTGTATGAGTTTTTACTCGTTTCATATTAATATTTGTAATTCGCTGTAAGTAAGTGGTTTTTCGCAACACTATCACTTATTTCGTTTTATAATAGACTTAATTTTACATAGTGGAACGACTTAGTGGTCTTATACACATTTATATATTTCAATGCTTTTTGGAACTTTAAAGTACAAGTCTAAGAATTTATTAATTTGCAATATCTTTTTTATATCTTTGTAAATAAAATCAGATATCTATTTAAATTCTCACTGTTATTCATAAACATAAAAACAGATAAGCATTAAAATTTTTATTCGTGTAAATGGTGATATATTTTGTATATTCTTTACAATCAAACTGTTTCAATTTTTGTTAAGTATTATGTAGATAAAAAGATATTGTTACAGAAGATATTGTTAAAAAGTACATTTTCTTTTGTCAGCTTCACGCTGTATCCTGCACACAGCACGGTAAGCAGAGACAAAGTGTTAAAACACTCCGTTCTCCACTTTCCGTCGAATTCTAGAAGCATTGCGTATTGAGTGGCGGGACCTAACGCCGCGCCTTGCCTTGACACCAGAGCGATGGAAATATACATTTAAATAAATATTTCATATTACCCCACGAGACGATATTTTAGAGCATTGCAATATTATTTGACTAACACATGTGTTGGCCACCAGTCAAATTAAAAAAAAAACAGGGTCTCGAAACTAGGGCCGTTTAAGGTGTTGCATTTCAAATATGGAACACTCGGTTTGCAGAAGTTGTACATACATAAAATACCTACACTTTAATATTAAAACAAAAATTTAAAATTCATAACGGGTGTCAGGTGTTCGTGTTGAAGCCCTAAAATATTGATGTAGAAAATCAATCATGCATCTAAATTTTTTAATAAAAACCGGTAAATACACAACGAAACAGCAAACAAATGAAACGGCTTGGAACTCGACATTACCCCTATCTACGAAATTAGAACACCGTCTACCGAAAGTGAAAGCTTATTAAACGATTATTTTAGAAAATATTAAGGAAGACAAAACAAATTCAGACTTTGTCAAAGACAGACCTTACCATACACATATACATTATACAGATAATATACTTACTTTTACGATATTGTGAGTTTACTAAATTATAATATAACTAACTAGCGACCCTCTTGCGGCTTCGCCCGCTTTTACTACTGGATTATTCATATAATGTATGTTTGCAAAGCACTTAAGATAATGTGAAAATTAATTAAACCCTAATGCAACCCGCATTTTCGTAGTTTCAATAAGGATTTTCCAATTGTTTTACACAGCAAGGATTTTTTAGTAGGTACCGTAATTTTAAATCTGTGCTACTAATCTTTTCAAGTACTTATTAAAATATATTTAAATGACTATTTTTAGATAGTTAAATGACTATTTTTAAACGGAAGAAATTATAAACAAAAACCTACCTACTAATAACTACTACAAAAAATATGAAACCAAATATATCGCGCTGAAATAATACATTCAACTCCAATTATCCAATACATGCAAACGCATCTAAATCTTTGTTGCTATAGAGACAGGCGGGTTTTTTTTCGAGCTTGTGGTTAATGCTGAAGAGGGTATTCTGTCCCTGATGACATGCAAGAAATTGATGCATAACTTAAATTATTTCATCGAAAGGTTTGCGCAAATGAAATTATTACGTAGGTAGGACAACTAAGTACTTAATAGATATTAATCTTGCTTGAAACCTGACTCCTGACCTTATCGTCAATATGCGGTAGAATGTTTGAAGTTATTTAGCACTATATTTTAGATATAGACGAATATTAAATTTATCAATGAGTTTATGGTTATTTATTATATAAATGAAATAAGTAAATACAATAACATTATAAACTTTGAATTTGAAGCAGCATGTACGTAGCTGTCACAGCCACATAAAGAGCAACACATGTGTTGCTAGTCCAAAAAACATATGTTGGTAAATATATGTATAGAAGACTCAGATCCTCTGCTCTAAATAAGGTTTAAATTTAGCCATTTCCACAATTATTTTTAAGAGTTTTTACATGTGCATAGAAAAGAAATTGAGAAATACAATTTTAATGTTAGTGATACTTCGTTACGGTGAGATAGATGTGCGAAGATGTAGCGAAGCGATAGACCACATGATGAAGGACAACAGTGTTGGTGGGAGAATGAAAAGTGGATCAGCGAGAAGCTCTCAGTCATGTGACTGCGAAGGCCGGCCGCTCCGCTGGTGCAGGGATGCCTTGCAGAGGCATTCTATTTGCTAGTTCCAAATGTTATATAATTTTATATTGAGAAAATAATCAATTGTACTTTCTTGTAATTAGGTAAATACAAATATATATATTCAATATTTTTTGTATTTATAATATAGATAGACCAGTTGTTACACAGGGGCACAAGCGTGTGAAGCGAACGACACAGTTTGTGGGTTCGATTCCCACTCGAGGAAATAAAAAAATTAATATTTTTATTTCTTGGCTCTGGTCGCGGCAAAAGCAAAGCAAATTGCGGCGTTGAATTCAGCCACTCAACACGTAATGTCCCCACACTTTGGGGGAAAGTAGGGGGCGGAGTGTCTTTATGTTAGTCTCCCTCTTCTACCCTGCTACATGCGGGGTACTGTGTAAAGCTGAAAAAAATATATAAATTTTCATTGATCGGTTATTTAATTATAAAAATTAAGTTAGTTATTTTAACATAATAAATCGATAAAATTTATGTTATTTAATTATAAATTGCAATGTGGTACTTCTATATAATTATCGACCATTTAACGTTAGCATAACGTAACTGGAACATAGAAATTAACAAATCTTCTCTGGTCACGATCAGAATCGGAATATTATGTAGAATACCTTTCAATTATCGGCCACTATATTACTTCTACTTTTCGCAATCTTTTGGAGATTTCAACTAGAACTTATCACGTAATTTATAATTTATTACAATTTGTTTCATCTCTCTCATCTTCACGCTATATCCCGCAAGTAGCAAGGTAGGCAGAGGGGCCTAGTGCTAAGACTCTCCGTTATCCACTTTCCGACGAATGCTGGAGGTATTGCACGTTGAGCGGCGGGACTCAACGCTTCGCTTTGCCTCGACACCAGAGCGATGAAACGAAAATACTAAATATTTCATTTCCTCGATTGGGAATTGAGCCCACAACCTGCCGCGCTTACCGTTACAGACTTATTTTTTTTCTTTTACTAGGCTTTCTTTTCAAGTAACACAATTAAAAGCGTCTTATTCGCTCACCAAGCACTGATTTTTATAGATAGCACCGTTCACTTAAAATACCAAGAGATAAAGAAAGACAAGGAAAATAATACTTTTACTTTACTTAAATTTACTGACAATAAAAAGAAATATAATTTATCTAAAATAAAAAAAAGGCTTTTATAATCGTTATTATCCCATTCCGTGGATACATTCAAAGCACGTTTAATTGCAAGAATTAAGATGCTGAGTGAACGGTATATCCGTTTCTCAAAGGTCATACGTTCCAAGATTTTTATAGTCGCATATGACTTTGGCTACTTACAAATTTCTACATTATTGCTTGGCACGTAATCCATATGTTGACACGCCTACCAGATGAGTAAATTTAACTTCATTAAATTGGATTCAATTAAATTGAATTAGATTCCATTAAATTTTGTACTGTGTATGTTCTCTTACTAGCAAGAACTTTAAGTTTCATTTACAAGCATTATAGGTCATTAGTTATTTCATTTATGAATGATATTCTTATATAATTGATTGTAAAGATTAGTTATAATATATTATGCGAATTCTTTGAATTTATCAAGTTTAAATCTAAAGCGTGAAATATTTATAAAATTTAAAGTATTCGTGTGTAGGCTTGGCGTTGTAAATGAAAACATTATTACTTAACGAGTAGTCTTGCGTTAGCTGCGCCGCTTAGTCTCACCTGTGGGTGCTTAACAGGTTCACATCTCTAATATTTTTTATCAATTAAATATAATCTATTTTGCCAAATATATTATTATAATACAACAAAATAAATAATTTTATAATAATAAATCACATTTTCATTATTTCACTAAAACACTGATCAAATCTTAACATGGTTTCTTAACAATGATATTTTTCAAAATCTTTGGGCCATGGTCATAGTACGTGTACGTGCCGATGCATTGATTTGATAAATATTTGCTCTTGTTGGTGGAGGTGGAGGATAAGATCGGGCACTCGTTTTGGGTAGACTGCTTTAGCAACGTTCTGGTGACAAATCCTTTTATAGAAACTATAAGCAATATAACGATTTTATTCAGGTTTACCTTATTCGTCTTACTTTTGATTTCATTCATAAATGTATTCATAACTATCTTCCATTTCAAGTATTTCGAAAATGGAAATTATATCATTATGTTCACTCGACAGAGTAGGAGAACAGGAGGAAGTAAATTGTCTTAAGTGAAATATTAAAACATTTGCGTTCTTAATTACATAACTTCATTCATTTACTGCTAGTAAATCATGTTTAGATTTACAATAGGCGTACCTACCACAAATCACAATATCGCTCGTGCTATACTTTAAAAGATTAATTAAGATCACATCTCCCGCATTAACTTAATTTTATATATTTACATAAACAAGATAAAAACTAACGATTTCACGCCATTGAACATGGATTTTTGCATATCAATTTAGATATTCGATCCGCTCTAGATACCAATGATCTATGACATGCTAAGTTTAAAACGCTCGTATCACGCCTTCACGCGTCGGGTATCGCACGCATTAGATAAACTGTCACTCGTCAGACATATGTGGAACCTGTTTATAAAGAACCCGTTTTTAGGTTAAAATTTATTCCTTATCTTATCTATTCCAGGTAGGGAGGAATTGCATGTACGAGTAGAGTGGCGAAGCATAATGCTTCGCTTTGCCTAGGATTGCCTGCTTTCCTATCGTATATTCATATGGACAGGTTCATTTTCACAACTGATCGAGATCGATATTGATCACGGAAATTGACCGATTGAAAGGGTTAATTAAAGCATTCAATATTCACGCTCATTTTAATTATTATTATGTTTCTCTTTAATAATTCACGGGTTCTAAAGAACCCGGTCCTTTGGAAGGCTTGCATGGGGACACAGGTCCAACACGTGACGCATCAGCTGGGTTCCATCTCCCATCATCAACCACAGGTAATTGCCCACAGATGATCGTCGGTTAATGCGTAGGAACTATGGAAAATGTGGAAATCTAAACTAGGACTATGGAATGGAATTTAGATGGACTGGCTACTGGGCTATTGAATGAGACTAACGAACGTCCGCCTTTACAATAGTCTCAAATTGAATGGTTGGCGGACGGTGACTCGCCTCGCCACTAGATGGACTCTCACAAAGCGGCGTAGTGCCTTGGGCACAACATCGGCGTGGTCGACTAAGGGTGTAGAGAGGTGTGCACCGGTTTCACTATGACGAGGAACTCGTGAGCGGGTTTCCCCGCTATTACGCAGAACGAGCACTTCCACCCTTTCGAGTATATAGCTCTTCCGTTCCACTCTGCCGGCCAAAAGCCAGAGGAGGAGGAAAGATTACAATTCCCCTCCGGAGATCTCAAGTCTGTGGGGTCGCCACTCCCCAACAGCTCGCCACAAGCTGCCCTGCGGTTTATTTATTGTTATTATGTGAATATAAAATTATTCTTACTTATTATTTAACCATAATCTTATAATACATATAATAAACTAAAATATTTGTTATAATTATAAATATATTATTGTTCATATTAATAATTGTAATTATATAGTGTCGTACGATCACATACAATACTATTTTAAAAATAACAGTAAATATCTACGAAAAGTCTTCAGTTGCACTGAATCAGTACATGTCCTCCTTCGTCTAATACAGTATTACAGGACGAAACGAACGAAAGCTTGAATTATTTTGTTATAGCGCCATCTATGAACTTAATTCGAACTACAACCATTATTGTGAATGTGACAACCTATTCTAAAATAAGGCAAATATAAACATTTAATATTTACGTTGTAAGTACCCAGGGGTACTGTTGTTCCCCAACAGGCATGTACCACGTTCACTTGCTAGCAGGATCGATACCCGTTGTAGGTATCCACGCGTCTTCCTGCCCCCCACAAATATAGATAAAAAAGATACTAATTATTTTCTTTATTTTTTTTTTCATTCCTTATGAACGTATAACTCATTCCTTTTTCTTGTATTGATAGGACTTTGAATATACTTATATTTTTATGTAACTTAGATCAAATAAATATTCAATGTAGATAAAAATAAATGTGTCAGTACGCCGAAACTACGACAGTTTTACATATAGACATATTATCATTACACAGGAAATTAACGTAATAAACATATACTTTATAGTGCAAGACATTAAATTTAATTGCTACATTTATTTTATTTATCCAACGCGGATTGTTTAATAGGAGTAACTTCATCAAACCTGTTTATAAAGACCCCGAATTGAGGTTAAAATATATCAAAACTAAATTTAGGTAGTATATTGTTATTTTTTCTTCTTTTTTAGCTTCACGCTGTACCCCGAACATAGCAGAGGCAATAGGCAAAGGGAAACTGAGAACCTAGTGTGAAGGCATTCCATTCCCATTAAAAGACAAGTCAACATAACTTCCCCAAATTTTGAGCGCTTCTCATAGTGCCGTATGCTACCGTAAAGAGGTCGGTAAATAATTAACGCGATAATAAACTATAATATCTTACTCATGTTAAATAATGCAAAGGCAAACGAGTTTGCTTATTTATTGAAAGTCGTGATGAAATATTACTATATGTTGGCTTAGTATTTTGAAATATTTTTATGTTACATATTGAAACTTATTACTTATACATGTGGCAACAAATGTTTGTATTTCACCTTTCATACAGTCGTAACCAGGGGCGGACTGAGGCCTAGGCAACATAGGCAACTGCCTAGGGCCCGTAATTTTTGGAGCCCGAAAATTAGGTTTTTATTTTGTACTTAATTTTTAATACTATTTAACAGAAAAACGTAAATATATATTATTTTGTCCTTTTTTTCTTAGATTCCGATAATTAAACAGAACATATCGTTATCATTTAAAACCGAAGTACCAAACGCAAAGTATGTGTCATGACTTAAGGGCCCGGAATTATAATGCTGCCTGGTTTTAGCCTTAGTCCGCCACTGGTCGTAACGCAATAGACCATCTGTTTGTATTTAGATTTGTGATTCTAATGACTTGTAAGCTAACCCTGTTTCGTGGCTTCCTTGTTATTCCTTCTAATGTACAGGGTGAGTCATATTGAACTTTCCGATTTCAATAAGGTGTGTATTAAAAACAAAGCGACATGCAGTAAAAATTATTTTATTGTTTGAAAGCACATAACATGCAGTTTTAATTTAGTTGGTTTTAAAAATGATATCCTGTAAATGTCTACCTCCATTGACCACACACTGCTGAAGCCTTTCCCGGAAGTTGTCCATTACTCGTCGAGTCATATTCAGCGGAATAGCATTGATTTCTTCCGTGATTGCAGCCTTCAGTTCATCGATGGTTCGGGGACGATGCGTGTACACCTTTTCCTTCAGGTAACCCCAGAGAAAGAAATCGCAGGGGGTTAAATCAGGTGATCTCGGCGGCCACCCAACGTCACCTCGCAAAGAAATGAGATGACCGGGAAACATTTGTCGCAGGATTTCCATTGAACGCCTGGATGTATGGGCTGTAGCACCATCTTGTTGGAACCAGATGTTATCGTTGTCATGATTCTGCGTTAATTCCTCCAATTTCGGTTTCAGAAAAGTTTCAAGCATGTCGCAATACCGAGCAGAGGTAACTGTGACGACTTGACCATCTTCTTCAAAAAAATAGGGACCCCACACACCAAACTCTGCAATAGCGCACCACACTGTCACTCGAGGGCTGTGAAGTGGTCGTTCGTGTAGGTTTCGTGGGTTATTCTCAGCCCAGTATCGAAAATTCTGTTTGTTGACAGTTCCGGCGAGGTGAAAATGTGCCTCATCACTGAAGATCAAAACAGCAGTGCGGGGGATCTGCTGAATGTCGCGGCATAAATTTGTTCGTGTGTCTAAGTCTCTAACTGTTAATTCTTGCACTACCTGAATCTTGTATGGGTGAAATTTAAGGTCTCTATGCAGTATTCTGCGGACACTACTGAAAGATAATCCTAGTGAAGCGGCATGTTTCCGAACAGAACGCCGAGGGGATTGTTGAATTGAAGCCCGCACTCTATCCACGTTTTCCGCTGACGTTGACGTCCTAATTCGGCCTTGTGGTCTTGTTTTTAATGCTGATGATGTTGCTCTAAAATTTGATACCCAATTTCTGATTGTTGGTCCAGTGGGAATGGGATCACGTCGACCAATAGCAAAATGTAAACGGAACGCACGCTGTGTTGTGATCACGGAGCCGCCATTTTTAATAAACTCTTCAACTACGAACGCACGATGTTGTCCCGACCAAGCCATTGCTCACACTAAAACTGCATGTCATGGCGCGTCTAATGACACCATCCCCACCCTTCTACTCCTTCCCTTCTTCGTGCAACGTCCTTCCAAAACCGGAAAGTTCAATATGACTCACCCTGTATTTAATTATAAATTTACCTAACTTAAAGGTCTCAATCCTAATCAAAAAAATTCAGCTTCACGCTGTATCCCACACACAGCAGGGTAGGCAGAGGGAACCTAGTGTTAAGACACTCCGTTCTCCACTTTCTGCTGAATTTTGGAGGCATTGCGTGTTGAGGGGCAGAACTGAACGCCGCGCTTTTCTCGACACCAGAGCGAAGAAATGAAAATATAAATGTAAATAAATATTTCACTTCCTCGAGTGGGGATCGAACCCACAAACGTCACGTTACAGCCACACTTTTGTGACGCTGCCTAATCCTAATCAAAAAATCAATTAATAAATAAATGAATCAGACTCAACCACCGAGGGTCGCGTACGAATTTTAAGATTGTATGGCAACTGGAAGCAAGGGCGTAGTAAGTAGAATTTAATTTATTTTTTGCATTTAACTTCTCCCTTCGTGCCAAATATCATAATTGTAGGTCCACGGGAAGTATCCTGACGGACTTTCGTATATGTGGTATAACCAAAAAAACATGTTTATTATAAATTTTAACGAACCAAATAATAAATCCTCGCACAAATAAATATGAAGTTGCTACAAAAATACTAAATCCGGTATATGGTTTTCTCCTTAATCTTAGTTGCATAACAATAATTTAGTGGCTTAGTCGACCGTCGTTACCGTCATGTGACCGCCGCCATTATTTCAGTGCTATATCGCTCCTCTTATACTTTTATCTATGCATGTATAGTTGGTTGTTGAATATTGAAATAACTTTCTATTTATATTTAAATTAAATACTTTATTTGTATTACATTAGTATGTTATGTTAATTATTAATAACTAGCGGCCGTGCGCAGCTTCGCCTGCTTATTGCTTAGGGGTGAATTCTAATAAACCATGAAACACGTGTTTAATGAAATATTTTTAAGAGTCTCAATTTCAAATTTTATAAAAATCGGTGGCGATTTAAAGATTTTTCCATACAAACTTTCAACCCCTATGTCACCCCTTTAGGGTTAAAAATTATCAAAATCCCTTCTTAGTGGATGTCCAGATTACGAAAGTAAACATCTTACCTCATTCAGTGAGGACAAGTCCTTTTATATATATAGATTAACAAGTTTTATTGTTCTTTTATATTAATCTGTGTGACAACATTAAAAGTATACTTTTTAGAAAACAGCAAAATTTGAACGTTGCGGTATTTGTATAAGCATTATTATTTATATAAGCCGTACGTTCTTATCGTGCAACGTCGAAATTCTATATGCTTGTTACAACCTATTGCTTTCATCTCTGTAGCCAAGAGATGCAGTTTCAAATACCACTATGTTAAAATTCCTGCTTATTTTCGAAGCATTACTTGCGTGTTGAGTAGCGGCACTCAATGTGCGCATTTTACAACAGACTATTACAAATATAAATGATAAATTTTGTGAAAATATACCTAGTTATTATTTAAGAATATAAATTGATGAAATAAGAACATAATGAGATCGCCCTAAGAGTTTTATTTCATCGATCTTAATTTGAAGATAAAATTAATTTTAAAAGACAATATTAAAATATTTAAACTAGTTTTAGTCTTACTCCTAGTAAGTGTAAAGAAGGATAATAAAACGATTACAAGGTGTCAAAAGGTGTAATATAATCGTGCGTGAGTTTCTCAAGTCGTGATCAACTGATCTCCCGTCTGTCTCAATACAATGAAACTACAACGCCTGCGGTCGAATCTATACTTCTCATGAGGTATTACGAAATATGGAAATAACTTAAATAATGTCTATTATTAATAATAATAATAATAATCAGCTTCACACTGTATCCCACACACAGCAGGATAGGCAGAGGGCACCCAGTGTTAAGAAACTTCGTTCCCCACTTTCTCCCGAATTCTGGAGGTATTGTGTGTTGAGTGGCAGAACTCAACGCCGCGCTTTGCCTAGACACCAGAGCAAAGAAGTGGAAATATAAACTTTAAATAAATACTCCATTTTCTCGAGTGGGGATCAAACCCACAATCAGTCAGTTAACAGTCACACTTGTGCCCCTGCGCCACAATTGGCCTGAAATATAAATAAAACTAAAAAAAATGCATTAATATTTAGCTAGTAGGTAGAGTACTTACAAGTTGAATCAGTTTCACATCGTATCCCGCCCACAGCAGAGTAAGCAGAGGGAACCTTGTTAAGAATTAGTCTATTATTAAAATTAACTATATATTAATAAGTATATATAAAGCAAAAATATTCTACTCGTTTTTGCTAAAATTGTGGACTCTGGTAGGTATGTAGGTCACAATTATAGTGAGGATATGCACAAAAATAAAATTGCAGCGATGCAGAAATTAAAATAATACATAAAAACATAATAATATAAACTTAATAAAATAAATCTCACTTCACTCTTTATCTCGCCTGTAGTAGGTTGTAGTGTTCAGACACTCAGCTCTTCACATTCCGTCGAATTTTGGAGGCATTGCGTACCTATTGAGGGACGGAGCCTACACACTCGATACATACACTTTATATATATGACAATATATACTTTTGTATAAAGTAACATGTACGTTGCTTTTATCTAGCAATAATAATAATTATAGAAGCCGTTAGCCTATATCAATATTTTCTTTTGCTCGATAATCTACTATCTCTCATCAAGCCACTAGCAATTAGATTTTGTCATCAATAATTTCAAATTACTGGATGATGAAAAAGTAGGAAGGTTCCATTACGAGAAGTTGTTTCGATCTCAAAGCTTTTTTTACACTAAATATATCTAAAAATATAAAAACTTAAAATATTATATCTCAACAGGAGTCAAATAAATACTAAAACATATGTAATGTAGATATATGTAAGTGATAAATCACTCTTTATTACATTCGTGTTAGACCTGCCGCGGGCGTGCTCTATTCTCGATTTCATTTCGCTATCGCAAGCTCGATCTATAATATATTACGCCTTAAGTTCTAGTTGTGAAGAAATAATGCTAATGTATAGCAGCTGTTTGTTTTTCTGTATCCCCCACACAGCAGGGTAGGCAGAGGAAACCTAGTGTCAAGACATTCCGTTCCCAACTTTCCGCTGAATGCTGAGCTGCATTGCGTGTTGAGGGGCGGAACTTAACGCCGACCTTGGCCTCGACACCACAGCGAAGAAATGGAAATATACATTTTAAATAAATAACTATAATAATCGAACCTACAACCAGTCGGTTTACAGTCACACTAAAGAAACTAAGAAAAATGCATTAATATGTAGCTAGTAGGTATAATACTTACATGTGGCATCAGTTTCACTTTGTATCCCGCACACAACAGCGTAGGCAGAGGGAACCTAGTTAAGTCTTAAGTTGAATATTTCGGAACATTGCCTGTTGAGGGGTGGAACTCAAAGCCGGGCTTTTCGCCTTTACGCCAGAATGAAGGAATGAAAATGAGTGGGGATCGAGCCCACTACCGTCGCGCTACAGTCACGTCCTTGTGCCGTTGCGCCAACTGCCACTATTGTCTTAACTATTGAGAAACATAATTTTACGTCATGTGATAGAGCAAATAAGTGCGAAATAATTTAGAATGTATCTACGTACCTACTAGCCGCATAATACAGATAATTATTCGAATGTGAGAGACACTGTGAGGACATAAATAGGATATCGTAGCAACAATAGCACTCATAGTGATATGAATTACTTCATATTTTATTAGTATACATACGTATGAATGTATTTTATATGTAATAAAAAATGCATTTTAAATATTTAGTTCTATATTTACATCAACCCCATATTTAAAACGCATATTGCTTTTATTTCTTCATATATATAGCAGGGTAGGCAGAGGGGACTCAATAAGGAACAACATTATTTAAATATTATATAGAACGTAGTATAAGTAGTGTAAAAATTGTTGTTCTCTTTAAAATACTCTGTGTTACATTCATAAATACATAATCTGCTTAGAAGTATCCAACAGTAATTTCAAGGTATTACGTTAATAAGTATTGGTACCACGTTTAAAATAGTAGCCTACTTTAGTTTCGATCTGCAAATTAACCAAACGGTCAGGCATAAAATGGCGGAACGTGGTAAAGAAAAATTAGAAAATTGTCACGGTATTACCTTTAGCCACAGATTTAAAATGGAATATTAAATAATCGACGTTGCATCTAATCGAAATAATGTTGATTTCATAATAGGTCGTTCTTTTATTTTATCATGAAATTTCCTTGCGTTGTTTTTATTTGAAGTAAGTAGCTGCGTTCCATAATACTAGAAAAATTTTATAATACGAGGGCACACTAAGAACATGATTTAGACTTTTAGACTTTTTTGATAGTCATCAATTTATATTCACAAAGAATAATACTTATATTTATCTATATGTATATAAATTCGAACACCCTAACGACCCAGCCTAACCCAGCTTACGTTTTCAGTAATTTTGTCGTGCTAAAAACATTGTAAAATATCATAAAATATTTAAGTTTACAAATTACAGTCTCTTGAAATAGTTATACTTTTTAATATTTTTTTGCTTAAGCTTTACTTGTAAAAAACGGTCTACGGAGGTGTTAAGAGCAAAAATACTTTAAAAGTTATAATATATAAGTAAATAAAATGCCCACCGACAAATAAAAAGAAAAAAATAAATAGAAATTCGTTTTATTGTATTATATTTTTTTATTGTAAAATATATTAGGAACAATTTCCATCTATAATATTTCTTACTCTATTATAAAGTTTAAAAATACTATAACATAATACCTATAGGGTTCATATCAAATAATCCGACAAAATATATCGTTAATTGTAAATGATTACTTATATAACATAGGAAAGAAGAAAAAATATACAAAATGCGCAAGATATATTTATATGAATGTTCTACTTCAATGTTCCTATGAGGCACAGAAAAGAAATTCAAATAAACAAAAAATATAACAAAATTTTTGGATGTATTACACGAGATTTGCTTAGTGTTTGTGAAACTCTAATATTAGAATTTAGAAAATTAAAAAGGCAATAGCTATCACTGAGTTATGCATAGCAAATAGCCATTGCAGATAAGCTTCAATATGTGAAATGATGGTAATGTGAGCTGCCGACAATACTGCCGACTACAGGCTTTGTTAAGTCACAACATCACAACTTAACTTTTTCTAACTTCTTAAATCATTATTTTTTACATTCCATATTAGTCTGATAAAAAAGCATATTAATAGATTTAAACATATGCAAATATATTACCTATAGAGCCTCAATATATTAGCCGGAAGGACGACTCGCCTTCAGGAACAACACTATGCCAGGCTTCGCTTCAACCTGTCACTCTCTACACCCTTTCCGAACATTGTTATCATGTAAACTTGCATTGTAAAAAAGAAGAACAACGTTTAAAAAACAACAAATTTCTTACGTTATGCTTAATAAGTAAAATAAAAAACTATCATTACATAAAAATTCGAAATGAAAACCAAATAAAAATAATTAAACATTGCAAATAGCCTGATAAGCTTCAATATGTGAGCCGACAGATGGCGTCAGTGTGAGCTGTCGACTCGCCTTCAGGAACAACACTACGCCGGGTTTCGCCTTGACTGGCTCCGTGTCGCTCGCTTCGCCCTCGCCGGACATTATTATGATGATACTGGGACTTGCTCGTACTAGTGTGTTGTAGGAATCTCCACTTTCCACCTGATAAAGGGGGCTTTGATTATTATTTAATTAAATGTATTTATTGTTAGCAATAATGAAATAAATGCAATGGCTGTGAGTTCGATTCCCACTCAGGGAAATAAATTATTTAATGTTGTTATTTCCTCGCTCTGGTAATAAGGCGCGGAGTTGAGCTCCGACACTCAATAATCACAGCGAAAAGTGGAAAATTGAAGTGTCTTAACTGGTAACAGAGTGTCTTAACACTAGTATAGTATCCTAGGTTTCTTCTGCCGGTTGGTACCACTATGTGTGGGATACAACGTAAACCAAAAAAAATCTAACCCTAATTTTAACAACAGCAAAATCCGGCACAGGTGGACTCCATATGCAGCTGTTCTCATCTTCCAACTGCGGCACAAACAACAGCTCTTGTTTTGTATAGCTTGTGTAATCCAACATGTCGATTAGTGTCGGCACATCTATATGTTTTGGTGTTAAACCAGCACGCACCACATTGTCTGAGCATGCCATGCATTCTATACAATCTGGAATATTATGGATAAGTTATTGATATTATATATTTAAAATAAAGCTTGTAAGAAAAAGAAGTAGTTTAAAATTGAACTAATGAAATAAAAACAAATTTAAATGTAAAATAATTTCTTCTAGTTTTTTATATTATATTTATAATCTTGGTTCATACATCAGGTTGATGATATTTGTGGTTTTTAATTGTTGTTAATTGATGAAGATTTTACCCATCGAAATTGTCCCAAAAAGCGCTGCAAGATTGTCTTACAAAGACAAAGGAGAAGCTAAATAAAGTTTAGACCATTGTGGTGCAGTGACACAGCGTCTGACTGTGAAAGTGACGTTTGTGTATTCCATTTCCAATGAGATACATAAATTATTTTCATTTGGTCGTTTTGATAATGAACAAAGCGCGGCGTTGAGTTCCGCCACTGAACATGCAATGTCTAGAACATTTACCAGTGTGCAGGGATTGCAGTAAGACACTAGTTACTAACTCACTAGAGTAGAACTTTCTGCCTACCCTGCTATACGGGGTATTCAGAACTAAAATTAATATGTTTTTTTCTAAGTAACTCTAAGATTATTTTAACTATAACCAGATTGCTTGGGTGACGATTAATTAGTTAATAGAAATGTGTTAAAAACAAATCTCTACCTCCACTCAAATATGCATGAGGCAAGTTCGGCTTCAAGAATATAGCCTGTCCGGGTTGTAAAATTATATAATTTATAAAATAAGGTACCCAACATCCCACATCTCCTGTGAAGTCACTCTGTAGCCTCTGTATTAAAGGGAATAAAAGTGATGCTTGGGTGTTGACATCTAAAAAAATAAAATAATCATTAATCTTAAATAAAAAAAATAATAAATAACATTTTTTAAAGTTATCAAATGTTATTCCATATGTAGAGCAGAAAAATATTTTAGAAAAACGTTTTACACTGTAATAGTAATAACACAGCAGGTTTTAAACAGACCTTTTGGAGGCCATCCAAGCACTTAGATTTCCAAGCCATATGTTCTTATCAGGCTATATCAATATTTTTATATATTTGTTACAACTTATTTATGTTGTTAGAACTTGAGCAAAACAATAATACAAATATTCTAAGCATTATAAATCTTTATTTAAAAAGATATCTTTTTATTTACCTTCCTTCTCCAATCTTGATAAATAGCTTTGTAAACTCAATGCTATCTTTTCCTTATCACATGCCATAAGTGAGTGAATCAGTCCCTTAAGATTACTTCCATCTTCTAGAAACGCATTTAAAGCTTCTTGCGGCAAGACTTGTCTAATTTCTGGTATTTCTGCAATTTTTTTTCATATTTGACATTTTAAAACGGAATGCATTTTTTTATTAAATTGAAATTAAATAATGCTTATGCAACAGCTGTAGCAGAGAGTTTCAAAACTTAATAATGTGCTTTACCAACAACATACTTTTAAGATATTCCTGAATTTGTGGTATTGGTCTGAATCCACATAATGCTTCAAATGGTGTCAAAGCAATAGCTAGTTCTGGTTTGTGATTTGGATCTTTGTACATGTCAGGAAAGCTCTTATGAAGTTGTTCTGCATGGTCCTGTAATAAAATTTAGTAATTGTGGAAAGAGAAGAAAGTACTTAGTATTCTTTGTATCAAAATAAATTTTACAAACTGTAGTATTCTGCAGCAACTGTAATATTGTGTGTAATAACAACTCTCTCCTATATACATTAAAAATTAAATTTTTAATTTTCGTTAAAACATGAATTTACATTTAATTAGTTAAAGGCTTTGTCAAGATTCATCATAGTCCTATTATTCATAGAATTAGTCTTATTAGATTATCACCATATTGTTATGTACTTGTTTATAAATAAGAATATCTTATGACACATTATTGAGACAAGGAGAAATAACATAAATATATTTTTTTTATTTAGATACATACCTTAGTTGGATGAGCTTGAATGGATAAAGCTTTTCTTATAGAGAGCACCTTAAGCAGAAATGGGACAGTAATACCAAATTTTCTTTTAACATCTGGACCTATGGCATCATGATTATCTTTTAAATATTCTGATAACATGATGCCTCTTTCAATAATGAGAGACGGACCATTCGGATGAGTTCCCATCCACAACTCAGCATAAGGTTTCTCAGCATCAATTTTTATATCAGGATTGGCACTTGTTAATAAATTCGCGACTGTACTGGCTAACCCTAGCTTGCCCCAATCATAGTTTTGATATTTACACTGCAACTCCATAATCTGAATAAAATATAATGTATTAATGCATATAAATATATATTTTAGCCACAAAGGTTATTTATTAAAGAAATAACTTTGGAATAAAACTTCTCACCAGTTTTATCTAAATTTTGGGCAATAAAAAAATAAATACTATGCGTTATATTACTTAAATTATTAAAAATACAAAAATAAATAAATAAAGTGAACTAATCCCTATCCAGTATCCATTAACAGCAACAAAATAACAAATGAACAATGTATTGAAGCATGTCAATTGACAACGGAATATGTCAAATGTCAATTAGCCGTCAAATAAGGTTAGTGATGTCCAAGTTCCAACTCATCTTCAACGTTAATACCTTATGTAGAATGTACGTATGTAGGAACAGTACTTCGCATTAAGACAAATTCTTTATATGTTATTAAATATATTTTAATCTACATTTAGACACATGAAAGAATATAAATTTATATACTAATATGGATTATACATAGATTAAATAAGGGAAAACTTATAACTTTAGATTATTATGTGTTTTATGACGTTTAGAAGATATCTTTTTCTTTTGAAACTGGTATAAAAATAATAAATCAACATCAACAGTACGAACATACTATTTCTATATACATATTTCTACTTATTCTTTAATTTACAATTTTTCTTTAATTAACAAAGGGACCTATTATTACAATTATAACCTTTATTTACGTACAATTTTATTATCATATTATCATGATTCCCCCGCGACGGGTACACGGTTAATGAAACATTTTTAAGATATAAACGATTTGTAAAAAAAACTTACTTAAAACTTTTTATGGAGCCTATTGTTGAGCAAATATGACATTTAGGAAAAAATACATGACCAATATTTCTCAATATAAACATATCCTTTTGCCATATTATGTAATAATCATAGAAAATAACCTCTTCTATCACTTATTTGTCTAACAACCTGCCTTTCATCTCCTTTTCCAATAAGCAGTACATTTCATTTACTATACACAACACGACACCCGTTTGAGGTAAAAGTAACCATCGAATGTAAGTTTACCGTGTATTTAAGTGTACATCACTAGAAATTGATAAATATTATTTGTCATCAATGGTGACTAATAAAATTCAAATTTAAAACCGTTACCTTATAATATTTTCTTCATGTTCATAACATTTGTATCTCGTGTTTTTTATCGTCTATATTCCTCGAATATTAGATTTCAATTAAGAATATGGTCCTAAGATATTGCATATGTGTCATCCATGTTACATATAATGTGACAAAAATCTCATGTGGATGTGGGCGATCACATATGTACGTAGATATGATAAATATGTGTGTGGTTATGTGATCACATGTGTGAATGTATAATATTAATATATAGAAAGATATAGAAAACTATATAGTCACGTTTGTAAATGTATATTTATAAACATACGTCTTGACAGCATTCAGACTATGTAATCAGTTACACATTGCCAATATGTAGAGTGGGCTTCTATGAGCTTTTAAGCCCCATGTGTGTTTGAACACATTCACCCACAAGGCAACGCATCCGTCGTCCGTTCAGGTTGTAGATGACCATGGGCGGAGGGTTCGCTTACCGTCAGATGGTCCTTCGGCTCGTTTGCCCCTTTTTGCAATAAAAAATAAAAAGAAACCATGAGATTATCTTAAATCATTTAGCTTATTGTGACAACTTAAATTGGATAAACTTTGCTTTGATTTGATGGGTCCTAAAATCGAAAATAGTAAGAAACAACGGAACCTTACTTACACTTAACTTACTTGCATTTGTCTTACTTTGCGTCGAAACCAGGGCGAAGAAATGAAAATATGAATTTCAGTAAATATTTCAGTCCCTCCAATGGAAATTAAACCCACAACCAGTCGCGTTTATTTTCACACTTTGTGCCCCTTCATAACGTCTGATGAGTATTTATTAACTAAGTAGATAAGTATTTAGCAAAATAAAACACCGAATTAACTTACAAATCTATCGAGTCCTCGTTTATTTAGAACATACATTTAATATTTTCTATTAACTAATCAAGATTCCAAAATAATCCATAGAGGGTGTTTTTAAGTAGATTTAAATAAAAAAAATGTCATTATTACATAAATTAACTAATGCATTAAAAATAGATTTTAATCAAACATGATTTAATTATGGTTTTCGATATAGGTTTTAACATCTTCTTTCAAACTTTGTAAAATATTATCTGTTTTTTGTGTTGGAAATTCATGACTATTACTATACTTTAAGTTTACATCTGATTTATTTTCAACTATAACTTGTTTTGGTACATGTAATGGTATAGCGAATCCAGTTAAGCCTCTGTTAGTTATCTCAACGTTCAGCAAGTCCGACGGTTCACAAATGCTCGGTTCACGTTGAACATTTCGAATTAAATATAGGCTAGTGCTGTGCCTCACATCCTTAGATGGTGTGGGACTATATTTCGTTTCCAATTTCTGTATATCCAAAAAGGGAAATTTTTTCATAAAAACCAACCTTTCATATTGACGGACGTCTTCATCGTTAAATGAATGTATACTTGCAATTTTCTTCAAGCCAATGTTTAAGTTGTCATAAACACTTTTTCCAAAATCATGGGACGTGTCCTTGATTTTTCGTAAAGTATCTTTAAGATCGCATGTCATCTTTTTTGTTCTTTGTGCCAGTTTCTTAATTGCACTATCTTAAACAAGTAATATAATGTTACAAAAATTATACTTTTATAGGTACAAATTACAACAATTGCCTAAATTAAAGACGAATACAACAATAATGGAAAAAAATAACTGGTTGACTGTGGTCATAACGTAATAAGAAAACATTGATAAAAATTGTATACTTTTTAATTTATTTTGACTTCATACATACATAGTTTTAAACTTTATCACTAGCGAGGTAGTCAGAGAGAACGGAGCGCCAAACGCTACGGTCTCTACATTCCTCTTTCGCCTCGTCCACTGTTATCTACCTCTTCATACATGCCCCCCAGGGGATCCTCATGCTTTTTACGTGACCTTCCTCCAGTATCTTTGATACTGTGTTTTCGAAGGTGTTGACGAGGTCTCTTCCCTACCTCTCTTACCTCTCATTTTTCCATCATAGATCTTTTTTGCCATTCTTTCATCACTTATTCGTTCGACGTGCCCAAACCAGCTAAGCACGTTCTTCTTCATTCTCATCGTGACATCCTCGCCAGTAGCAGGTACCTGCCATTAGTAGTATATCTACATTGCGGATTCGATCTAGTACTTATCTGCCATTCTGTGCTCATCATATCGCATTTGATCAGCACAGCTAACTCGGCATATCCTACGAAAAGATCGCATCTCCATAGTATTCATCTTTCTTTCATTCCTCTTCTGTAATACCAGCGTTTGACTGCTGCATAAAGCATTAGTACGACTAAACGTAAAGCAGTGCTGAAATTTCGCCATTTCATCAATGCAACTAAAATACTATTAACCTTGTTATTTTACATGTAGATATTTCTCTAAATATGAACTACTAAAACAGTAAGATTTTATAATATTTAAAAGAAGCACCTCTATGGTTTGCCAATGCTGAATTGAAGGAAAAACAGAACATAACAAATATAATTGCATTAAAATTCATTTTTGATATTGTATTGCAGCAAGGGTTTCTTGTTAAAATTTGACATTTTGTCATAATCACAGAATAAGAAAAGTTGTCTATGTATTTAGTTGTAATTTAATTATCTTCGCTCAGTCGCATTAAATACTTTTAACGCGCTTTTAATAGCTTAGTATACCTACCTAAATCTATGTAACGGAAACTTTAAGCGTTCGATCAATTTACAATTAATTTTGTATGTATGTTTGTATGTAATTAAAAAAAAACTGCGTGCTTTTTAAGTGATGTATTGATATCACGCACTCCACGCTTTTTTTGCATTGCAATACATTTTTTTGTCATTTATTACAATAAATTTGAATTTAAATTTGAATTGAATTATTCTTAATTCAAATTATAAAAATATATTTTTTACTTAACTTTTCCACAGAAGCGTGTTTTTTAGATGTTTTTAATTAATATTTCCATTGTTAATTATTTGAGATATTCTTTCAATTTTCAGAAAAAAAACTAAATACAAACAAATTAACATTAATTACTTAATTCAAAACTAACATTAATTACTTAATTCAAAATTAACATTAATTACTTAATTCAAAACTTATATCCTTCAATGTCGGCAAATCAATTACCATAGCGTTCCCGCCTTGTGGGCAGGATCGTCTATAAACCGCTCGGTCATTGGCTGGAACGCACCCTTTCCACCGTTTTCCGGTTTCATAGGGGATGAGGGACGTAAAGGGCGGCGCTCGAGACAAGCACCTGATGTTCAATCCACGTGTTCACTTAACCAGGGCTACACGTGTTAAACATAATTTAGGATTAAGTTCATGGTTCACGAAGTACTTAATTTGGTTTTGCTTACAAATTGAATTTATTCAGTGCAGTTAAAAATATATATATTAGTGATAAATTAATTGGATATTTTTAATTAAATTAAACAAAATGACAGATGAAACATATGATGAGAAATCGAAGACATCCATTCAGGCACCGAGGCCGTCGTCACCGAGGAAATTCTTCGCTAGAATATATGGTCATCTTGAGGATCAAGCAACTGCTAACGATACGAACCCAGCGTCAGAGAGTGATTCTTCATCTGATATAGAAATTGGTGACAATGAAGGAAAGGAAACTGTCCAGGGTTCTTCGATATGGCAGCCTCCTCCACCACTACCGTTGTGTCCGCGACCCATGTTATTGCCGCATCAACAATTGGCATTCGGCGCTGGTTTGGCTGCTTTTTGTGAGTATTAGAAATTATAATGAGCTTGTATAGTAGGTACTTATCAGAAAATATAATGTTCGTACTAAGCCTTGAAAACATTGAAAACGTCTACAGAAAACTCCTCGATGTAGCGGGTCGCTAGTAGGATATAAGTTAATGTACACCTCAACAATTTACAGTTACCGTTAAATTCATCTTAGGTATATACAACTAGCGTTTTTCAATTAGAGCCAATATTTTTTGAAACGACTTTGGTCTTATAATATAAAAAAAAAACAGCTTCACGCTGTATTCCGCATACATCAGGGTATGGGAATGTAGTGTCAAGACACTCCGTTCCTCCTTTCTGCCGAATGCTGGAGGCATTGCGTGTTGAGTGGCAGAACTCAACGCGCACTTAACCTCGACACTAGAGCGAAGAAATTGAAATATAAACGTTAGTAAATATTTCACTTCCTCGAGTGGGGATCGAACCCATAACCGTCGCGTTACAGTCATACCCTTGTGCCGCTGCGCCACGAAGGCCTCCAATTCTCTTATAATATTAAAAGTATAAAAGTATCGAAATACCTCCCACAAATTATTAAAATTTAAAAGTAAGTATTTATTTATTAATGAAAATGGAATTCTGAATATTGAAAACAATAAACATTAAACTTAAACTAACTTAAAGCGCTACCTATGAAAGGGCGTTACACTTTCAAGTTGGAGAGCATGCATACAGTCGTAACTACATACAACGATTAATCCTCAATTATTCAGCTTTGCTAAAGTGACGTAGATCTGGGGGCCCTGGGATCTCAGTCTATTATAATTCATAAACATATGGGAAATGTTTATATTAAAAAATATTAACTTGTTCCGAGTCTGGCTAAATATGTACCTAAAACGCGGCTTTCCATGTCGCTAAAATGAGCTTTCTTAATACTAGACTCTCGTTACTTACTTAACAAAAAAGGAAAAATGCATAAAAAATACCATTGAAAATTTAAAATATCCAACGACACATAATAAGAACTATATTTAATAAAAATCTGAAGTATTTATTTTTTACTAATGTTAAATATTTATCTTAAATAGTTATCTTAAATATTTTGTTACCTAATATAAACTGACCCCTGATAACTATGAACTTGACGGGGCGGATATGGTGGTTGGCGTTTCTTTTGCTTGGATTTACAACAGTTGTTTTATAGAATCTTCATTACACTTTACACATATAGGACTTTACATAGATAAAAAAAATATGTAAAAAGACACTGGTAAACCTAGGATAGATTCTGGGTTTCAGATCAGGTGTTCTTTTCTTTAGCTTCACGCTGTATCCTAAATTAACAGAGTAGGCCGAGAAAGCTCTGTTCACGTTGTGTGTTGAGTGGCGAAACTCAAACCTACGCCTTGTCCTGTAACCAAAGCGAGTTTATTATTTTAATTCGTATAAATACATCGTAATTTTCTTATGTTATTCGTGGTTTCGTAACGTAGAACATGCTCAAAGCGTTGAAATAATTTTTTTTCTTAAAATGTTAATTTCATATGTCTTATAGTTTAATTGTATTGCTAGGGTTCCTACTTCCTACACCAGGATTTAGGTAGTTTTACATCAAGACCAAATGATGATTAATTTGTTTACACGTTATATGCTTTTATAAATTAAGGTAAATGTACGGGGGTTCGGCAGTTTAAGGCTCTTATAACTTTAAACTATTGTAAATACATTATTAAAGGTTATATGAATTTGCAAATTTTAGTGTGATCAAAGTGGGTCTTTTGGCAGTTATTTAAATTATGCGGTTTAACTTCAGCTTAATTTTTATATTAATTTATTTGTGAACCTCTTGTTTGAACCCTACTTCGTGATAAAATTTAGCTCTGTTTCTAACTTCGTGAGTTTGTGACCCCTATTTCGTGTCACAAGTTTTTACCCCGCGAGTAAGGTTTTATAATAACAAAAAACAAACATCTTTATAGGTTTTGATTGTAAAGAAATAGGTTAGATCAGCTTAACAACAATAAAACTTTCATAAAAAAAATCAAATTAAATCATCTTCACGCTGTATCCCGCTCATAGCACGGTAGGCAAAGGGAACCTAGTGTTTTTAAGACACTCCGTTCCCCACTTTCTGCGGAGTTCCGGAGACATATCATGTTAAGTGGCAGAACTCAACGCCGCGCTTTGCCTGAAATATAAATTTGAATAAATATTTTCTATACTATTTCTATTTTCATCTCCTCGAGTGCGGATCGAACCCACAACCAGTCGGTTTTACAGCCACACTTTGTACCCCTGCGCCATGACTGGCCTCAACTTTTATAATTTACAAATTATAAAAGCTCAGTATTAAAAAAAACTACATTTTTGAGCTTTTATATACTTTTTTTATACAAAAAATATAAAAAAGCTCAAAATTCAAGTATAATTTTTTGAAGCTAGCTATGCCACTTTATAGAACTATATATTTGGCTAATGATATATTTGATAATATTTGGCTTTTATTTTCGCAACCAGTTTAGTATATTCTTGATTTTTTTTTAGTATTTAGACTTATAACAAGACTAGGATGAACAATATTAACAAAGACAGAGAAGTCAATGTGTTGATTTTACATAGATTTATTTGTCACGAAGTTAGAGAAAATAATGAAATGTAGGGGATCTTGTTTCGTGTTACTGATTTTGGTAACTTCCGCAGTTTTGTTTATTCAGTACATTATGTAAAGTAATCATTAACTATCATGTATTTTCGAAAAAATATTCAAAAATAAATTATAAAGGTTGATTAAAAAACAAAGTTGCATTGGCAGTACCTATACGAATTTAGCTTAAAATTATAAATTCAGGTTACCTTTAAAATAATCATATAGAAATTTAAGTGAACAAAATATATACCGAATTTCGATCACGAGAAACTTTAATAAATACAGTAACTGATTATAAGCTTTAAATTTAAATTATCTCAATTATAACATAAATATAAATTTATTAAAAAGTGTCTAAGGTCTCCCTAATTCGGCAGTAACACGAAATAGCAGACACTTGATAAATAAAATGACTGCTATTTCGTGAATCGATTTATTGCAATTTTATACGAATTTTATCAATTTTATGCTTCCATCTATTTTTTTTTAATAAAATGTTTTTTATAGAATACAAAAAAACGTATATTCAATGTTTCATTCGAATAACTTACCTTTGTCTTTCTACAAGCTTAAGAAATTCTTACGCTAGTCTTACGGTGGTAAGCATCGCAGACACGTTACACTGCAGTTCGTAGCCAACTCTGCGTTTAAAATGTCGCTATACGCTCAATTTTATAATTAAAATATTGTTACTTAATTTTTAGACAGTTGAAAATAAAAAGTATTATTTACGTAAACTATATATTTATAGTTTACGTAAATACTTAAATTGCTTATTATTTTTGCCAGAAGCAAAACTCACGAAACGACGTACTAGCACGAAGTTACCGTCACTTACCTTAGTTCTCTAGGATTTTCATCACGTGTATAGTAGGTCAAAATAAATTATAAAAAGTTTCATCGAAATCCATGAGGTAGTTTTTTGTAAACGCGAACAACAGACAGACTGAGAAAATTTTCCTTGTGGGCAGATGGGAGGAAATATCATCAATATCAAATATAGCAATAATACAAAATATTAATATTAATTTTGTATCATCAATAATACAATATTTTTAACATTTTTTCAACAGTTTTTCAGTCATCATTCGCAGCGCTTCTTTTACTGAAACTGCATATATTTCAAACCCGGAGCTAAAGAAATCTCAACAGTTTGGACGTAGGATTTTTTTTCATTTCACGATTTTTCTCCATACCTGTATTTCGTGTGACGCACACATACACATACTACTACAAAAATACTACTAAGCGTTGCCAAACTTCTACTTTTCATTCGTCAAAACATAACCGAACGAGAAAGAACGATATCTCGCGTTCTTTTTCACGCAATTACCTATTTATTATAAATCTAAATAACGTTCAAAGCTCTTATTAAAATTGTTCAATAATATCCTACTTTAAGTCAATTTATTATATCACCTTTATAATGAAATTATTTAGAAATAATGAATGGTTATTGAACCACTCACAAAATTATATTCAAAATGTTTAACACAGAAAATGATATTGAACTACGATAGATAGGTACTTACATTTAACATTAGTTTTAATCGTCGTTGTCGCATTCTCCTTTTACTACCACTAATATTTACATCATAAGTAATATTAAAAACTCAACGTTTGTTTGAAATGTCTTAAAAGAATGTATGTTTTGATACTACACTCAAATACTGACACACAATAGTTTCACATTTGAGAAAAATACTCAGTAATCACATCATCACGATCACGAAACATTCATCACGATTTTAGAAATCCGATTAATGATAAATTTAATATTAGACAACATCCAAATAATTTAAAACATACATACAACATAATAATTATTCAACGTCTAAAGTCGAACAAAAAAATGTAAATACAACAGAAGTTAGCCGTTCCGCGGCAAAGTTCTGTTCTTACAGATATAATTAAAAACATTGTAATAGTTGCCATTAACTAAAATACTTATCGAACTTATACTATTAAATTTTTTATCAAGATTTTCATTATTATTTACATTTATATAATTGTTTTGATCGAAAATCGTATAAAAATTAAATAGTAAACGAGTTTTATAATGTTACACGGGAACCAACGAAAGCTCAATTAAAATTTTATCTCAAAACTCTAAAACTCAAAAATTAGTAATTATTTGTAAAAAGTATTGATAATTTTATTAATTATTTTAATATCAAATCATGCGTAAAAAGTATAACCTGAGATGAACTATAGTGTTATATTAAAAAAATCAATCAATATTAAAAATGAATTTTGATATCTGTACAAAGACGGACCGCTCACGCCGCACCGATTCCCGGGGATTCCCATGGAATCGGTGCGGCGCGTGCATTCTGCGCAATAGTAGTTGGATGGGACTATAGCTGAATGCTATTTACTAAACCATATAAATACAACGGGCTATGGGCCCAGACCACGTCGTAACAATAATAAAAAAGATTGCATCAATTGTAGAAAATTAGAAATACTGGCGAGATTAAAACACTCTTCACGCGACACTTCAGCGTTGGTATTGGAATTTTGAGGTTAAGTTGCCGGGAAGGAATAAAAAAGAAAAACAAGCAAAAAAACAATCACGATGGAAGGAAACAGCACAGTAATAAAGCTGGAAGGAGTAAAAAAATTGGAATGCTTGGAAGTTCCAAACCATAATACTACTACGGGGTGAAATTGTGTCATCATCATCATCTGCATTTATTGTAAAAAGAAATGCTACAATTAAAAGAATTATTAAATGTTTCAAGTGTAATAATATGGTTCATTGTCGAGCTGACTGTAATGTGGACAGAAAATGTAATATTTATTGTTAAAAAAAGTGAGAAAAAATGCTATTATTGTAATAATTTTGTAAACATGTTAAAAATGAGTGTTAGTTTAAAAAGGGAAAATAAAAAAATGCGTTTGTAGTGCAATAAAAGTAAAATTAAAAACCTAATAGAAATAATTCAATAAAAGTGTGTGTAAAGTGTATTCCTAAGTGTTGCGTTAATTTAACATCAGCTCGCCGCCGTTGCCTACATACCTACGCTAGTTGCTGCGACTCGATTTCTTGAATGAAGCGTGTGCGACGTTGCCGCTTTGACAGGTAAGTGTGTGCGTGTTTATATTATACTTTACAAATGGCGTTTTATTTTAAAACGATAATTTTATTATTTATTTTGTTTGAAAAAATAACTTTTTCATTTTTGGGAATTATTTTTTTTCTGAAATATATTAGGCTTTTATGGAGTAGTTAAAACTGTGGCTTCATTTAAAGTGGTGCTGTCAATTCCACCCTGTATACTTATATTACATTTCAAATTTATCAAATAAAATATTAAAAATAAAATAAAATACATTTTATTATATTACTAAAAGCATTTTAAAAAGCTACTTAAAATTTTTTTTATCTGTATCCAGCGTTATATTAATCTATAAAAAAAATATAGAAACGGACATCCTTGTCAACTAAAGGAGCTGTAAGATCAAAGAGTGATAGATATCTGTCATGGTTTGTTAAATAAAATATCACTAGAAAAATACTTTGAGTAAGTTTAATAGAGAGCCGATGTAGATAAGCCGTATTGCGCAAACCTAATCCTCGTACACTCAACTCTTTGCCGGACGTTCCTTTATATAAATATTCCAGGAAAATTCTTCTTATATTTGTACAATAATTCTATTTTTATAGAGCACTTATTCAATAGAATATTCTTTATGATAAAGTTTTGTAGAATTTTCTGTATAGATAAAGTCGTGAAATATTATAGATCTATGGGTAGGTACTTATTATATAGAGGTAGTATAGAATTAAATGAGTAGTTAAGGAATAATAAAAAAAATTGGTAATAAAAGATTTGAGTTTCATGTTATTAAAATGTACGTCTCGCAAATGTTACTTGTGCTTATATAAGCACATACTATATAGTAATAAGTAAATATATATAGGTAATGTTTCCGTATACATATTTTATGAATATAAAATTACTTCGTTATTGTTATGAAAAATATGTTTTTTTTAGTTTTAAGTAAACTTTATTTATTTTTATATTGCAAAAACTATTATATTTAAAAATTAAAAATGTTGTTTGTACATTTGTCTGCGTCAATCTCGTGCCCTACGATGATTTGATAATTTTGATTTCTGATTTTGATGAAATTACAAACATACCAAAAGTATAGACGTTAAAAAAAATCTTTTTGTTTAAAAAATTAAAAAGAATACATAAAACTTTAATTAGTCCCAAGTTTTGACGATGAATTATTAAATTGTAGGTAAAAAAAATTTAGGAACAGAAGCAATTTTGGTTTTAGTTGCCGTAGAACGTTTTCTACTGTTCATATTTGCTACTAAGTTATTAATAATCAGGTTTTTCCATTACATTACTTCATATACCTTTATCTATATATATAAAATCGAAAGGCCACTCACTCATCACGAAATCTCAGAAACTACATGTGCTAGGAATCTCAAATTTTGCATGGGAGTTACTTATAGGACGTAGGTATTCATGGAGACAGAAATTAATAATAACGTAGTTCCCGCAGGCGAAGCCGCGAGTGGGCCGCTAGTAAATATATATATTAATGTAAATAACAATTTGAGCGAATCCGATAAAAAGCAAAATTTCCACAGAACATCTATACAGCTCCTCCAGCTCCATTCCGCTCAGCATAGCAAAGCTTATTAGAATGAGTATTGTTGTTCTGAAAATAGAATCATAATGGTTTTTCGCGTCGTTAAAAAACGTCTGGGTTTCCAGTTTGTAGATGCGGAAGGCGAAGCGACAGCGGCGTCGCGCTGATGCGATTACCGCACTCCGACTCGATGCCTCGCTATACAGGCAAGCTGAGGCCCATTCAGACTCACCCTCGTATGAAAATTGCCAGCACTGTTCTCCTACACAGCTATAAAACTCATTGTTCAACTCTTATAACTATTACGAAACAATAGTCCGTGAAACTGAAACGAAAATTACCACCTCTGTGCTGAAATTCGATGGACTAATTGGATTTGTAATGGACTAACTAATTATTAAACATGAAAGATCGTATGAAAACTATACTGTCTTGCTATAGAGTGCAGATATACGAGTATAAGCGCAGGAAAGAAATCTTTGTGACTAACATAAATTATCTTTTATATGATAAATTTTGATTTACCTACTGACTTTTAGTGATAATATATTAGATATTTAACAGGCTTAATGACAATGTTTGATGTTAAAGAAAGCCGCATTTAATAATTCTTCAGTATACAGGTATCTATTTATAAATGTGAACTAGACAATTACTAAGTACTGTAAGAAAAATACAAATAAATAGTAATAATAGTTTCCAAATTAGATTTAGAGAGAATTAGAGCTAATACAGAAAATAAAACTAATCAGGAGCGAGCTGGACTGTACCTACACAACTTATAAGACACTAGTTTAGGTAATTTTACGGACATTTGCGCGATGCATAAGCGCTCATATCTTGTCACGGCTTTTACTTAGATGCTTGAATTTTTCTACGCGTCAATGGACCATAGTCCTGATAATTTGATATTAATTGTAGCTTGATGACTGACGACTCCACTGATATAAATGTTCTTGACAGACGGACAACTTAGTGATCCTAAAAAGTTTCCGTTCTTATCTTATGAGGTACAGAACCCTAATAAAAACAAATATTGATATAATTTTACTCACGTTGCTTCTCCAAATCCTACAACTTAAGTATAGAAATACCACAAGATATATAAAGTCTAGAAATTCACACAATAAATATTAACAAAATTGTATTGATATACCCAACAAAACAGCTTTATCTACCGTTGGCTCGCGGTTCCATGGGAACGAGCACGTGCGCTCGTCGCGCTGGAAACATAGCATTGTGATTTACATTAGCCGCAATTTGTATCGTCCTCGTTTTACATCGTATTTGAGAGGATTGGGATTCGGGAGATGAACGACGTGACCATCCGAACGTTTCAGCTTCGATAATTTATTGTCGAACGATTGATTCGTTTATGTTTTCAATTATATTATGATTATTATGTGGTTGAAACTGTTTTATTAGAATTTTGGTAGATAAAAAAAATTTGTGCCTAACTTGTTAATTTATAATCATTCAACAGTTGTAATATTTATATTTTGAGAGATGATGGGTTAATTTATTTTAAACAGGCGAAGATATGGCCTCTTCCGTAATAGACGTCTAGATTAAACATGAGAATTCTAGAGACATTATTCAATGAAAAATGTACACTTAAATAACTACATTCCTCTTGAAAGACTCCCAGTCATTCTTACCAACAATATTTTCAAATAAGCAATAATACAAGACGCTCTATAGTCCAATTGAAATTTATCGGAGCGCGATTCTGCAATATCAATATCTCTTAGAAAATAAAGAAAGCATAAGCAAGTCAGGTGTACTCTCTCATCCGCGATGGTCGAACGAATCGGTAATTAGGGGGCTAGCTAATGAATATTAAGGGTAGCATCCCCTAAAATACACATGCTATTATTGTATTGTTAGTATTGTTGATTAATCACAATCATTTTTTAATCGCAAACAACAGTATACAGATTAGGGGGGGGTGCCAAATGGATGGACACGGTTTTTTTTGAAAGATACGAAGAGAAGATGGTTTCCTAATTTTTTTTTTAATTAATCCTACAGTTGTTGGTGAGCAATATAAATGTTTGTAGTATTTTAATAAGCGATTGACTCCGTTTATAAAAAAAACAATATTTAAAGTTCGAAATAATAGTAAAAAAGATGGCTTAGACGTTAGAGATACAGAAAGTAAATAAAA
Source organism: Heliconius nattereri (assembly GCA_013403645.1). Lineage (NCBI taxonomy): Eukaryota > Metazoa > Arthropoda > Insecta > Lepidoptera > Nymphalidae > Heliconius > Heliconius nattereri. Next base: position 3,002,814 of record JAAIXI010000222.1, on the reverse strand, counting down.
TTAGTCTGTATACGTACCTACTTATTATATTTGCAATCTTCATACGAATACCGATTAAGTACAAGTCAGACTCATCCACAGAGATTTCCGCACATCAAAGTGATTCTATAATTTTTTTGGGGCACGGAACCCTAAAATGGTAATACAAAGTAAATACAAATAAAACAACCAATACATAACAGATAACATAAAAATAACACAATCGAAAGTGTTTATAGTAAGCCCACGCAATGCCTCCAGAATTCGGCGGAAATTGGGGAACGGAATGTCTTGCCTAGGTTCCCTCTGCCTACCCCTACTGTCTGCGGGAAACAGCGCGAAGCTTTTTTTTTTTAAAAAAATGTTTATTAATATCAATTCTTCACGCAGTTTCAACTCGATCGCGCGCGTGATGTTTTAATGTGACAACACTCAGTCAGATTACACCCTAACCGATCCAATTACATATGCGACCGCAGCCGACTGTTCCCACGGCGCCCCTTATTTTTATATCAATTAGACCAAAGCCACAATCTCTTTAAAGATTTTATGCTAAGATTCATATTTACCTTTTTTAGTTACACGCTGTTCAACGCTGTTGTTTATCATTTTTCGCTAAATTCTTAAAGCATCAGCAAGGAAATTTAAATATTAAATATTTTTTAATTTACTTGAATGGGAATGGGAATGGAAGCCGCAACCTGTCTCGTTCACAGTTACACCCTTCTGCTCCTGCGCCACGAATGGCCTCTTATATTTACTTCTTAATGCGCCAAAAATTAAGACAAGAAAACGTTTACTACCGGCATCAGATTAAAACGGAATAAAAGAAAAAAAAATACTTTTAATTTTTGTCTAGATATAATATGTAATGGTAAAATATAATTAGATATTTGTTTTAATATTATAAACATAATATTTTAACGAGAGATCTCACATTAGTAAACGACAAAAGAGTAAAATTCTTAGTTCTAAATGATGATGTCTATAAGAGGAAAATTACAATGTCTTTATGTTCATACAATTTGAAACATTATAAGCATCATTAGTATATAAGTACTTATACTCCACACATAGTGGTCTCTCACGCACCGTCTAACGACACAGATCATGCGAATATTGAATTTCTTACTAAATTTTCCTTATTTTGTTCATTTAGTGTGGATTGTATTATTGTAAGACTGTTTTTTTCATCTTCGTTTCATTCTTTAGAGCAAACAGTACCTACTTATTAAGTATCTAAAAAGTATAAGTATCTACTAATTAAGTTTTATGTATGTGACTGTAAACACGACAGGTTGTGGGATCGATTGCCACTCGAACAAATTAAATTTATAATTTCTTCGCTTTGGTCTCGGGTCAAACGCGCGGCGTTCAGTTCCACCAATCATTAGATATTCAATGGCTCCAGAGTCATGAGGAAATTGGGGAGTGTCTTAACATAAAGCTCCCTCTGCCTACCTGCTACATTCAGCATACAGGACGAAGCTGATAAAATAATATCATTTATCTTTTCATCGTCAAATTATAGGAATAAGAATACAAATTTAAAAAAAAAAAAATACGCTACCGTATAAAATCACACGGTTTTTTAAATATTGTTGGTCATTCGATCGTAAATTAATCGCTAATGGACCGGACATTAGTAAAGTATAATGCGTGCGGTGCTTCTGTCCGGCAACAGTTGCTTGATAGAGATTTCCGTAAAAGATAAAAGGGTTTACAATATTTATGAGAACTTTCACTTTAATTGATAGTTTTAAAGTGAGTAATCATATGTGTATAAATACTTAGGATAAAATTGGGTTATCATTTAAGAATAATTAACACTCACAAATCACTCTTTCTCTCTCGTCTATTAAATTAACTAAACACCTTAATTGAGATGAATAAGTTTAACAAATTTGGTATACCTAGTATACCAAATACCTAGTATTAAAAAATATATATATATTTAAAAAAAATAAACGACTTTGACAGGTATTGAACTTTACAGTAGGCAATAACAGTCATTCTCATTAGGTTGGTAATACTGGTCAAGCTTTGTTGGGACATAAGTAGATTGAAAGTTCAGGATTGTATCCCCTAAGCTTGTAATTGTATCCTGAGCACTCAGCATAAGCCCACATGCTGCATGTAGTAGGTATACCAATAACCCAGCTCGTTGTTCTGCCAACAACCTTAAGCTGTCCTGTCCTTCATTTAGTAGAGACCTGAAGAGGCTCGAGATCACAACTAATAAATACAAAAATATTTCGAGTTAGCACAAAAAGAGTTTATGTTCTCTCTCTATACCTTGGTTGCGGAAGCTACGGCAGCAGCGCAGGGTAACATTCGCCATCTAAATTTTTACGGTATTATCTCTTGACCGCCATTACTCGGTTTTACCTTATAGCAATACTTGTGACTTGATCGGTATGATTGCAATGAACAAGTTCATACATTGTACATAGGTACATCTATGAGAGTAAATTCTCAGCTTTACCTTTTTCTCGGTTAAAATTCTCCGTTCTCCACTTAGCTTTGCGCCGAGGCTTGGAGATGAGTTTTTTATTCCTAATCTAATAAAAATTTAATTTCTAATTAGATCCAAGACTAAGATCTTTTATTCAAAATAAAAAAAGGCATATTTTGATATATGTACAGGTACTTATAACAATTAGAAATTTCCTTATCTACTTAGGTATTAATTTAAAAAAATATATGCAAAAAACGTGGAAGTCTTAAAATATTGGAATTCGATCCACTCATATTCATAACATAATAATAGCGTCACCGCGATACCTGTATAGGGTTACGAACTGATTATTAAAATGATCGCGATTCACCCTCGTCCACAAGGTTTCACTGAGCTTCCGTACAATATGGCATGGATTCGGAGCTCTTACAAGCTCCTCTCAGGACACAATCACTTCCCTATGCTGAGAGTCGGAAGGAAACCTTAGATTCATTTTTTGCAGTAGAATGTCTAATGTAGGTACTTACTTATGTAGGTATATGCATTAAATAGCTGTTTTGCTTGGTTGAATCTTCAGGTCAGTCTTCGTCAGGTCATTTTAGGCGATCGATTCACAATTTTATTAAAAAAGAAAATAAATAAAGATAATAAAAATAATTTCAAAACTGGTACATTTATTGTGCATTTTCACTATATAAGTAGTTAATTGCCAACTGTCTTAAAATAAGTTCTTAAAAGCGTAGTTCTCAATTCGTTAAAATATTCTTTATATTATATACCTCCCCCTTACTCCTATTTCCAAAACACGTCTGCCACGTTATAAAAAGTAGGTATATTTATCTACTTCCAATAGCCAGCAGATCAAGATGTGATAATAGATGTTACTGGAGTTGTTGGGGCTTTTTAAATGATTAAAGCACATAAAACAACTTGGTTAGATTCGTTCATAAGAGTATGTTTTACAACTGAGTAAATAGGTAGTTGAATTTGAACTGGACTGGATTCCAATAATAATAATTATTCTTTGAGGCCAGTAGTGGCACAGGCATGGATGTGGGTTAGATCCTCGAGAAAATGAATTATTTACCTAAATTTACATTTTTATTTCTGTGCTCTGGTGTAGAGGTAAATCGAGGCGTTGAGTTCCGCCACTCAACACGCACTTTCTCAAGAATTCGACGGAAAGTGAGGAACGGGGTGTTTCCTTTTGTTGTTTTCTTTTCTTCACCTGACGTCATAACACTATTCTCAACTCTACTTTGCGTTTTGAATACGACGCGCGACGGTACGATAGAAGACAAGAAACAAGAAAGGGAAAATACTTGAATATTTTCCGTTGAGTAGACGTTGGCCCCACGACCACGGTTGGTCTCTACAAGATTTATCAATATAAATTATGTAAGTGAGACTTCTTCTTCTTCTTCTTGGCATTAATCGCGGCTATTACCAGGGTCTGCCTTCCTACTCAACCTACTCCACTTGGCACGGACTATGTCAGACAGACTATGTCTATAATATTATTTTATAACATATGTTATTTTTCTAGTGGCTCGAAGAAGACGCAAGGAGAGTAGGCCAAGAAGACAGCGAACTACTTTTTCAGCTCATCAGACATTACGACTAGAATTGGAATATGCGAGAGGAGAATACGTTGCTCGGGCGAGAAGGTCAGGCGTTACTTTAAAATTCAAATCTTATTTATTTCCTATTAATTAATTGCGTAATTATTTTAGGTCTACTGAAAAGGATTAAATTGAAATATATTGTTTATTACATCATTAAACCTTTAAAAAAATATTATTATTTTGAATATAAATAACATTAATAATAATTTCTTTTGCAGATGTGAACTTGCTTCAGCGTTATCACTAAGCGAAACGCAAGTAAAAATATGGTTTCAAAATAGGAGAGCTAAAGATAAGAGAATCGAAAAAGCCCATTTAGACCAGCAATATAGGTATGTACTAAAAAAACAGCTACTTTGGTGCTGAACTTTAGTTTTAGTTATCATCCTCTTATTTCTTGGGCATTTTCTATCGGATTGCTACACCTTGCTTCGTCTACTAGAACGGGGAATCGAACCCACTACTTTCGCGTTTATTTAGTATTGGCTATGAATAAGCTACTAAGCAACACTGACATTTTCAGGCAACTAGCAGCGGCATCTGGATTTTTCCCACCAATATTTACCACGCCATACGGATCACCAGCATGCCCTTGTTTACCGGTGCACCCGCAAACTAACTTAGATAAATAAATTAACAAAATTTATTACAAGCTTCAGCCAAACATAACAGTTTAAATATAATCAAATGATAAATTTTGAATCATAACCTATGGTCGCATTGTTATTAGATGTTAATATAAAATCATAATTTAAAATTTTATTAGTATTGATAGACAATATTTAATTAATTAAGATTTTTTATCAGTCGATTAAAACAAAAATGTATTTAACTATTGTTTGGATGTTTTTATGTGAAAAAAGTTATTGTAAATATGCTAGTCAGTGTTGCCGCTTTATTTTATCCAGTATTCTTTTGTCATATTTAATTAGTTTATAATAAGAGGAAAAAAAATAAAATACATTGTTATTATTCTATAGTTTTATTAGTCAACTTACCATGGGCTTTTCCACGAACAGCTTGTCCAAAGTTTAGAAGAGTCCATGGAAAACAGTCTCAATTAAATTTTATTGCACACAGACTAAACAAATCTTATACATTATAACACCAAGTAAAATAAGATGAAAAACAACAATATATTCTTTTAATATAACAATGTTAAGTAATAAAATAGCTTTTAATTATATTTAATAAGGAACCCCATATTGAGTCTTAACTATGGTAAAATTTTGAGATCATTAAAAATACTTTTGTTATTTTTTGAAAATAGTAACATTGACATACATATAAAAATTGCACCTTTATTTTTTTAAGTAATAGGAATGTAATATTTTATTATTTTTTATTATAAAAAAAAGATTTTACGTGATCTATCATTCACTGAGCTTGCACAACTTTTGTAATATAACATAAAAAGGTAACACCGAACTTAAAACTAACAATTAGTTTCTAAATGCTGTGCTAAGTGTAAATGACAAAATATATGAAACATGCTAATTCCATATTCCATTATTTTATAAACTTAACAATAAAAAAATAATATTTCATTTTCATTCCATCATTTTCTCCTTTCTTTTCTTTCCGAAATAAATTTAAATCTCTTACACATCCGTGTGGTATGTATTTATCCGTGTGCGATATATTTAGATATATTTATTTATTCTTTATCCTTTAGATGTCCTTAAGACATTTTTGTATATTAAATTAAATAATTAGGACTAATTATTTCATTTAATACTACGGACTACTAAGCCATACGTTCTTATTACAACTAATTTACAATATAAGTAAGTTGTAATATATAAAATTAGAAAAAACAATTCTTTTTTAATAATTGTACTATATGAAAATTTTAATGAAATAAATCTCATTAATATGAGCAAATACATATATTTGTATAAGGAACATGGACTTAGCATATCTATTGTATAATTGCGATCAAAGTGCGAGAACAATGAAACTAGTGCCTCACAATACCTTCAAAAACCTTACTAGATAAATGTTATGTAGAAAGTTTTAAAATCCCTTCTCACTATTAGTTTCCTCGCGTATATACCTGCCTAGCTTGAACTATGACTTGATACCTAATATAAATGTAAAAATTAAAAATCCACCATGTCAATTAATGGAATTATATATTACATTATATATTATAAATTAAATATTTGGTGTCATTATTTAATATCATCGATAAAATTTAAATATTCTACATTTTATTTGAACTTATTGTTATATTATAGCAAACTATACAAAATCTTTACTTAAATTGTAGCCTATGTGTTAATATTACTCCACAGTTTCATTTAAATCCGTTTATTAGTTTTTGTGTGAAAGTGGAACAAACATACATACAAACTTTCACGTTTATAATATTAAAATTTCTTAATTCATTCATTCATTAATAAGTAGAATATATGTGTTTGTGCTTTGGTAATAAAAATTGTAATGTATATTGTCATATATGTATTTATAACATTTAATTCATTTTAATTCAATAAAAGATTTAAAGGGACAATATTATTAATTGTAGCGTTTCTATGAAATTATATGTATTTGAATAATTACTTTGAGCTTAAACACTATATTAATTAATTGTATGTAAGTGTAAATAATGACTTAAATATTCATATATAAAATATTATGTAATTGGTGCAAATATATAATATATGAATACTACTATTGTTTTGTGGGTAAAAATGAACAAACATACTTACAAGAGGCTATAATTGTTTAGAATCGACGTTGGTTGCCGGTTGAAGGTGTATTTTCCGCATTATTGAAGTTTTGATTGCCACCTGTATTAAAACGACCACCTAATAGCCACAATGTTATATTTATTCTTTAATTTTATACTTATAAAAGTTACTATTTATTGAGCAGTCGAAATTTATAGTTATAAACTCGACGGTTGTGGGTTTAATGCCCACTCGGTGAAATGTATCATTTTCATTTTCTGGCTCTGGTAACAAGACAAAGCACGGCGTTGAGTTCTGCCACTGAACATGCAATATCTCGTATATTTGGCGGTGCGTGTGGAATGGAATGTATAAAAAACAAAGATATATTTTTACCTTCACGCTGTATTCCCTAGATAGCAGGTTAGGGAGAGAGAACCTGGGAACCTTGTGTTAAAACACATTGTGTGTTGAGTTGTACTCGAAATTTCAATGCCGAGGGAGGTAATTAGAATAATAAATATTTCATTTCTTCGAGTGGGAATCGAACCCACAACCTGTTACCTTTATAGTCACACACTTGTGACCGTACGCCACAATTGGCCTCGAAATAATTACTGATATAAAAAAATCTATACCTGAATTGTAAGGTTGTTGTCGGAGATTGCCATAATTCTGACGCATAGGGCCACCTCCGTAGTTTTGTTGGTATCCAGAGCCAAAGTTCTGTCCCCAGCCTTGGTCTCCATACCCTGGGTTATCCCAATGTCCTCCTGAATTTTCCCATGGATTTTGATTATTCCAGCCTCCTTCGGGACCATGGCCTAAAGCAAAAATAGGATAAACAAATTTATCATTGCAATTTTATACCTCATTCCGCATATAGCAGTAGAGTGGTGGAATTCACTGCCGCAAAAGAGGGCCAAGCGCTACGGAACAACTGTACAATAAAATTTAAGGCAGTCAAATAAGCACTCATCATTTAGCTATACAATTCTTTAACACGACAAACTTCTTCTTCTTCCTGGCATTAATCCCGGCTATTACCAGGGTCTGCCTTCCTACTCAACCTACTCCACTTTGCACGATCTTTTGCGTCCTCGGTGGTTAGACCATTGGCTCTCATGTCCTGCATCACGACATCCAACCAGCGCTTCCTTGGGCGTCCGGGAGGTCGCGCCCCAGGAACTGGTATAGCAAGGCACTTGCGTCCGACATAGTTCTTAGGCCGGCGCGTAACGTGGCCAAACCATCTCAAGCGACGCTCTTGGAGCTTATCCGCTACGTCACGGACCCCAAGACTACCTCGAATGAATGTGTTGCGTATGCGGTCAGACCGCGTTACGCCGCACATCCACCTCAGCATCTTCATTTCCGTGACGTGAAGCTCCTGAGTGTGCCGAGATAGTGCTGGCCAACATTCGCTGCCGTATAAAAGAACCGGTCGGACGATGCTCTTGTATATCAGCCCCTTGAGCTTGGGCGGTATTCTGCGGTCGCAGACCACACCAGTGACCTCCCGCCATTTGGCCCAGGCAGCGCTTATCCGGCCATGGACATCGTGGTCGATGCCTCCAGACTCGTGCATAACGGATCCAAGGTACCTGAACTTCTCCGACTTAACGGCTGGTTCAGGACCTATAAGGATGGTGCTCGAGTCCCGGCTCCCGCAGGCCATGTACTCTGTCTTCGACACATTTAGTTTAAGGCCGCCGTTCTCAAGCGTACCCTTCCAGAGGTTCACTTTACGCTCCAGCGTCAGTCGGTTCTCGGCAATGAGTGCTATGTCGTCGGCATACATCATCAGCCATGGAGGCTGGTCCTGGATGTGAGCCGAGACAGTATCGAGCACTACATTGAACAAGAACGGACTAAGAGCCGAGCCCTGGTGAACCCCCACTGTAATCGGGAAGGGTCTAGTGTCGCCAACAGCAGTCCTAACCATAGAAGCGGAATCGTGGTACATGCCTCTGATAATCTCAATATAGGCCTCAGGGATCCCTTTGGATCGCAATGCCCACCAGATACACTGACGAGGCACACAGTCAAAGGCCTTCTGCAGATCTAAAAAGGCCACGTGCAGAGCTCTCCTTTTTTCCCTGTATGCCTCCATCAAAGTTCTGAGGGCGAAAATGGCGTCCATGGTGCCCGATCCTGGCTGAAATCCATATTGAGACTCAGAGACAGTACACTCTCGGCGGAGCCTGAAGTCGATCATGCGCTCGAAGAGCTTCATGGTATGACTCATAAGCTTAATGCCCCTATAACTACCACAATCTTGAACACTGCCCCTTCCCTTGTAAATAGGGGTAATAAAGCTAAGCCGCCACTGATGCGGCATCTTACCAGTGTTCAAGATATGGTTAAAAAGGTCAGTAAGCATGAGCACACCAAGAGAGCCCAACGATTTCCACGCTTCGATCGGAATGTCGTCAGGTCCCACCGCTTTTCCGTTCTTCATGCGTCGAAGGCAATTACGTGTTTCGTCAAGGGTTATTGGGGCAATAAGTCCGAGGTTAGGCGGTGGGTCGTGATGAAGACTGCATGGGTGCTGAGTATTCAGCAACTCCTGGAAGTAGCTTCTCCACCTCTCCTTCACAGAGGCATGACTACAGAGCAGCGTGCCCTGGGAATCTCTGACGCAAAGCCATTTTGCGATATCTTGCGTCAATTTATCCCGGGAACGCGCCAGTTTGTAAATGAGCTTCTGCCCCTCCACAGTTTCAAGTTTGTCGTATAATGGTGACAAACTCTTACTGCGGGCTCTGGCTACAGCTCTTTTACTGGCACGTTTAGCTACTGTGTACTCCAGTCTGTCTTCAGGAGAGTTGGATTCCTGCCGCAATCCGGTTCTGGATGTGAACACGACAAACTACTATTTAAAAATTGTATATGGATTTTATAACATTAAATAGAATAATATACATTAATCCATACTTATATTACAAATTCGAAAGTACCTCGGTCTGTTCGTAATGCAATCACGACCAAATCACTGATCTGATAGTGATAACCTTTCATATAGACATATTTAAAAGTCTTGGTGTGAAAATAGACTACTTTTTTCATATTTTTAATAGAATGTTGTCTTTTAAAAATCTATTTAAAAAGTCGGCGATGGTATAGGTTTATCTCTGAGGGTTGAGGTAACTATTGCAATAAATTTAAATTTATTGGGTTATTGTTAATGTATTTTATATAATTGGATATTAATGCTTATGAAAAAAAATATAATAGTCACTTTTAGCATTTCATCTGGATTGAAATTATACTTTACAGTACATGACGTACATAACAAAAACTTAAGGTTATATAATTGATTCAAAATGACCTAGCCTACAGAGTCGCATGGTCCTGATGAAGGCTCTGATGAAGTCTAAAACATTCATTATCAATAATGCTTCTATACATGTATATATATTTTTCGCGTCAACTTTATTGTTCGAGTTCTTACAATTTACTATTTTAAATCCATTATTTTCGGAGTCAGTGCCACTTAAACCAAAAGAAAACTGTCAGCAACAATGTTCGGCCGGTAATCTCTGATATTCGAAGTTTTATTGATTTTTGCAAAGACATCCTTGACTGGCATCCTTGGCAAGTCAGATTTACGTTTTTTTAAAATTATAAGTAGTTAGTATAGTTAAAGTTTAATTTGAACTTTACAATATATTACCTGATTCTCCCCATTCTCCTTGCCTATTACCCCACCCTCTGCCTCGTCTACTGTTGTTACTGCCCATTACATTTTTAGACAAGGCCTTTTTCACATCCAACCTACGTCCTTTGATCTTATGGTTTTGTTGCACTAAAATGTATTAGAATTAAAATTAACGTTTTTAGTTTCACTGTGTATCCCACATAAAGCAGCACTTATGCTGAACCGAGTGTTGAGACATTCTAATCCCCAATGGCAGCTCAATTTTCGAAATATTGTACTCTGAGTGGTGGAACTCAATACCACATCTTATTACCATACCAAGGAAGTACAAATTATGTATTGTTCCAAGTGGGTATTATGTCCATAATCATTGGTTTCAAAGTTTTCACTGTGCTAATATGCCACAGCAGCCTCAAGCTTTATTCTATAATAGAATTACAAATCTAAAAGTGATTTTGTCTCAACTTATGTTAATATCGCTAATATCTCAGAATAACAATAAGAATTAAAATGTTAATATCTTGACAACTTTCGATTTTTACTTTAGAATTCTAGTGCATAGCTTTAAGCCTTATAATTAACTTTTTTCTTTAGCTTAAAGCTTTACCTCACATATAGCAGAGAGAACATAGTTATGAAAAACTTTTCGTTATTACCATTTCTAAAGAATTTGAGAAATTATGGTATTGAGTGTTGGAACACAAGATCTTATTTTGCCTTCCAAAAGCAGGGAAGTGAAAATAATTCATTCTCTTATAATATGTGTATTTAAAGACAGACACTGTCTCCCTGCACAATAGCTTGTAGTAAAATTTTCCTTTTTACCTAATTTGATATTCATATTGTACTTAATAACATTTTATTTAAACTACATAACAAGTTATTTTTAAATAACATGTTATTATGTTTTATAAAATATACATGTTACTTACAACATATTCTATCAACTGGATCATAATCATCAAACTCAATGAAACCAAAACCCCTTTTTTTCCCAGTGTCTTTCTCTGTTACAAGACTAACTGAAATTATATCTCCATATACACTAAAATATTCTCTTAAATCTTCTTCTTCAATATCTTGTTTTAGTCCACCAACAAACAATTTTTTAACAGTTGCACTAGCATCTGGTCTTTTAATTTCATCCCTGGGCACAGCTCGTTTTGGTTCTACAATTCTAAAATATAAATAAATAAAATCAATGCAACATTAATATTAAAACGATTTTTATTAGTGTTGTTAGCAGCCATACCTTCCATCAATTTTATGTGGTCTATTTTTCTGCGCTTCATCAACCATTTGGGATCTAGAATATGTAATAAAACCAAATCCACGAGATCTTTTAGTTTGGGGATCCTTCATAACAACTACATCTACAATGTCCCCCCATTGTTCATAGAACTCTTTCAAAGACGCATCAGTAGTTCTATAATCCAGGCCACCTATAAAAAGCTTTCTTATGTGTTCCGGCTCTTCCTACAATTTAAAAAAATATTATTGTTTATCAGGCGAAAAACGGGTTTTCTTGGGAAAGTAAGTCCTCGAATCTTACGTAGTCGTCAACCCCGTCGCTTGGTCTCATTCTGAAGCTTGCTAGTCAGAAAAGTAGTAGAAAACCTGATTATTATGACTTTTTAAATCAATATCCTAAAATTCCTCTGTAGAATTACTACTTAATTCTAAATCTCTAATAAATGTTAAAATTTTACTTATGCTTTTATATATTTTGGTCGTTAGTTAAAGCATCAACTTTTTAAGAAACACCTAGTTATACAATGTACAGAAATTAAAATTTAAATATTAATATTCAGGTTTTCGAAAAAACAAACTACAAACATTATTTTGCTTGACAACTAGAACTAATAGATTAAAAAATTAAAAACTTCTTATTTGTCTTATCTAGTCCTATTCAGTCTGTGAGTACTGTCAGTGCCAGTTCTCCGAAACGCACAAAGTTTAAGTTTCTTATGTTTACTCTTAAGAGTAAATTATTTTAAGAAGATAATTATTATATTAAATACTTAACTATGTAATAAAAAACAGTCTAGACAAGTTAATCATTAGAATTAATTGCTTACAATTAATTTTAATGAATAATCTTACAATTTAGGTGTTCTAGCTAGTAGCTATACAAATACAAACATCGATATCAAAAAAGTTTATAAAAATAATATCATTGATCACTTCAGTTTTTGTTTTAAAAATAACACGAAACGACGTTATAAATATATATATATATATATATATATATATATATATAATGGTTATTTTGAGTTATAATAATGTTAGCAGGGCTTTATTCTCTGACAGTGCATCAAACGCCACTAAAGCTGTTCTGCTCTTTCTATTATGGCGTTCCGAGCGTTGATCACTAAAGCTTTAGCAACGCAAAGATGAGTCTTAAATTGCATTCTCATTCTCCTAATTTTAGCACATAAATCGTCATTGATATTTTTATTTACCACTATAAAATTAGAAATGTTTCGATTATAGTTCGATTATATTTGAACAAAATCTGTAACCAGCACATTTCATATACTTGAATGAGTTTTTCATTAAGTTCCAATATATATAATATATCGACGACTTTATTTTACGTTGCCCTAACTTTACGTCAATATAGGATGTAGCATTATATAGTACTCATAGTAGTAGTATTTATTCATCAAAAAATTTAATAAAATACAAGAGTTTTTTAATGGATATCATGGTTAAGAAAAAATTGAATTGACTTATGTCTATTTACCCCGTAATTTCCATTCTCTCTGTTATATATATCGATATCTCTACTTTTGTTATTGTCATAGACAATACTGTTTCCGCATCCGCTTACAACGCATTTCGAGAGCGGCGATCCGGCACCGAGCGCTACTTTTGGAAACGAGTCCATCTTTCTTTCTGGCGTGGCGTCACTTGGTGGCGGACGTGCAGTGATCGCTTAATTGTTCTCATCACAATCACACTTGTTTACCGCTTAAAAGCCTTTAGTTTTTTTTTCATATAATTAACAGTGCTTGTAATTTCTAAGGACACAATGAGGCCGCAACAGAATGGTGATGACGGTTTTGTAAGTATTGCATTTTATGTACGTTATATTTTAGTATTGTAGAATTTTATAATATAATTAACATTTAGCTATGACAACCTTTTTTAGTTTATTTTTATAATTTTGTTCTTGTTAAACACTATTTACGTTTCAATTTTGATCGCATGACGCTACATAGCGTACCGAACCGCCATCTTGTCATACTCATGTGTTATGCTCTACTTTTAGGATGAGCCAGAAGTGCACCGCAAAATTTTCATTGGAGGTTTGAATTATCGTACTTCTGATGAATCCTTAAAAGCCCATTTTGAAAAATGGGGAGAAATAGTGGATGTTGTTGTTATGAAAGATCCCAAAACGAAAAGATCTCGGGGATTTGGGTTCATCACTTATTCCAAGGCGCACATGGTAGATGATGCCCAAAATAATAGACCACATCGCATAGACGGCCGGTAAGTTTGTATAAATTTTACAATTTCTGCAGTCCAGCTATGTGAAAACTTGTGTATCGTTTTCTCATCGTTTTAACCTGCAAAAATTAAAAGTCACCGCTTGGTGATAGTCCCGTGTGATTAAAACACGTGGCATTTTCCATGATGTCGACAGGCATTTATTTGCCTTGTTCTCTCAGTATTTAAATATTCAATATTTTTATGTTCTTGTGTAATGTAGCTTTAATTCTAAATTTGGTTAGAGTTTAAATGACGTTGCGCATCATGCGAATATGCAAGACCTGCTTTAGAGAGGCTAACAGAATATCAGAGTTAATATTATCATTGTTACAGAATTGTTGAAACCAAAAGGGCTGTAGCTAGACAAGATATTAAGAATCCTGAAGCAGGTGCTACTGTTAAGAAATTGTTTATTGGTGGCATTAAAGATGACCATGATGAAGATCAACTGAGAGAATACTTTTCAAATTATGGAAATGTACAAAATGTTAGCATAGTTACTGATAAGGGAACAGGAAAGAAACGAGGCTTTGGTTTCGTAGAATTTGATGATTATGACCCAGTGGACAAAATATGTTGTGAGTATTGTTTTATAAATAGTGGTTTATTTAATCACAGGCACAGCATCTTCTGACCATAAATACCATGCTTGTGGGTTCGATACCCAATATAATTCTGGGTTGGATGTGCCATACGAATAGGTATGTCTTGGAGATTGGATGGTGCGTGGCAGACAGTATTTGTACAAGGTTTCCTTTGTAGGATACATTGTAAAGGTATAGTTTTTTAAATTGGTCCCACAGCTTTGCCCCAGATTGGAATTTTATGTGTCCAAGTCTGGCTTCCTCTGACTGTGGATATTAAACTATTGATTTTAGCTATACCAGACTAACTATAACAAAGTAAGATTTGGTACGCAAGTCAACAAACAAAACTATTTACAAGTTATATGCTAAAATTTACCTATAATTGGCAGACCCTGGCCATAACTGGGATTAATGCCAGGAGAAGGAAGAAATTACTTACGTATTGTTTTTTAATATTTCCAATATTTTTCAGTAAATGCACCACACAAAATTAATGGCAAACAATTAGATGTTAAGAAAGCCTTACCTAAA
Organism: Heliconius nattereri; assembly: GCA_013403645.1. Taxonomy (NCBI): domain Eukaryota; kingdom Metazoa; phylum Arthropoda; class Insecta; order Lepidoptera; family Nymphalidae; genus Heliconius; species Heliconius nattereri. Next base: position 2,987,800 of record JAAIXI010000222.1, on the reverse strand, counting down.
GATGGATCTGATCAAAGAGGAAGCAGACAAGGGCCAGGAAGAAACGATAATTGGGGCGGCAATGGAGGAGGTTTGTTATATTAACCTTTTTATTTTTTAGCATAATTTATCTTTTTTGTTTATTTTTCCACAATAAGTAGATTACGTAGATTAAAGAAAAGCTTGTGCCATGATGGCTTCTACCATTTTTAATTTAATAGTCACATTTTTATAAATAAGGTTTTTGAGAATCTTGTATATTTATGACCTATTTCTGACTTATTTTAGGAGGCTATGGGAACAACCAGGGGTGGAACAATTCAAATCCTTGGGACAACAACCAAGGAGGTGGTTGGGGAGGTAATCAAGGGGGTGGTTATGGGGGAGGCAACCAGAGAGGAGGTGGGGGTGGCTGGGGAGGCAACCAGGACTTTGGTAATTATAACCAACAGGGTTATAGCGGAGGCCCCACTCGTAACCAGCAATATGGAAATAATAGATCAGCACCATACAATGTCAACCAAGGCAGCGGCGGCGGCGGCGGTGGTGGTGGCTATGGCGGCGGCAACTATGGTGGCAACCAAGGGCGTGGTGGACGTTTTTAAATGTGTGTATAACTTTTTTATATATATGGCCAATCACTACTTTTCTACATCATTTATCATCACATCACTTACATTTGTTAGGACACACAGTGTCTGTTACAATAGGCTAATTTGGATTCTTTTTAGGTAAATTTAGCACTCATAGCATTAATATTTACTTTAGGATGATAGTTATCAGTTGAGGATTAATGCTATGAAGGTATGATTAGTTTATATATGTGCCGTGTTTTTAAAGGTTTTTTCAATCTCTAGGTTTCGTGCTAAGTACACTAGTAGTGCAGAATATGTCTAGTGTAGGCAGCTTCGGAGCACTAGTTACTCGACCTTGGTCCACATGCGAAACCCCATAGAAGCCGTCAGGAATACCATAGACATAGTTTGGACCCTCGTATATTTTAGAAATATTCATAGATTTTAAATATGTACTGATATGTAAGTTGATCTATTTATTGTAGTACTTTAGGTACTTACGTGACATACTTGTAAGGAATGTATAGTTTGTGAAATCGATAGTTACTTTTTTTACGGATATAAGTACAATTTAGGATTATCTTGTAAGAGCAATGAATTAGATGCTAGGAAATACACATTTTAAGATGACATTAGATTATAAAAGATCATATTTTTGCTGACTTACTCAGTATTAAGTTTTCAAATAGATGTTATAAGAAAACTAGGTGTATAGAGTGACTAGGTTAATTTAATTAATAAAAGTTTACTACAAAACTAGTAGGATTATTTATTTAGACAAGACATGTAAATATTCCTTTTTTAACAGGTTTATTCAATAAAATTTCATTATGATGCTGATCAAGCGAATTATATATATATAGAAGATAATTATCTAGATATTGAAGATTAATATTAAATAAATTATGTTAGTTTTTACAAACAGATAAGAGATATATTCAAGTTTTATGTATGATGTCTGCATTTTATTTTTTTATTTCATTTTAATAATTTCAAATTCTTTTATGACAGTGTAAACATTTTAATTATGTAAAATATGACTATAGGTGTTTCTTTAGTTTCTCCTTAACTCTGTAGATAGACTAAAATAAAGCATATATTGTAAAAACTTAACTCAAGATTACTATTTCAAAATACCATACCCATTTTACGTGTATATCAATGACAGGATATTTTCGAGAATTGGAGGTAGCATCAGTACATACATGGTAGGTAAAAGTATATTTATCCTAGGTAGATCTTTATATAGTCCAGAAAATAGTGGACTAACCACTTATAACTTGTATTAATAAAAGTTTGATTTTGCGTTAATTTATTAATAGTACGAAACTTTTGACCGACGCCTATACATATCTGCTGTATATAATATATCTTAATTTGGGCACTTCCTGATAAGTATACTTATTAATTGATAGCTAAGTATTCCGATCACGATAAAATTATGTAAGCCAACAGTAAATGGTACAACATATTTTTAAATATCATACTCAATACAGGGCATATAATTGAACTAAAATGATAAAGATCCCGATTTATATCCATTATTTGCAAGTAGTACTTACGCTTTTTATATTAAAACAATACTATTTGTATTTTTAAGGAATGAAAACTATATGTTTCTACTTCTATTGCCTACTTGGTAATTGACAGACGAGTAGGTTTCTTGGGTAGGGGAATTAGAGAAACCGCATTTCCCAAAAATTTCTATGTATTACTAAATATCGCAATTAAAGAATGCAAACGAGGCTTTTAATAAAAACCAATAAAGCTAAACCTGCATTTCTAAAAGAATATAAATCTACGTGTTCGAGGCACGATTGATCTAAATGGATGTTGCATTCGCCTGGAATATTTTCCTAAGCTGGTTAGATAAATTGTGACCCTATATTACTAATATATATATATATGTATATATAACTTGATTAATGTAGTCGTTCCATGCTTTCATAGTGTGGTCTAGAAATACTGCATCTATTTTATTTAATTGATTCCTATGTGATGTAGCAATGCCGACAGGTAGTACCTATGTAAGTATTGAGAATGTGACTGATGAAGCCTGTTAGTCTCGTGACGCCCTCTTCAATTCGTCACGTAGTTGTCGTATTTGACTAAAGATGTCGCTGTTGCTTTCAGGAGTCGTTTGTCATGTATAATAGATGAAGGATTTGGTATATATTAAAAGATAAATATAATAAATCTTTTTAATAACTCAATATATCTGCATAACTCTTAACATATTGCGGTAGCATATCAGTACCTACAGTATCAAAAATCGTGAGATTCAGGTTATGTGAGATAGTTTGTTGTGAATGAAAGTTGACACGAAAGTTTGATTGTTTTTAAGTTCAAATAATTTTGAGGAATGCAGTGAAGGAGAAGTGTATGCAGGAAGAGAGTAGCTTTAGCAATTATTTTCCGATACTTCTGCCCGAATTTTGGCTGAGCGAAAATGCAGTGTGCGTTTTGCTAATAGGTATAAAAACATCCTGTTGCTGCGAAACTCATTCGCATCGTGTAATAATCAAAGTAATTCTCTGTTGTTATAAGATTTCTTCCATGATATCCCATAAATCTTGAAACGCGCAACAAATAAAAGAAATGCTCGAATTTAAAAAAAATAACTTAGACATTGTATCATTATTCTATCAAATGGCACTATAATTTAGAAGTAATTAATATAATTCCTATTAAGTATTCAATATTTAAAAGTAATAGACAGTAGTTGTATAGATTTATATATAGAGTACACGTTTTATATGTGCAATACTTATCAGTCGACAACTCGATAAGTTAGTGATAACAAAAAATCTGCTCGATTCCTTGAACGATCTGCAATTAGTGTAAAAGACCCGTTTGGCAATTAGTGTGAAAACAAATCTAAAATAAAACAACTGCTATGTAAGTAATCATCTTTACGCTGTGTTCCGCACACCAGGGTAGGCAGAGGGAACCTATTGCTAAAACACTTGGTTGCCTATTTTCCGTCGATTTCTGGAGGCATTGCGGGTTGAGTTGCGGAACTCGACGCTACGCTTTGCCTCGACACCAGAGCGAAGAAATGAGTATAAATTTGAATAAATATTTCATTTTCTTTGGATATTTCCTTGATTGGAGTTTTTCGTTTTTAACCATTTAAACGTCAATATAATAAAAACTGAACAATCAACGAATACCTTAGTTTAAAACAAGAAACGAAAAATAAAAGAAAAAACAATAATAGAATAACAAAAATTAAACTAAAATATCTGGATACAAAAATATTGGATATAACCCGACCGATAAGAAATTTTAATGTAAAATGTTGAAGTTTGAAAATATGGTGTGGTGTTTGGATGTTTTATTATATAAATATCAAGTCTCAAAGGGTTTCATTAGTTCTATACATATTATTCAATAGTATTATTTAGTGCTATCAGCGGATTATTTCAGTTATTTTTATAGGTTTATAAAAATGTATAATAAACTTTTTCTGGTTCCTTTTTTTATTTCTGAATAGGGTATAGTTTTATTATACACGTCGGACTGCGTGGAGTTATGAGAGAACGTCTTTGTATGCTACCCTCCGAATTGGTCTTTGATGTACAGTACCGAGCGAGTCATGGCCGTCTTGAAGTTACATGTAAATGGCTGCACAGATATGATTTTACTATTGTCGTTTATTATTTTCTTGTCTAGTGAACTATACACAAAGGTAACCAAATTTCAGGGCGGCAAAACCTTAGTGTCAGTAGTGCTAGCTTAACTTCTGGTATGTTTTTTTTTTCGAATAGAAAAAATCCGTTTTTTCTTACAATTATTATTTTTAAATAAGGAATGATATTATTTATAGGTGTGTAGGTATGTTCTTAGGACTTTCTTTTCGACTTTTTAAATGTGAGGCCTCATTTTTGGATCACCATTTAGTGTTGAATAAGGTATTGTTTAGTAGATTGGTTACAAGTTAAGTAGGTTCGATGTGAAATTCAATATAAAATAGTATTCTAAAATTTGTTCCATTTCGGTAGTCTTATGCTTTTACTTTTATCTATATTTCAAGTTTTGTTAATATACGTATTTAGTAAAGTTACATTTTACCTAACTGTTATTCAAAATATACCTACTATCATACACTTCTCATTCTAATATATTTTTAACCTATATAGCTGAATTTAAAAACAACTTGGTCGACATTCCTCCCTGAGCTGCGAACATGGCAAGTTTTCTTTTTCTTTTTTATTTTTACAATTATCACTCCCTAGGAGTCCAGATACCATCACTACTTTTTATTTTGATCAAGGTAAGTCTTGTGTTTATAGCTTTATTTTTAAATAATGAATATTTTAAATAAAAAAATAATCAAACAATCGATATTTTCTTTTATACCCTTTACCCCTTATATTGTTAAAGACATATTCTATTAAAAAATGTGTGAACTTGTTCTAACACAAAATAGGTATATGAAATGTATCTCTGGTCTATGTAGCAGTATAAATGTAGTTACTTTCGATAGTATATACAGAAAATCTTAAATTTGATGAATTACTAGAATAGACATTATTTACCAATATACAGTACCTACCTAAGATTTTTGTTAAATTGTGTAATAGTGATAATTTTTTTCTCATTTTTGTTGTTTGTGAAACATGGTTTGCTTCATGCTTTACAACATACTGGAATCGATCAAGTCTAATGTTTTGTGATATGTTGACTACTCTACTATTACTATTTTCAGTATTAATGAACCTTTTTATTTTGCTGTAGTATAAGTATTGCAGTAATCTTTATTATCAAATATGTATATTTGGCGTCATAATTAAAGTTTGCCTATGTATATTACAGAAAGACAGTACATATTATTATGAATTTATTAGCACTGGTTTAGTTGAGACTCTTGAATCTCTATTTATTAGAATAACTAATAAAAAACCTGATACTAGTATCTGGTTCTTCACGCTTTAGGAATATTTATAGCATTCTGTACCTTGTAGAATAGAATTGTGGAATAGATTGCTCTGTATATGATGTGGAAGGAAATTAAGTATAAAATTGAATTGAAAGACGTTTCGGAAGGTATATGTAACGTCCTGTGCAAATACACTCAACACCCGTAAGTATTAGGGAAAGTGGAGTTTTCTGAGTATTACCAGAGATTTACTATAGTTTTAAGTTCTTACGATAATCCTTAATCCTACATGTTGCGAGAAAATGCTGATTTTCTTCACATAAGTTGCTAGGAAAATAATACATCAATAAATTTTGTTATAACTTTGCTATATTATATATAAAGGCGCTTTTAATTTATTAGGATTTAGAAGTAGGGCGTTATAACAACTACCTGGGACCTTATTTACGTAATAATTGCCCATAGTAACCACCATCCAAACTCCATATCCGCTGATAGTACTTATCTGTACATATATAGCACAGGAATTTTGAGGTTTTATAACGAAAGATCTGTCCTAATTTGGCTTTTAACCCATTACAATCCTCGCATTGTAGTAAAGGAGGATACTTCGACATTGTTTTAAGAAAATGTACCAATTAAATTCTTTTACTTTTTGAATAGATAGTAATGTAGTAAGAAATAATTATATAAAATTTACACGTAAAATTGTAACTTGTATCAAATTCTAAATTGAATTTTGAGTTTTGACTTTCTTACAGTTATCTAACTAAAAATATAAAATTATCGCAGCTCGTTTATTCTGTGAGTTTTATAAAATTAATACACACAGGTTTCTTTCATGCACCTGATAACCATCTCTAGCAACCCGCCTATTCTAAAAGAGATCTTAACTTTTGTTAAGGCGCTATAACTTAAGAAATATACAAGAGCATCATCCGACCGGTTGACCGAGCGAATGTTGGCCAGCACTATCTCGGCACACTCAGGAGCCTCACGTCACGGAAATGAATATGCTGAGGTGGATAGGGGCATAACGTGGTCTGACCGCATACGAAACACCATCCATTCGAGGTAGTCTTGGTTTCCGTGACGTAGCGGATAAGCTCTTAAAAGCGTCTCCTAAGATAGTATAGCCACGTTACGTGCCGGCTTAGGAACTATGTCGGATTCAAGTGCCTTGCTATGTCTGTCCCTGGAGCTAAACTTCCGGACGCCCAAGGAAGTGCTGGTTGGATGTCGTAATGCAGGACATGATAGCCAATGGCCTAACCATCGAGGACGCTAAGGACCGTTCAAACCTACTTAACCTACACCAGGTTAAGTAGGTAGGCAGGCCCTGGCAATAACCGGGATTAATGCCAGGAAGAAGAAGAAGAATAGCACAAGAAACCATTTAATAATTACAATAACTAGCAAAAGTTTAATGTACCCTGAATAATAAAATAGCTTCCTACTAAAATTTCTTACCAACCACTACCACAAAAACACGTGAAATTTTACTTATCCACTCAGAATCAATGGAAAGGGAATTTCTAAACCGACTACGTGTTCTCAGGCATCGTTTTGTTGAACGTGTTGCGGAAATGGCGAGACGCTATAATTTCACTTTCATTTATCAATGTGGAAAATCCAGCAGCCACGAGTTATGACAGCCACGTGATGGGTTGATCTCTATCGCATAACCACAGATTAAAAAACAATTAATTTTATAATTTGAATACAATTTTTTTTTGTATTTTTTTTGGCTATTTGTTTCCCAGCTAAGTTATGAAACAATAAAATGATTTAATTAAAAAAGAAACGAAATTATCTATGATATTACGTACATCATATCATTAGGATATTTTTAAGAATATAAAACAATATTTAGTAAATATCACCAAATATACTTACATAGCGACACACGCACTTTTAACAAGAAAACAAACAACAAAACAGCTGTGACTGGCGAATCGTGGTGGCGAAGCGGTGGGGCTTGTGTTTTTGGAGCGAGGAGAAAGTGCGCGAAGTGGTGGACGAAGACCCCGGCTCAGAGGACTCCGCGGCCGCGGCCACGGCGCCAGTCGGCCTGCGAACAGTTTGCGAAACCAAATAATGCCATTGATCCGCTACCGATACAGATTGTAGACGCGAGATGCCGCGCTAATAAATACGCGTCGTCCAACACCTCGACAGGACAACAAACGACAATGTGCCCATGGAGGTTCCTCGCCATATTCTTAGTGCTTCTAAAAGTAAATTCGGAAGCGAGAGAGATAACGCAGGATGTTACCGACAACCATGTAAGTTATTCATTTATTATCAGTATTACGCGGTGCATTGACTGCACTTTTACTTTCCGTGGACTGCACTGTCGACTGTGCTTGGTTCGTTGTGTTAATTAGTAGTTAATGACGTCGTTAAGGTGAATGTTGATTCGCTTTCAATTAGCGATTTATTTTTTGTTTTATATTTGTATACGTGATACTCTATTTAGTACGAACGTATCTTAAATAAATAGCCTATTTGATAAATTGCAATCATGCATATTTAGGGCTCGACATCTAACTGAATCCATGCCGTAAGATTATTTTGGCCACTCTATCTACACAAAGTAGTAAGATTTTGTAATTAACTCCTATACAAATAATATGTATACAATGTAGATAATTATAATGTTATTCAACGCAACACATTTGAAACACTATCTTAAAACTATTTTTATGAAAAATATTAAATCCATTTTTGTAATTACAAATATCAAAATATGTTATTGGGTGCAAATACAATGAAAAAATCATTTACTTCCTTGCTAAAATGTGCAGCTGAAAGAGCGCCACGAGTAAGTATATAGATTTTAAAAAGACAAAACGTAAACGTATGTTTATAAAATTCACAAAAAATATATACACCTATACAAAGAAATATATCAACAATCAGTATACAATAGGTTGGGCCACAATATTCGTAGATGAAGCGGACGTGCACTACCCTACTTTCGCCGGTTACATCACGTTATATAAGAATATTTATTATTTTACTTTGTCGCCGCGTATGGTATACGGGTCACTCTTTAAGGCTATCCTCATTTTCGAATCGGCTGCTAGTATTGGCATTGTGTATGGCGTGTGCCAAGCGTCTGGTTGGTATTTATTTATTTATTCTTACTATCTTGCCGTCATGAACTTATGTGCTGTTTTTATTGTTTTATATCTATGATATATCTAATAAAACAGTAAGTATAAGCTATATGTTTGTATGTGCACATCTCCGGAACGTCATCTATTGGACGGATTTAAATGATCTATGAGTTACACCTATAATTTATAGGCTTGGAAAAAACTATAATTTTAAACACTGGTAAGATGTACGTGGTATTAAAATGTACATACATCTGACGTAGAATTATAAAAAATCGCCTACACTACGACAAATACGGAACTTATGACGGAAAGGAATTGGCGCTTTAGAAACAGTATGAGCTTTTAAGGCAAATCTTTACGAGCCATTCCAAAATCTGAATAAAAACATGAGCCAAAATATATGATAGAATGAAATAATGTTCTTCAGTATCTGTATATTATAAGACAATGAGGAGGCATACTTTTTCATGGTAGA